>LPNX011123208.1:281724-327787 GCA_001517045.1 Pseudotsuga menziesii | reverse complement strand
ATGTATATCTATACATACATACATACATACATACATACATACATACATACATACATACATACATACATACATACATATATATATATATATATAACGTGTCCTGATTCTGGGGGTCACCCCGTCCATGTCAGACACTCGAATCCCCATTTCCTTCGTGTCCTATGTCCTCGTGTCAGGTGACTTAGGGTACCATAGGTGAAATGGTCACATAAATAACAACAATAGAACAATAAAATAAAAGATGACTTAGGATAGTAGCAATGGTCCAAAAATAAAAACCATAAGATAAAAGTAAACATACCAAAGGTACCCATCATAAGGACACTAGACCAAGTAAAAGATAAAGGACCATAAGTCAACCAAAGGTGGTTACAATAATAAAAGGTAACCCTCATACCCACAAGACCAAGGTGTACCATAAAAAACCCACGTTTACCTAAACAACCAACAAGACCAAGGGATTTAAGCTTTTCTCTCGCAAGGTATATTATCGCATGTATTTTATCATCATTGTATAAGGAGGTGATCCAATCTATATGATGCGAACCTCTGGTCCTCACCAGCTGGAAAACAGGTGCTAGAAAAACTTTAGCTTTAAAGAAACCACAATGCAACTGAAATTAAAGGGCATCATGGCCTAATCAATGAGATGTCAATCCCTTCAAGTGGCATGCAACTAAGATCCTCATAGAAACTTGAGCCACCAGATGCCCTTCATGAGTGGATATGGAGCATCAATGTATTTTTTCTGGCCCTTTATTGCTCATTCATTTTAATTCAATGATGACCAGTTTTTGGAATCAAGCATAATTGGGATTTGATTGTTAGATTAGTTTTTTTCTCCAAGTAAAAACCTCGTAGAAAAACCTCTGATAGCTCCTTCAATGTCCTTGTAACCAAAATGGACACTACCACAACAACAAATATTCATAGCAACCCTATGGTTTCTTTGTTTCTTTTTCCATTCTGAATCCCTCCCACCCTCCCCCCACCCTCATTTATGTTTCCAAGCATTGTGTTCTGAATTAGCCTAGCACTCAGAGAGGAGAATGAAGTATGACCAGGTTCAAATGATTACTTTGCTTCATTTTAGGAATGTAATAATAGGGTGTGGGTGTGATGGGTAGTGAATTGACCCTGCCACCTTTGGCAATGATGCTAGTAGCCTGGTACAGAGAGCTCATCTCCCACTTGGGAGATTGAGTTGGGGGTTGAGATTTCATTAATGAAGTGACAAGGTTCTCACCCATCCTCGTTAGTGATTGATGATGGAATCCCAGATAAAATTCTACCATCCAACCATCATGACCTCAACTTTTTGCGTTTTGAAAAGACATCAAAATAGATTTTAGTTCCTCTGTGGTAACCTTAGAATCTGCATTTGCATTCATATCATTTTAGAAAACTTGGGAAAGAGCCTAACAACCTTCATGATTTCCCCAATATTTAAAGTGTCACTTCTTTGAGCATATATTGGAAATGGAGTTTTCCTACATTAGCTATGTCCTTGAAAGAAGTAACCCTGGTCCCACCTAGACCCTCCAATTCCCAAATAGTGTTACTACTTTATTTGTAAGCTGTATACTTATGAAATAAAGTTTTGTTATTGTCACCCTCGTCTAACCAGATGGATCTGCTCTTGAGCCTCCATGTTACCTCCATCTCAAGAAGCTCTTTCTTTTTACCATCTAAATATTTCAAATTTTTTTACTCTTTCGAAGAAACAACACAAGAGTTCCGATCAAAGAGCTTATGTAATGCTTACTCCACATATTCCATGTCCTTTTGATTTCCTTTGCCCATTCGACGACCTTTATTTTACATGAACTAAGTTTTTGGAGAACTGAAGCATTGTAGAATCACTTGAGGATGCCTCATATTTATGTCCCTAAAATTGTCCTCTTTTAACCATGAATGATTAAATTTGAAGGGTGTTGGAAGTTTAAGGTCCATCTCTTCCATCTGCAATAGAATTGGTAGGGGGCCTAAGAGCCCTCCAAACCCTACCTAAGATTTATATCTGTTGACTTCCTCCAAAATTCTTTTAGCAGCTAGAAATCAGTCAAGTCTTTTCGATATACCATCTCTACTGCTTCTGGTGTTTCTCCAAGTAGAGACCACCTTTTTAGGCTCAACATCCACCAAATTTATACTTTCAAAGAATTGACAAAAATAGTTTGCCGAGGAGTTTTTTCTAGCAGCCTCTATCTCTAGAAACTAAGGCCGGGTTAAGATCACCACCTACTATCACATTATCCCCTGCCAAGTCTTGTTGATCTTTTAAAGCATCCCAGAACTGCTTCCTATCATGGTAAGGAGCATAGAGATTAATAATATTGAAAACTTTGTCTAGACTTTAAATCCTTTACCTTGCCTTCTAAAACAATGCTTACAGAGAGACAAAAAGTATTGACGACAACAAAATAGTCATTCCATCCAATCATGAGACCCCTCAAATCTCGATAAACCATGGGCATCATTAAAACAGAAAAACCACCCCTTAATAATAGCAGAAAGTATTTCCACACCGTTGGAGCCCAAACACATTGTTTCTTGAAACATCATAACATCTGGTTTATACATTGAGAACAACCATTTGAGGGGACCCCTAACCATATGACATTGAAAGAAAGAATGATCATGGGGGGATAGGATTTGGGGGGTTTTCTTCTCTAAGGACCCCCTTAATTGTTGATTTTCAAGGAGGAGCTAAAACATGTATCCTAGCTTTAACAGGACAATCCCTATGCTATTGAGAGTCCAACTTATACAACTGAACTTCAACATTTCCTTAAGGTGGATGAACCACCAGTCTTGAGTGACCCAACTTAGAGCTTGCTTGGATTGATTGAAAAATAGTGATAGTTCAATGAAATATTTCTTCAAAGAAAACTCCCATCTTCTACTTACTCCAATTTGTGAATAGTCTTGACACTTTGAGGACTGAACTGTATCGTGGGGCATATATTGAAGGTACAACACTATTGGTTGAAGGTGTAAGGGATGAGTTTAATTTCTGTGAATTGGTCCTCCATAATAGGGTTCATCTCATCCCATCCAAAATCAGCTAGGGCTCATGGCTTCCCTACCCCATCTCACAACATCCTAACTAGGGCTCACGTCTTCCCTACTCCAGCTCACGACAGCCTTGCTAAGTGTTGTTCTAGATCTTGGATGCCTGCTAGGGTTCATTTTATATCTCTGTTGAAAATATAATAGCCTAGGTGTGGCTTACACCATCAGCAAAGGTGCATGAGGACAGGATGTGATAGTTAGCAACACTTTTACCCTACAAACATCATTAGTTGGGTTATTTTTTTATCAGCACTATATAGTATTGTTATGGTTCTTTTGATAGACATGCCCTAGAGGCAACTTGGTAGTTTTGTAAAGGTCTGCAATTTATTATATGCTCTTTTGCAAACTCAGTCATCTCATTATAAGGAAGAAATTTTCATTGTTGTGTTTTTTATTCCTGAAAAGATTTTCCCTGAAATAAATCTTGTGTATATGTGCATGCTTGATCTCTTCTATTGCTATTATCTATCTCAGATTTATTTTATCTACTGCTGATATTTTTTTTTCAAGTTGGATAATTGAAAGGAAAGACTGATACTGCTATCAAACTTAAATCCATATTAAAATTTAACATGTATAATCTCTCTACAGCTAGTCTTGGACCAAGAGATAGTCAAGAGAGACTCGCTCCGATTTCTGATTATTTTTTATTTCTCCCGATATTTCCGATTTCTCCTGAATTTTTCTTATTGCCGATTTGTCCGATATTTTCATAAATATTCAGGCCTATGTTTATTTTTGCCGATATTTCTCGATAATTTTCAATATTTTCCCCGATATTTCTGATAAGTTTCTTTCCAGGAGCTTGACGATATATTCCGTGACACGATATTTGCAACATTGGGAAAGGGGGCTTCCAATACCAAGAAGTTCCATCTAATTAAATGGAATGTAGTTAGGGATCTATTACCCCCCTTATTTTTCATGGGGTGTCCACCTAGGTTTTCATGAGGGTTTATGGGCTGATTTCTGAGTTTTATGGGCACGTTTGAAGCATGACTTGACATTATATCAGTTGTATAATGAATTCTGGGCTAATTCCTAGGCTTTCTAGGCATGAGGAAGGATGGAAGTAGAAACCTGGGATGCAATGGAGTTAATTATGGCCACATTGCAGTAGTTTTGGGCAAAATTTGGTCATCAAACAGCATTCAATCTCCAAAATGGCTGTGTTCTAAAGCAACAACTTTAAAACCTCAAACATGGGCATTATTTGGACTGCCTTAACCCTCATAACAATAGCAAGAGAGGATTAAATTGAAGTTTGGGATTATTCTAAATAGTTATGGGATTGCATGTATGTGGAATCAGCAACAAAACCAAGTTTTGGTGAGTTCTGAGCAATTTTGAAGGATAAATAGTGGTAAAAAACATCATTTGTAAGATTTGCACTATTTTTGGCTAATTCTAGGTGGTTTGTGGCTTACACCATCTCTTAAAACATGTCCATATTGAAGTCTAAGAATGAAAACAACAGTGAAGAGGCCTTGAATTCAAATATGGGCGATCTTTTGAAGGAAATCAGTAGTGCAAACCCTTGATTTAGCAATTTTAGGCATTTTGGGCAAAAAAAACAGGCCTCATCTCATATTCTGGGCATGTTATAAGGAAAATTATTCAAACATCCTTAAACCTACCATCTATGGTTTATTTGTATCATGTTTTATGACTTCCAAATACTATAGACATATCTCCAAGAAGACCTCAGCCAATGATTTGAGTTCAATACTTCTCCATTTAGAGATAAATACAACAATCATCAAGGAAGATTGACTGAAAGACATAGTCAATGCCTCAAAAAGCAAGACCATGGTTAAGGACAGTGTTTTTTAGGGATCTTAACCACTGATGATGAAAATTAGAAGGATTGGTTCTGCAACAAGTTTTTCTTGTATTTGCATATAATGAATCCAACTATATGATTTTAGTAAAAGGATTCTTGATGTTAGTTCAATCAACTGGATAGGAAAAAGTGCTTACTTTTAGTTATAGGTTAGTTGAGCATCTAGTTTGCATCATAGATACAATACCACAACACCATGTTTTCTTCTCATTTATATGGAAAAAGGTAGAAGTATCTCTCACAAAGAAAGGGAATTACATTCACATACAAAAATGCTATAAAAGGAATCACATTCGAAAAATGAATACCACCATATACTATCTGCAACATATGAGCAATCAACCCCATATGCAGTAATAAAGGAAACACAAAAAACAAATTACAAATATTGCAGACAACGTTTGAAAAGACATGATAGAAATATCAAGCTGCCATTTCTCAAATAGTTAAAAATAAAATTGGAGTGAGATATGTAGAATTAGGGAGAGAGCAGGAATATGGACAAAGGGGTGGGTGAAGCGGATTTATGGGTATAAATTCATTACTAATACAAGAAAGGAATCCAAATCAAATAAAAAAATTCATCGACGTGTTTCAATGCCAGAACTGCCTGCACAGAAGGCTTGAAGCTAACTTATTTAACAACCAAAACAATTGAGTTGTTAAGAAAGACTTTCGGGGTTGAGGTCATTTCATCCCTCAAGTATCAAAGGTATATCAATATTAAGCATGCTAGAAAAATATTACACGATAAGAAAAATCCAAGTAATCTATTCAATTGTTTAATATTTCTTGTGTCATGGATCAACGTGCAGGGGCACAATAGGGATTTGACAAATGGTGTGTGCTGAACATAACATATTGATCTATATTATATTGTTATTATGGTATTGGTAATAGCAATGAATTTATTGTACTAAAATGTTGCAACATTTTCCTACTACAAACATAGAAATTGTGTTATTATTATAACTATGTTTTAGTTAAAATAAGTCTATAATGAGTTTCTCAAATCAAACTAGCTAATTTTATAACTGTGTATGCTTATGATAGTTGGTAGCTTAAACTGACTTAAATTATTTCTCTTTTCTTTTCACCCCTAGGCACACCCATGGGTTAGATCTAGTCAATGGGACAAATTGTATGAGATGGAAGTTGCATTCAAACTTGTTGTCAATGGGGAGTTAGATTCCCAAAACTTTGAGAAATATGATGAGGTAATATCAAGTTTTCTTATTCATTTTTTAATCTATTTTTAATGGTGTAGGTTTCACTTCAAAATAAAATCAATACATCATGGAAAAAAAATTACATCACACAAACAAGCAACATTTTCTTAATGTTTATTAAACAACTAAAGTTTTTTATAGTCAATAACAAGGTTTGCTTGATGTCATTTTGTCAAGGAAAAATGAGTTGAAAGGTCTCACTATGATCAGGCTATGCCTACATATCTTGTTCGGTTGACTGGATCATAGACAGGAGACCGGTGATATAGTATTGGTGACGTGGGTTCAGGTAGGAATATGTAGATATTGGAGGGGGTGTGATATGTGTGTGTGTGTGTGTGTGTGTGTGTGTGTGTGTGTGTGTGTCCATACATGCGTGCATGTGTGTGTGGGATTACTTTATTCTAGTTTGATCAATTCCAACGTGATCATTACAATTAGTAATGCTCTCCTTCCAATAATGCAATTCATTAATTATTCCATTGTAGTTCAAGGTTGTGGATACAAAAGAATATTCTTCCATATATTTACTATATGTCCAAGCAATGCAATATTTTGGTGGTTAATCTCATCATCTTTGTTAAAAGTTATTGTTGTATTTCAACATAGAGCTTAAGAATTTTATTCACTAATAAAAGCAAAATAAATCAAGGTAATATATCTTATAGGAAACTTTTTTATTTTACATATATAATTTTCTTTTTAATACATTAAAGCTTTTATTTGGTATATATTTCTTCCAAATGATTAATTCCAGTGGTCATTGTGTATTAAAGTCTATGACATATCTCTATACTAATCATCTTTACAAATGATAAATGATTATGTCATTTTTTTCCCGAGAAAAAAATCACAATGAAATATATATGATAAATTGATTCAAAGATTGAAAGGAAATTACTTATCACATATGCTTCTGGCATTCTTACAAGTGCAATATATATCACCTTTTAAAACCTGGAACATGACTACTCTCAATATATCACTTGCATTTTTCTATATTTCAAAAAAAGAATAGAAATCTTATCTGCCTTTATCTGGACTCAAAACAACTATCCATAATGTCTTATAAGCTCAAAATACCTTCAGGAATAAGTTCTCATCTAGCTCTAAAGCCACAAAAGTTCATGTACATCATTACATATTAAAATATTAGAGAAATTTCTCATTTTTATGACAACCTTGTATAACAAGCTTCTATAAAACTAGAATCAGTGAAAGGCGTAATGGGTCCAATCAAGCATCATAGATAGAGCACATTGTGGCTTGGAATAACTCTATAGCCTTGGAATCAATATTTATCCACATCTCTCTGGAATGTTCCACCTGCAAACCATCTTTGGAAACAGATAAGATGATATCATTTTATTAATGTCCTACTACTGACCACAAATAGGTCAAAGGGATTTCTAACCACAATAGTGTATGATGCAAGTGGGATCACAAAGGCAAGTCCCAAAAAGGCATATAAAAGCATGCAACAGACCTAAACTATGTTGTACTAGTTAAGATCTGAGGTTTGAGACCATGGAATTGAGAAGCAGAGTGGTAATGCATAGACATGCAAATGTTGTTGAGGAACTGATAACAAAAGCTCTCGAAAGGAAGAGGTGGGAGATGATTACTCACGCAAGTCAATCACCCCTGAATCGCTCTCTTTTATTTTGAGGCCGAAGTGAACAAGCCAATGATGGATCACTTAATGGAGGACCTAGGAAAACTGTGGGATTTTTTCTGTGAAAAGCCTTGTTGTTTGGAATATGTAGGTTTGTGTCGATATTTGGAAAAAAATAAACTATCCATTAGTGTTGTGTGAATTTTCCTTGGATCTAATTCAACATCCATGTAAGGCCCTCATTGTGAGGCCTTGTAGTTTCACATGGATCTAACAACGATTGAAGTGTTGTTGTCTGTTTGCCTCTTGGTGACTCTGTTTTTCAAGAGCATTGGAAAAAAAGAGGTAATCTACCTAAAGGCATCCAATTTGGGTTAGGGTGTCTAGATTTAGTGAGATATAAATTTAAGGGTCTCTCTCATATAGAGGGCCAATTTGGGTTCAAGAGCCGAAAGATGGTGGAGAGAGAGTGTTGGGACTCCCTGAAAAGACTAAAATTGACCTCGTTTTTAGAGGAATACTTGCTTTGAGGACTAATGGAGACACTTTCTCACTCCAAATCTAAGAAAACTAAACATGCAGTTTACCCAACAAAGAGGCAAAGGTGGGGAAAATCTCTTTGGTCTCAAGACTCCTATCCAAGTGAGGGGAGATAATCAATAATTTAGCGGAAAAAGGGATGGGTGGAAGGAAAATGAAAGGTGGTGCCATAACCAGATGGGGAATGGTGCAAGTTGTACATGGGGTAATCCTACTACTGAGCATATGAATAAGTCTTAACATTGTGTTGCTTAATGATTGAATTGTTAGTCCAAAAGCAACTAATAGATCATCACGACATTGCTACCACATATGACTAGTCATATCTACTAGTATAATTAGGAAAGACAAAATATACAAACAAATCCCATTCTATATACCTCCTTAGTCAACTGTGCATTTTGATCCAGATATGCAAAGCCTCTGATTTTCTGGAAGGGAAAGGAAAGAGTGTATCAGTTATCTACTCCACTCTACTTATCAAGTGAAGCATGGTATACTAAGTATCTCTCAGGGATCATGTGGGCTTGAAAGTGACAAGGCAGGCTAGTAATGCTACTCTAGGGCTCTGTCTATTTCAAAAAGTACTCTGTCGTCGATCATCACTGTCAAAGGTGTATTCTCATATCTCTAATGGATTGGCTCAAGTCTGGGAAAAAATTGGTCTACAACATCATGGTATCCTGACTAATATAGATGTGATAACAAAACTCTAGATCTAAGAGGCCACACATGTTATTATGAGGTAGTTCTTACATGATTTCTGAAGATTAATACTGGACCAGTCTCTTTTGGAGAGGATTAGGGACACATTGGATATTGTTAGCAAGGTTACTTAGTTGAGAGGATACACTTAGCATAAACACTCATTATTGTTGGACTTTTCATGTGAGTTGGTTATACGAGAGAGCATTATTGTATTGTTTTCCTTGGAGAAAAGCATGGGTGTCTCCAAGATTATTTTATCATTTGTCTTGGAAATATTAGTGGATCTAGGAAGACAATTATATTTTATTGTAAAAGGAGATGGAGCTCAATTCTATTTAAAGAATATATCCCTTCATTTGAAGGGATGGTTGGATTTGTGGAAGCGA
This sequence comes from Pseudotsuga menziesii, assembly GCA_001517045.1. Classification (NCBI taxonomy): domain Eukaryota; kingdom Viridiplantae; phylum Streptophyta; class Pinopsida; order Pinales; family Pinaceae; genus Pseudotsuga; species Pseudotsuga menziesii. Next base: position 318,388 of record LPNX011123208.1, on the reverse strand, counting down.
TGGTTGGATTTGTGGGCTTAGTTGTATATTTTGAAGGCAATGCAAGCTAAGAATTTCTTTTGGGAGGTATAATGTATTTGGATTTAATTTTTTGAATATGAAGTCATAAATCTTTTGCATCAATGTGTTATGATGGCTACAATCTTGGTAACCTTGCTCCTCATTAGAATAAACTTAATTGTGAATCATTCTTCCTTTAAATTCGGTGTCTATTGCTGGAAAAAGTATTTATGTACCTTCTTTCTTAATTTGGATTAGCTCCAATTTACATTTACCATTACCAAACCCACCCTCGTGTTGAATTTTTAGCATTCACATGAATACGTTTAAAATTTGCAGACTAACATAAACAAATGACAAGTGCAGTAAAGAACATCAACACATCAACACACTAAACACAAGAGTTTTTCATTGGGGAAACCTTTAAAGGAAAAAAACCCCAAAAGCATTAGTAATTCATCTTGTAAATGAGATGACTCAGTTTTTCAAAAATTAAACAAACCCTAATTGAGTTTGTACAATAGATCCACAATTACAGGAGATAATCCATTTGCACATAAAATGCCCAATTAGGGATTTTTAGCAAATTAGGGCTTGCTTCCCTAACCTTCTCTCTCCTGCTCAGAATTAGTAGGCCTCTCGGATTTCTGTTTTGTCTGCCCAGATCTGCTGCCCGTACCTGCTTCCCTGTCTATTCTGCTACCTTGTGTTTTTAATTTTTATTCAATATTGGGCATAAAAAGTCAACAAGCTAAAAAATTCAAATTCGAGAAAGGAAATCAAGGCCAATGACACTTTACCTTCATAGTCAAACTTTAAATGTATAAGTTTGAAGGTTTGAAGTGAATGGTTGTTTTTACTTTTGTGAATAGTTGGATTTTTCTGGAAATAATGTGGTTGTTTAAATTTCCTTTTCACCAACTTGAAATATCGCTGATATATCATGGTAGCTGACATTGAATAGTTTATCCCATTAATATCACACTTATCTTTAATTCTTCTATATGCTTTGTTCTATTATTTTTTTCCATGGAATATGGATATATATTTGAATGTGTATGAATATATCTCTATTTATGCACACAAATATCTTCATGCACTTGCATATCATACCATAGTCACATGTGCACAATAGCATGTGCCCGTGGCTAATAATTTTTTTGCTAATATAAATAGTCTTTGTTGGTGTTTGGTGTTCATTGTTAAAATATTCATTATATCATATATCTTGCACATAGTAGGAATCCTTTTTTAGTAACCATTCATGAGTTCTTCTCTTACCATCCCATTGTTGAACAAAATCACATCATCAATGAATAACACTATTTATGTAGCAACACACACATCCTCAATTGTATTCTACAACTATTTCTTAAACACATCCCTTATTCTTTGTCCATATCAAGTGTAGGTTATTAGGTATGTATCAATACATTATGTTGTTCTCTAAGACTCTTTTGCATACCACTTTAATAGATTACTTAATTGTTTAGGATATTTTGTTTCTTGAGCACGGTAGATTTTTGTGCTTATTAGTGTGTTTGGAAATGCTTATTAGCGGGTTTGGAAAAATAAATTGGACTTTAAGCATGTCTGTCTTTGGATCTTATTATCTTTTATTAGAATTACAAATGATGAAATCTATGTGTTAATATTGGTCCTCTTCCCGATTCTTAAAGGGTGCTAGCTCAATGGAAGAGCGCCTTCTTTACAAGCAGAAGGTTGTTGGTTCGATTCCTCCATGCCCTAATGATATTTCAATGTATTCCTAAAGGTAAAAAATGTAGCAGTGCAAGATGGATGCAAAACATGATCTAAAAGTGGAAATCACACCAAACACAAAAGTGGACGCAAAAGTCGACCTTATGTTAGATGCAAATGTGGACACAAAAATTGATGTCACACTAAACACAAAATTGGATGCAAAAAGAGAATCAACACTAGACACAATTAATGACTCAAAACTAGATGCAATACTAGGTCCAAAACTAGACACAGCAGTAGATGCAAAAGTGGACTCCTAACTAGATGTAAAATTGGACATTAAATTGAACACAAAATATGGTGTATCGATGGACATAAAACCAGGCGTAACACCAGGTGCAAAAATGGACTCCAACACTTGGCGCAAACAAAAAATTAAAACGAGACACAATATTGGATGGAAGATGGGACAACACATTGGATGTAAAACAAGACGTAATATTGAATGCAATATGGGATGCAACATTGGACACATAACTATATGCAATATTAGATACAAACATGCACACAAAACTAGGCACAACACTGGGTGCAACATTGGACTCAAACATATATGCAAAAAAATACATCAATCGGGATGCAACAATAGGTGCAAACCTAGATGCAAAATATGACGTAAAATGATATGAAACATTAGGCACAAACATGGATACAAAAAAGGATGTAAAACAAGCTACACAATTAGATGCAAATAGGGATGCAACATTATTAGTAAAATTGGATGCAAAACTAGACGCAATATTGGGCCTACAATTGGATGCAAACCTAGATGCAATGTTTGATGCATAATTGGACACATAATTTTATGCAAAACATGGTGCAAAATTAGGTGCAAGACTCAATGAAAAACTAAGAGCAAAATAAGACACAACATTGGATGCAAAACTGAGCATGAAACTGGGTACAAAAAAGGATGTAATAAAGGATGCAAAAAAAGATGCAATAGAAGTTACAAAATTGGATGGAAATAAAGGCGTAAGAAAAGATTTAAAAAATTGGCACAAAAATGGACTTAAAAATGGATGTTAAAAAAGACAAAAAAAAGATGCAATAGACGGCGTTTTATGAAAATGTACAATAGTGCCAGGTTTAGCACCAGATTGTTCACCACAATTAGGAAAAAATTACACTAAAATCCGGCACTAAATTCGATGCTAAATCCAATTGTTTTTGTAATGTGGACTACATTCCCTAGCTCTATGATAATAATGATGAAGATGCTATGAAACCTATGACACAAATCAGATCTGAAGGATGCAATATGACATATTTGACATGTTAGGTCAAAATGAAACATCCATGAGGGAGCTCGTGTCATTTTGGTAAGCTCAATGGGTTCCCACTAAAATTGGGGGAAGATGGAAGGATACGAAAGGGAGGACACATGGAAAATATTGAGCACACACCAAAATTCTAATTTGTTCGATTTTTTGGATGGATTGGTAAACTTATAAGGCTAAGGATGTTTATAATATATAGGAATAAACCAAGATAGGGATTTTTTTTCATTCTAGAACTTTGCATTTGTTAATTGAGAGAGCTACTAGGTGACTAGTTTCTTACCTTAGCCAATTTTGAGGGTGAAATATTTGCATCCAATTTGGTGCTTGGATAGGCCACTCAGTTATTTCATGGATATTTAATGGAGTTGTATTTACAGGTGTAAGCTACATGGAATGTAACATCCATAGTTGGAATATTCTCAATTAATAAATTTTTGAAATAACCCACATATTCGTAGATAATAAAATATGAATAAATTGATAGATAAAAATATGATATGATATTACAACATAACTCACCTTTAATATGGCTTGAATGTTTCATAATGAAAATTTATGTCCCTTCACATTAATACCTACTACTATAATAATTAACAATTATTATTTTATTTAATTCTTAACCTTATTTAATTATTATCCTATTTGTGTTCATTACATTGCCAATCCCTTAGAAATACTTTTTCCTCAAATCCTTATAATGTTTCTGCATCATATTTTGTGGTGTCATAGCTAACGAGACATGTCGATATGAACTACTAATAGTTGAGCACAACTTTCAATATGTGGACAATTCAATCCATCCCAAATCGATTTGTTATGGACTGTTGGCATTCCACACTGATCTATCATTAGGAGATTTGATCACATGGGTAATGTTATCTTTCGACATTTTTGACTTTTTAGATTATCTGTTTTATATGGTTGGGGTGTCGATATGGAATTTTCACAATGTCACTTTATTTTACGACTGCCATATTTTGAGCATTGATCTGAGTAGAAAGTTGTATTTTCGTCTCTTGAGGTTTTAAGGTTTCGTTCTATATCTTTTCCAACTGCATGTTATCATTTTGAAACTTCTTAATCACTTCTACATGTGTTTTTCTGTCATCTTCAGACTTCTTAAGTTGTTCCTTAAGATCTTAGTTGTGTCTTCTGATACACCGATTTTCTTCCTGTTTGTCTAGAAGTTTTCCTTCCATGTCTTCTGTAGATTTTTCTGTCTTTCAACTACTTTTCAACTTCTTAATTTTTGTGACTAGTTTTTTGTTATGATTTTTTAATATGAAAATTTCATCAAAATTGCTTGATAACACCTTGTTGAATTTTGTCAGTTCTAACTTATGTGTCATCTTACTGTCGTCATACTGTTGCTGGAGTTTTTCTTTTTGTTGTTTATGATGACATAACTTTGTTTCTTGATTTTCTAACTTCATCCAGATTTGTGCCAATTCAACATCTTTTTCTATCATGAGTTTGTTTAGATGCTTTATTTCTTCTTCTAATTCATTATCACATCCATATGGTGATTTGTTGTCATTTTTGAATTTTTGATCTCGTCTTCTAAGTTTTGATTATGAATTTTTAAACATGATATTTCTTTATCCCGATCAGATAACATTTTCTTTTTATCACTTATGGTTCATTCTAGTTGTCGATTCTGGTTCCATAAGTGTCGATTCTCATTGTCTCTCCACTCTTTCAACCCCTTCTGCATCTCAACGTCAGCTTGTATACTTTTATTGATCACCTTATATTGCTCCAACTCGTCCACTATTGTTTTTAGCTATGACTTGATTTCCGAATATGTAGGTGCCATTGTTTGTGACTTTCTTTTTACTTCACTTTTGTCTTCTTTTCTTTTTCTATTTTTCTTTTCCGATAATTTTGTAAAATGTGAATAGATTGGGTGGTTGGGAGGAATAAGTGTTACCTTCCCCACCTAGTTTGAAATCTCACTTGCTTCTTTGTAGTTATTATTATGCACTTTTTATATTCAAACCCAAACCCACTTTAAGAAACCACATGTGGTTTCACTCTTACCTTTTTTTTTTAATTTTTATCTTTTTTTTTTAACTTTTATTTTATTTTCTTTTCTTTTACCTCCTTTTTTGGGGGGTTACTTTTACCTTTATTTATTTATTTATTTATTTTTACATTTTTAAGGACAAAGTCCTATTTTTTTGGGAAACCCAAATCTACACAAGATGTAAATAATGTTGTCCAAGGTCCATATAGCTCTGATACCACTGTAACATCCATAGTTGGATATTCTCAATTAAGTAATTTTTTAAATAACCCACACATCCATAGATAATAAAATATGAATAAATTGATAGATAAAAATATTATAGGATATTACAACATAGCTCGCCTTTAATATGGCTTGAGCGTTTCATAATGAAGAGTTATGTCCCTTCACATTAATAGCTACTACAATAATAATTAACAATTATTATTTTATTTAATTATTAACCTTATTTAATTATTATCCTATTTGTGTGGAATCTTGTGGTTCCTTCTATTGCAACACATTCTCTCAACCATTTCTAGTTTTTATTGCATATTCTTTCTCATGGAGGGATTGCACTTTGGGTGAGCTATTGATCTTTTCGGGGAAGGTTATAATGCCCTATTATTTTATGTTCTGATGTAAATTATCTATATTTCAAGGTCATAAGACTCTCTGGTTTAAATACCAAAATATTTCATCTAAAAATGTTAAACAATGAAGAAATAGTGCCATTTCCCCACTATCCTGTTGTGAACCATTGTAATGCTGATGATTTCAAATTGCGAGAGATTTTCATTGGACATTTATGATTCTAATAAGATAAATATTATATTTTATTCATTCTCAAAAAGTATCACATATAAATATCAAATGGTTTTATATAAAAGTGACTATTAATGAGCAAACAATTACCATTTCCCCACTATATTGATGTATGCCATGAAAACCTGATTATTTCGAATGAAAGAATATATATATATGATATATTTATGATGAATGGACTGTCATTTATGATTATTACAAGTTTCATGTTCATCATTTAAGCATTGGAGGTCATTTTACTCAGTTTAATTGCATTTGGAGAAGATTTGGTGTCATTTCCCCAAGGGTTGAATTAGTGATTTTGTAGTTGTTTGGGACAGGGTCATAACAACTTGTATAAACTAAGTAATTATTCATATGATACCTTCAAAATTTCCCCTAAACATCCTATACATATTTTCAGAATTTTGAGTGGGTCTGGGAGAATTTGAGAAGCCATTTCTAGCATTTACCCAGGGGGAATTGGAGCCCCAATTTGCTGATAAAGACTCCTACATGGACCAGAATATTAAAAAAGTTTGAATAAGTAATCGAATGGTCATAAATCATCCCTAAAAATCATATTCAAGTCTTAATATCATTCATACACCTTCTCAGAATATTTGGGAGCATTTGGTTCAATTTGGAGACCTAGACATCAAAACTAGTCAAAGGTCACAAAAATATTAACGCGATCAAGAATTAACTTTCTTTTTTGTTTTCTGCATTACACTTTATAGATCATGGATTGCAGAAAAATTACCCTCCTTGTAACTTTTCCTTACCTTTTCACCTTCTGATTCCCGCTATGCGGATCGCGGACTATGAAAAACTTAACGTTCTTATGACTTAAGCTTTCCTTTTTTGCTCTCCTTTTTTTGCTACGCAAATCACGGATCATGGAAATATAAATGTTCTTACAACTTCATTTCCCTTTTCCACTTTCTTCTTTTCTCTATGGGGATCGCAGATTGCGAAAATTATTAAAGTTCTTAAGAATTCAATTCTCTTGTCCGCTTTCTGCTATACAGATCACGGATTGTGAAGGTCTTGACGTTCTTAAGACTTTACTTGTCTTTTCCTCTTTTTGCTTTCCACTATGTGGATCATGGATTGTAGAAGTCTTAACATTCTTAATAATTTACTTCTCTTCTCCTCTTTCTGCTTTCTGCTGTGCATATCATGGATCGTGTAACTCTTCATATTCTTAAGACTTTACTTCTCTTCTCCACTTTCCACTATGTGGATTGTGGAAGTCTTAACATTCTTAAGACTTCATAGGAATTCCATCATAAGCCATTAGAGTTACTTAAACTAGCTCAGACTTAGGTGTTTTGGTGGTGTACAATGACCATTTTTTAAGAACTTCAACATCCAAACTCTCCTTAATAGTTTCACCTCCTTAGGAACTTAGATCAGTCAGGGTTTCACTTAACAGGGATGGCCAAACCTAGGAGAGAGCGTTGGATTCCCTACCCTGGGTCCATTAGGAAGGACTTAACAAAAATAGAAACAACATCCTGGTAGAACTTTAAAGGATTCGTGCAACATAGCTTGAGCAACCAGAAGCACAAGTAGCTTTCAAACAGACAAAGAGGCATTAACTTTCTAAGGAACTAAGACAACCTAAGAGGTCCAGGGAATTGAAACAGAGTAAGTGCATATCATACCAATCATAAACTTAAGACCACATCCCAAACATCAAACCTACTTTTCATCAATGCATTTTCAACATTGTTTTCGTCATTAAACCCAAGGCATCATCATTGCAACAATATGAAAAAATACATGCATACCTCTTACAGACGCACCTTAAGCTCATAAATTAAAGGAAACATGCAAATCGTGGTGACATTTTTTACATAAACTATTACATCATTTGAGTCGCAATTTTCCTTAGTACCATTAGAGAAAATTTCAACTCAAAATGGGCGTCCTAAGAATAATAATAAAATAATAGGTAAAATAATAAAATAATATTTATTACTTTTGGAGGAAGAAAAGAAAAAAACTACTTTTTTTGTTTGTATTTTCGACATATCTCCTTGTGATTTTACTCAAATTTAAATTAGGAAATCTTGATGTGTGCAAAATTAAATTCCACATCCAACGAGTACCCACTCGGCATACTTTTGACAAACCCCGCTACCCCAAAAGTAATAAATACTAGAAAAAACATGATGATGATGTCATCATCATGTTTTTCTAGTATTTCTTGTTTTTGGGGTAGCAGGGTCCATCAAAAGTATGTAGAGTGGGTATCCATTGGATGCATAATTTAATTTCACTTCCAGGGAGTTCTCCTGATCGAAATTTGAGTAAAAAAACAAGGATATCTCTCGAAAATACAAACAAAATAAGTAGTTTTTTTTTCTTTCTGATACCTATCCCCAAATTTATATTAAAAACTTGTTTAAGACCTATACAGTATTTCAAATTTAAACTAATTTCATTGGCTAACACATGATGAAATGGAATTTGAATTATGGTTAAAAGGCCCATTTTGAGTTGAAATTTCCTCTAATGATAGAACAATCATTTAAAAAATGGAGTGTGATTAACAGTTTCATACGCATCATTAAATTAGTGAAATTCAAAACCCTAATTATCATTTCATTGACGCTGGAATCATACAAATAAACATAACAATATACCCTGAGTTTAAAAGAATAGCACGAATAAAACCTCAGTAAGTAAACGAATTTGCAACAGAGTTGCAATGAAAAGGGAACAACCATGTTCTACCCAACCGCAGATTAGGCACAGATCACTCCATCCTCAATTGAAAGGATTAATTTGGTTTAAAGGAAGAATATACATGCCTAATGTTGTGTATGTAAAACTGTTTATTTTGAACGAAATGCACAAACCTTCTTATGCAGGACACCGTGGTTACCAAAAGATGATAACATCCCTCAGGAAGCAATTCCTTTGGCCTAATTTGAAGGCAGATCTAGTGGATTACATATCTAAAATGTTTGGAATGTCAACAGGTGAAGGATGAAAACCAACATAAAACAAGTTTGTTACAACCTTTACCAATTCCTCAATGGAAAAGGGAGGTAATATCTTTGGATTTTGTCACAAGTTTTTCTTTGACTCAAAAACAACATGCTTCAATTATGGTTGTAGTTGATAAATTAAGAAAGTCTGCTCATTTTATACCTCAGAAATCGACTTACAACGCTATCAATGTTGCAGAAATATTCCCGAAGGAGATATTTCGATTTCATGGAGTGCTAAAGATGGTAATTTTTGATCGGGATGTCAAGTTTACATCCAACTTTTGGAAATCATTATTTGTAAGGCTGGAAACCAAGATAAACTTTACCACTAGTTACCACCTTGAAACAAATGAGAAAATAGAACCAACAATCCAAGTCATTGAGGGCATGTTAAGGATGTATGTCATGGAGAGAACCACCATATGGGCAGACTATATGCATATGGAAGAATTTGCATACAATAATGGCTACCAGGCCTCTGCCAAGATGTTTCCATTTGAAATCATGTATGGAAGAAAGTGTACTACCCCTGTCAGTTGGGATAGCCCTATGGATCGCTTGATGATAGGGACTGAAATTTTGCAAGACATGGAACAAACTGTTGGGGAAGTATAAAAGAATCTGAAGGTGGCATAGGATTGCCAAAATATTTATTCTGAATTGAAAAGACAACATAAATATTTTTCATTCAGAGACCATGTTTACATCCAAGTCAATCCAAAAATGATATCCCTAAAACTAGTAAGCTACACTAAATTAGCACCACGGTTCTGTGGACCCTTTCAATTCTTGGAAAGGTTTGGACCCATGGAATACAGGCTGGATCTTCCAGTACATTTAAGAATTCATAATGTTTTTCATATTTCATTACTAAATAAATACGTATATGATTCCACTCGCATCATTTATTGGAATGTGGTACAGGTGGAACCAGCAGGTGAGTTCCAGTTGGAACCTCTGTTCATTCTGGATAGGAAATAGACTATGCTTCAAAACCAAGTCGTCACTCGAGTTAAGGTGAAATGGAATCACTTTATATTGGAGGAGGTAACCTCAGAATTAGAAAATTCCATACGAAAGAAGTACCCAAGTCTATTTCTAGAAACTATGGAAGGCGAATGAGAACATTGTAGAAATTGTTACATTAAGAGGTAAAGGATGTAATATCCCCCAATTTTGTAATATTTTTTGAAAATACTGTTTTATTTTTTGTTTTGTTTGAATGTGATTGGGAGACCTGGAATATGCCAATAGGTCCTTGAAGGACAAATGTAACTAAAACATTATACTTGTAATAAAAAAGAAATATGAATGATGTAGACAACCATGTTGAATGTGGAAGCTATGCCTGTGAGAGTGGGGGATGTGAATGGTCACTCTCACGAAGTTGCACCATGCATGGGAATGCAAGGATGGCGCTAAAATTTCCCTAGGAATCAAAGAGGAAGTGGAGCAAAAATTCCCTGGGGGAATTGTCCTTTAGCTGCAAAAGACCTAGGAAAAACAAAAACGATAAAGAGAAAAACATATGCGAGGAGGTGGGATGCCGCTGAGTATGCTGGAACAAGGAATACTTGTTGTATGAGCACTTTGTGTTAGGAAAGGGATATCCCACTTAATAATTGGTCCGAGTTTGACTGTCACCACTCTTGAAATGCATAGTTTTTCCTCGGGGTAATTGATGATGTAGTGATCTATGATTAATCTACGATTGGGTGGAACATGGTTGTTCCCTTTTCATTGTGGCTCTGTTACAAACTGATTTACTTACTCAGGTTTCATTCATGCTACTCTTCTCAACTCAGGGTATGTTGTTCCATGTATATTTATGATTTCAACATCAAGGAAATGATAATTAGTATTTTCAATTTCACTGATGGGACGATGCTTACGAAATTGTTAATCACACTCTCCATTTTTTAAATGATTGTGCTATGTAATGAGTAAAAGGGCCACTCAAATGATGTAAATGTTTTTGTAAAAAAGGTCACCAACATTTGCATGTTTCCTCTTATTTTTTATTTTAATGTGTGTTTGTAAGAGGTATGAATTCATTTTTTCATATTGCTGAAATGATGGTGCCTTGGGTTTACTAACAAAAACAATGCTAAAAATAGGTTGATGAAGAGTAGGTTTGATTTTTTGGATGTGCTCTTAAGGTTAGGATTGCTTGAGTTGTGGCTTGTTATGATTGGTAGGATATGCACTTACTCCATTTCCATTCCATGGACCTCTTAGGTTGTCTTAGTTCCTGGAAAAGTTAATCTCACTCTGTCTTTTTTACTACTAATTGTGTTCTAGTTGCTCAAGCGATGTGGCACGACTCCTTTAAAGTTCTACAAGGATTATGTTTCTATTTTTGTTAAGGCCTTCCTAAGGGACCCCTCATAGGGAAGCCAATGTGTTCTCCCTAGTTTGGCCATCCATGTTGAGTGAAACCCTAAGTAGTTATGTAAGTTCCTTATGGGGAGAAACTATGAAGGAGAGTTTGGTTGTTGAAGTTCTTAAGAACTGGTCACTATACACCACTAAAACACCTAAGTCTTAGCTGTTTTAAGTAACTCTAATGACTTATGCTGGAAATCCTATGAAGTCTTAACAATGTTAAGACTTCCGCAATCCACGATTTGCACAACGGAAAGCAGAAATAGGAGAAGAGAAGTAAAGTCTTAAGAGTGTGAAGACTTCCACGATCTATGATTCGCATAGTAGAAAACAGAAAGAGGATAAGAGAAGTAAATTCTTAAGAATTTTAAGACTTCTGCGATCCATGATCTACATAGCGGAAAGCGAAGAAGAGAAGTAAAGTATTAATAATTTTAAAACTTCCGCGATCCACGATTCGCACAGCAAAAAGTGGAAAGCAGAGAAGAGAAGTAAAATCTTAAGAACGTTAAGATTTCCGCAATCCAGGATCTGCATAGCAGAAAGAGGAAAGTAGAAAAATGAAATGAAGTTGTAAGAATGTTAAGATTTCCGCGATCTACATAGTGGAAAAAGGAAAGCAGAAAAGGAAAGGTTAAGTAATAAGAATGTTAACTTTTCCATAGTCTGCAATCCAAATAGAGGGAACTAGAAGGAAAAAAAGTAAAGTAAAGTTATGAGGAGGGTAAGTTTCCGCGATCCACAATCTGCATAGCAGAATGCTGAAATCAAAAAATAAAGTTGGTTCTTGAGCGCATTAATATTTCTGTGACTCACTATCTACATAGTGGAAGGTGGAAAGTAGAAAAGGAAAGCCAAGTCTTAAGCGTGTTAAGTTTTTCGCAATTCACATCGCGAAAGGAAGAAAGCGGGAGAGGAAAGGCTGAGTCATAAGAATGTTAAGTTTATGTGATCCACGATCTACATAGCAAAAGAGGAAATTAGAAAGTAAAAGCAAATTAATAAGGAAACTAATATTTGCATGATCCGTGATCTGCATACCGAAATGCAGAAAGCAAAAAAGAAAGGTGAAGTGGTACAAGAATGAATATTTTTTGCAATCTGCTTGGCAGAATGTAGAAAGTGGAAAGTAAGGGAACAAAGGATTATGTTGCATGATAAGATTTTGGTTTATGTAGTCTGCTGCAGAAGCCGGAAGGGCAGAATGCAGAAGGAAAAAGTCGAAAAGGTCAATTTCAGGGTGGAAATGACCTTATGGATGCCAAAGTGGATTTAATTATAGAAGTTAATGTTGGTTATTTTATTTTATAGCTAAAGGTTTCATGTTTATAAATGTTATATCCAAAATTCCGTGTGAAAGAAATTATACTTGATTTGTTTTCTTTATGCATTTTTAACAAGTTATTGGGGCATGTTAAAATTTCACTTTATAGCTGTTGTAGGAGGCAAAATCCCTAAAATTGTGGTCATGTTCCCTAAGAAGAGGAGGTGAGCATGTGGCTCATTTAATTACAAAAATGACCCAAATACCTAAGAAATTTTATAAATATCATTGAATGGAGCACAAGGCTCATTACATTCTATTCCAAGATATTAGAACCTTGTGAATTGTTGTAATCTAAAAATTCAGACACACAAAGGGAATTCGATGAGAGGATAGATAAAGCGAAATTACTGGGAGTTAAGTATACTAGTGAGTTACTAAGTTTCATAGATTTTGGTGTGGTTTGTTACACAACATCTTTGTCCTAGTGGTTCAGTGAACAGGCTCGAGTGTCCTAAAGAAAGTGATATTGGCTGCTTTCAAGAGATGGTTGGGAGGAATGGTCTTCTTTGGGTGCTTGTCCCCATTATGCAATTATCCAAGTTCTAAGATTTTTTGTTTATTATCTTTGAAAATTATTTCATATCTAGATTTGTAGGTTTATGAATGTTAAGGAGTTCTTTAAACTAAGTAATTATTACTAAATTAGAATAGGATAGGAATATCTTATTTTGTGTGTAATATTGTATAAGGAATGCTACAATTTTTCATTTCACAAAAATAAATGGAAGACTGTATCTTATCATAGAATTATTTGTTGTTATTTACATATAATATCATAACCAGTCTCTAAGTTTATATTAGTGTTTCTCTTAAATATTCATCTCATTTATATTCATAGATTCTTGTAATAATTGTTAAGTAAACCTTGAAATCAATTCATCTAGGTTTTACTGTACCATAGTTCTCTGAACCAATTAAGTTACCATGTTTTCCAATGAGAGTTACATTTTAAAAGTCTATACAAGTAGTATCCTTTACTAAAGGCCTATTATATTTTATAGAAAGTTTCCATTACAACCAAAAGGCTTAGATTTTCACTGAAGTTAATTTACGGTTTAAAGACTCAAACAAATTTTACGCACAAATCAAATAAAACCCAATAGGGTCTCTTTATCAAGTATGGTAAAAGAATCCATAGATTCTCAACTTCTATATTAGAAAAATAAATATTTTTAATATGGAAATACATGATCTCTGTCGAATGACCGTTTTAAGGAAAGATTATCCACTATATAATTATATGTATATATATTTATAATCATAATATTATTATAATATGGTGGAAAGGCTCATTTAGTTTATGGTAAACCATAACTAGTGTCTAGCCGAATGACTTAAATCATTTAATCAGAATAAGCTAGGGATTTAAAACAATAATTTAAAAATACAGTAACTAAAGCTTATCAAAATCTACAATGAGCAAGAAAAATAAACAAGTTTTGTATTGTATAGTAATCAACAGGTCACCATAACAAATCCTTTTGACGAAATTTAGTCAAAAAAACGTTTAAATATACTTAACATTATAAAAAATCCAAATAGATAAAGGCCATAGCCAAAATTATAAACTATCCATCGATTTCTTCACGCAGTAGTAAAACTCCTTATTAAAATTTCCAAACCACTAATCTATTAAACAAGAGTTTGAATCCCATAAGGGAAGGTATGTTTGCAAGTAATCAACTAGTTAAAAACAAAAGAATCGATATTCCTGTTGCAATCAATGAAAAAGCCTTAAAACTCCAAATAACTTCATCTGATCATTCTCTTGACAAAGTATTACCCTAAATTAAAAACGAGCTAAGAAAAGTAATGGCCTCATGGCCTTAAATTTGCGAAGATGAAGTAAAACACTCACGAGCTTTCTTATAACATAAATCAAAACAATTGCAATCTATAAAGTAATATTAATGTTTCAACACCAAAATAACTGTGTAAATAGAACAAACCAAAATATCCATCACAGGACCAACATGAAGGTTCAAAACAGTTAACATTACAGTGGTGCATTAAACTAAAAAAATGTTTGATACATCTTGTCATGTAGGTTAGAATCCTATTACAATTCTTTAACAATATTAAACATTGTTTTCACAAATCTCTATAAGAGCTTAACCCCACAGTAAAGGATAAACAATACATTGCATAATAGTCCCTTTCAAACTCCATGACTAGAGGGCGTTTTTATAAAACAACTAAAAATTTGATAGGCAGAACCACAGATGTTTTACCATTCCAATGAAAGAAACATGGGAATGAATCCAATCCAATCTAGTGTAACAACCACTTCCAAAACATCCTGCACACAAATACCATGCATGGGTTAATGATATAAAAAACTACTTTCTAAAAACCAACTAAGAACAATAAATGAAACCATGGGAGACTTACCTTGTAGACTAGATGATGGCGACGAAGGACTTGCAGACAGTCCATAGTTTTAACACTAAGAAAAAAACAATGCTGGTAAAAGACCAACCCAAGTCCACCACTAGTGCACTTTTAAAGTTCGGGTGTATCGTAAGCTGTGAAAAGGCAAAAGTCTAAATCCGAGATGCTAAAGGCCAAGATCCTCGTCTCTTCCACAACAGAGAAGAAAAAAAAGACAGCACAAAGGTAAGAAACACTTTACCATGGCAAAATAAACCCTTAGGGTTTTCTATTTGACACAAATGATTTCTAATCGGAGGCCATAAAGCCATCATGTGGTTTGTATCAATGCCATCTAGTGGTAATTGTTTCAGAACCCAAACTCCATAGTTTCCAAACCAACGAATATCACCTTGCATACCATGTTATATTTCGTTATGCTTGATATATCTTATGGTAAGGGATATCCTTGTTTATTCGAGCGCTTAGACCTTTTCTTAGGAGTAGTTTGATTATCCTTAGCTTAGGGTCTTTGTTGTTTTAGCCAGGCTTGTGTGTGTTACCAAAACAAGGTAATCCCTCCAATACTAACACCTACAAAAAGAGTTTATATGGTTTTGGATTACCAAAAGAGCTAAGTAAGACCTATAACCCATTCTCCTAGCATCATAATAGGGTTACCAAGTATTCTAAAACATAACCATCAAGCACGATAGCTATAAATTGATATTTTTAAACATGACCTCCCTTGATGACTTGAAAACAAGTAAACTGGTTCAATATAGTGGTAAGTTGTTCTGTTACGGTTGTCATAACTAAGTCATCTTGTTCAATATGTAAAGCACTAATTCAAATGAAATGTTAGATGAAGGGGTTAGTATGATTTTATTTACATTATGTATTTGTATTTAAACCTTTAATAAATAAATAAATAAATTATGAAATTTGGAGATGTTACATTTGGTATCAAAGTGAGTTTCCAAACACTAGGCGTGAAGATTGACTTACTCGTATTGAAAACATGAAACGAAAATATTGATCATGTTTTAAAACTATTTATGTACATAAATATAAAATTGTATTTTGCACGAAATGGAAGGAGTAGAAGCATTTGTAGAAGATCGATCCCATCATAATAATCTAGACAACATATTTATGGAATTAAATAATCAACCATCAGAACTAGTGCAAACTGTAAATGATTTAAGAGCTTAATTACAAACTATGAAGGAATATAACGAAATAATATTAATATCTCACGATGAGGTAAATCATATATTGCTATATAAAATATGCAACGGAGGTAAAGATAAACAAAAGGATCATGAAACTGAATCTAGAACAGTATCATACAAACATAAGGGTAAGAAATTAAAAAAATTTGATAGTGAAAGTAAATCTTATTCACGAATTAAAGTAAGGTCACACAAGAAAAAGTACAAATACTCTAGTGAAAGTAGTGATAGTGACAATGGTCCTAGAAAGAGAAATATAAACTCTATGAGGAAATCTCATGAGAATTGAAAAAAATAAAACCTCCTATGTTTAATGGAGAAGTAGAAACATGTGAAGAAGCCGAAGCATGGATATCGGGTATGAAGAAAGTACTTTTAGATTTATATGTACTCACATAAAATGAAATCGTCGATGGCTATCTACAACCTAACCAGAAATGATTAGATTTGGTGGCAGAACATAAAAAGAGATAAAAACCTTAAAGACAAATAGGTAAACAAGAGAATCTTTAAGAAATATTTCAAAAGAAAATTCTTATATAAACATTATTATGAAGAAAGAGCTAAAGTGTTTGATGAACTTAGACTAGGCACCATGTTTATGAAAGAAATCAGTAGAAATTTTTTAAGTTTATTAATATATTTACCTTATATAATTAACAAAAATCCTAAGATATAGAGGTTTCTAAGTTGTTTGCCTACTAGTTTCAAGGACACAATTGAATTTTATAGTACATATACCCTTGAAGAGGGAATGCGAAAAGATAACTTATTTTATGAATAAAGTAAAAATAAAAAAGAAAGCATACCTAATTGGAAAAATAAGAGAATAAGTATTTTTGATCAAAAAAGAAAAGGTTTTAAGCCTAATAAAAGCTTTAGAAATAATTCTTGGAAATTTTTTAAGGATAATTATCAAGGAACAAATTTTAAAGGTAAACAACAACAAAAAATTGTAGCACCAAAAGGCAAAGAAATGCCTAATAATTATGTTAAAAACAATTAAGATAAATAACTTGTAAAGTGCTGAGAATGTCAAGGACATCACTACGTAAAGGACTATTCAAGCAGAAGGATAAACTACAACAATGTACATACTATTAAAGAGGAAGAAACGGTTGGTGATCTAGCAAATGAAATGCATAGAAATAATGCATCCTTGGAGAATGGATAGGATGATCATCAAACCTCCATGGTGAAAATAAAAGGTATGATATATAACAAGCTTGTTTTTATTTTGATTGACCCAGGTCCTATTTTAAACTATATGTCACCTAGTATAGTAGAAAAATGCAATTTACATTTGAAAAGTCTTAGTTGGCTCAGTTAGCTACATGAACCAAAATAAAAGTAATTAATTATGTTGAAAAATGTGAAATATTTATGAGTCAATTCAAAATCGAAGTAAAGTTAAATGTTTTACCATTAGGGTCTTATCATTTTTTAATAGGTATGGTGTAATATCTCTCTTGTATGCCCTAAATATTTTGTAATTTTAATGTTTATTGTACTTGTTTATGGTAAGGAGCTCAAGGCCAAGGCCACACCAGTAAAACCTTATAAGCTAGATGATTAATTCCCTAAGTGTAGACTTAGGAGACTCAAGACATTGACACAACTTAATGACAGGAAATTGAATCCACTAAGGGAGAGACTAAGAGAAAAATGATAAAATTGGTTGGACATTGACTTGGTACCTATAAGTGGTAAAGACAAAGTAAGTACTACAGGTTAATCGAAAGGGAATGTTAAGCCTTACTCATTGTATTGGCTAAAAATGTTTACTTACACAGATAGGTAACGGATGTTTCTAAAAACCCCATGGAGAAGCTTAATATTTTCGTTTAACTATTAAAACAATTAAACTCTTTTCTTATAAGTAGAAGTTACAAAAAGATATATATATATATATATATATATATATAATATAATATGGGGTTTTTCTACTTAATAAAAATAATATTCTAAAGGCTATGGATTTCTCAACACCACAAAACGTTGGGATAATGGAACGATTAAAGCACTACGACACTTGTGCTTTGTGGCAATTAGACGATCGCCACTTGTCGCAATAAAAAGAAAAAAAGATTCTACTTAAATGAATCACGATTCCAATGCCTGGGGGGAAGGGTCACTGGGAGCGCAGCGCAATGAATCACTTCGTGAGTTTCCATTTCGCCTCTTACAGAGGGCCTCCATTTGTTTATGGAGGGAGATCTTAGTTGAAGAGAGGGAAGTGAAGGTTGGAACTGTGGTGATTTGGCTTCATGCTTCAAATTAGTTCAGTTATCTGCTCCTTCAGTTGCGATCGGATGCCACCTCCAAATATCCAAACATGAGCAGGGATTGGTGAGTTAAATATACCTGGAAATCATTACATATTTTGGTAATGTTCATTTCGCAGAACGGGGTTTCAACCTGGAATTTGGTAAGCGCCCCATCCTTTCCTATGTGCATTTGTTAATGAGACCTAGAAAACGAAGTTAGGGACCTTTGTTTTAGTTTTCTTGTATAGAAATGGAAACACAGCTAGCGAATAGTTAGATTTTAGATCTGCCTATTCTAGTGTATGCATCCTATGGTTTACTTCGAACCCTTGCATTTAGTTTTGGATATAGATCTAGACCTGGAGCATGATTCCGAGTGTATACTCTAAACTCCGATCAGTATATCCAATGTTGCATTGCTTGTGGGAATCAAACCTCTGCGTTGATATAGATCTGAACATGAGAAGCGATTCCCAGTGTATACATCCTATGATTCACATTGAATCTTTGCATTCTGTATCATTAATATTGTGATGGTACGTCGATTGTCACTAAATATCGATATTAGTTTCCCTCATTCTGAGATAGGCCAAGATTTCGTTAATCACCGACCGCTGCCAAGAAATGTGTAGTAAACTTTGTTACACTTAACATACTTCGGCTGGTTGTCTTCCACAAACTATGTTCGAGCATAAAATATATCTGTGCGTTGAATTTTGTGTTTTCTTTGCAACTTATTGTTGAGGGTGGATTAACTCTAGATATCTGCCTAGAATTTAAGAGAGTGCATTAATTTACACGATGGCTCTATAGTAGGGGAAATACCAGCGGTTACACTTGAGAAATGTTTCCATACTTAACAGCTCCACATCTTTTCCTTCAGCGATATCGAGTCAACCCCTTTTTCATTGATTTCCTCCACCTCGAAGAGATCTGCTGGGGAATATCTTGTGCCCCTTATTAGCGATAACCCCAATGTTTGAGTAGATAACGACCCCTCTGCATCGTAGGATATTTTATAACTGTTGGCCGTTGAGCTAGAAGATGATGACCCTGATTAATATAATAGACAGTAAAATTAATTAAGTGCACCCATGTCAGCACCCAATCCGTTGTGGCCATGGATGGGAATCTTGAGCGTTAAGGAAATCATGGAGTAGTTGGTTTTACACTTGATGAGTTGAACACAAATATATAAATATAAATAAAATTGGCTACCGGTATGATAAAATAAATAGGTACCTAAGGGCGTATTACAGCTATGGGACATAATCTAATAGCTTGGAGTTTGGTAGTTCGAAGGTTCGAAGGAATCTTTTAATGGTATAATTCTTGTAGAGATTAAATTGGGTTAATGAAAATATGAAGGGAAATTACTTATGGTTTGGATGAAAATTGTAAGATATGTCTTCCACATAAGGACGAGTTACTCTTTTATTACTTGAGGAGTACCATTACTCATTGTATATATGAATTAAAAGAATGCATACTAATTTAAAAGAAATTCCACTTTATTCATGTAGGTTTAGTATATTTGGAACTTGCATTATGTTTTCTTATTATTCGGATTTATGCTGGTCTAATTTTTAAAACTTAAGTTAACAAAGTTAACAATGACATGTCCGGAGTTTAAAAGGTCCTTCATGTTAATTTTTAGTAGGGACGGGTTAAGTGCTTATTAACCAACCGAGTTATCTTAAAAACATGTGGAGTATCTTAGTATTCTTGTTAGGATACCGGAGAGAACTTGTTAGAATACATGTCGCAGTTTGATCTTAGTGTCAAACAGTTAGAAATACTCTCTGTGAGAGAGTTTATTACGAGAACAGAAAGGTAGTATGGAAACAATGATGTTGCAAATTGTAAGATTTTATTGTAATAAATATCACATGATGTGACAGTTTTTGTGGACATAATCCATGGATTGTGTGAACCACATGCATTGGTATCGGTCTTATGTGTACTTGATGTACTCCTTATTTTATGGCTTCTTGGTGTACTCTTTATTTTATGTGTTCTTGAAGTATCTTCATCTTATGTTTTCTTGATGGTTATATTTATGTACTTCATTTTCTCGCGATAATGATGATGTAACCTATTGAGTACATATTGTCTTAAATACACAAGTAGATCATTTATTATTGGATGGTGATAATATGTTAAATAGTCTAAAATGGAATATAAGCTAGAATAGTTGATTAAGGTCTTTCCGTAATGTATTAAGTAGTATAACAATGTAAATCTTAGGAAGGATTGCGATAGTTGAATTAGACACAGCGAATGTATGGTATTTTGGATATAGCATGTTGCCTCTTATTTCCTAACACCTTTCAGTGATTGATTTACATTGAAATTTTAGTTTTAAATTGTTATCACTCTCAAGTCCTAAGGGTAGTTGTTACAAATAGATGTTTATACATTTTTGAGAGACTGACATAGTTGACTTGTTTGGACTTTGTTGGCAAGCAACACCCTCCGGAGCAATTTGAACACAAAAATTTCAAATATGTCATTTGAAATCAATCTTTTGAACGACATTCGGTATCACAACCTTAATCAACACTCATCTATAGATATTTTTGGAGTGCCCTCAAAATCTTTTATTCTGAAGGTACTCCCAATAGAAGTTCATTAATTGATTGATTTAAGGTGATTAACATCAGTTTATGTCGAGTTTGAATCTCTTCGCCTTAGTTCCTCATTTATTTTGATCATTTGGAAAAATTATAATCGCGAAAGTTAGTAGCTCCTAATTTCACAACATTTATGACTCATGCATATTCGAGATCAAATGAATTTATTACATCAATGGTTTTCTACTATTAATCTAAACAAGTTGCTACATGATGTGATAATTGTTTCTTTTCAATTTATATATGAGATCTAACAAGATTTTTCACTTCTAAAATATTTATTTCATCATGTTAATCAGAGGGATAAAAGTGTAATTAATATAATTTTCGCAAGTTTCACATTATTATACATTTATCCTCATTAAGAATTTTGTATTTTTGAAGTGATTCAGTATTAAATTCTATCATAAGGAGCTAAGATGATTTTCAGAGTTTTGATATGGGTTTGGTTACATTATCAATTATTCCCTTGTCATTATAATATAGACCCTGATTCTAATTACATCAATTACATTCTTATTTAGTAACCTTGATATTATTGATATTCGATGATGAAGGATTAGGGCATGGTAACCATTAAACTAATCTTTGAAACGATGAGTTTTCTAGGCTATCACATCATTATGAAGAATGTTAATCAGTGTTGACGCTATGATTGAAATTGGGGGTTTTTCGATATCCACATAACCTAAATGTTTTCCATCTGTTGATTTTCCATAATGCAAATATCACACTAGAGCCGTCGCTTGCTTGATTTTTCTGCAGACCATTATGATGTGGTAAGTGTTCTCCAAGTCCCATTAACTTGTCAACTCCCAGGTATGCTGACTCTGTAGGAAAATTCACAGTTCTTTGATGAAATAGGGTCGTTTGGAGTGTTAATTCATATGTGCGGATTCTGGATAAATCGACTATGTGTTTTAGTTTGGCTTTTGAAAACCCTGAATGTTTTCGTAATCACTACCATGGCTCCTATTTCGATATTTGAACTCATAGGCAACGAGTATTTGGACATTGCCCCTGAATGTTGCAAGGTAGTGCTTAGGGTTGGATGGCTAGGGTTTTTGCAGAAGTTCACTGGGTTCAACTTGGCAATTTCCAGGGCATTTGAAGCATCATTTGATGTGATTAAACCATAGGTTGGGGATGTCGAATTGAGGCTGACAGAAGAGTTTCTTTCTCAGGCCATTGGTTTGCTACATATAGGTGAACATTGGTATAAGGGCAAGCATGTAAAAATGATGACTGGAAGGAATTCCTCACTCTAGCTCACCAGAAAATCAAGTATAAATCCAGTTTCCCTTCTCGAATGCACATGAAAAAATGGCTTTCTCTACTTAAGCTTGTTATCAGGTACATCACCTGTGTTCCCAAACCCCATTTTATCACTTCCGAATTTTAATGATTTTTAAGGGACGTCCTGTGAACACACCATACTATTTCTTAAATAATCTACATAAGATGGCTTGCACTTATCAAATTAATGTAGGGGATAAGGAGAGGAGTCTATTTCATCACAGATTGATTAAAATACTCGTGTCCTACCAGCTAGGAGAATTACGGGATACTTGGGAATCATTCCTTATACGTAATGGGTTTGGTGAGAATGAAGAATGGCCCAGACAGAGGCCCAGAAGTAGATGTAGACGTATCAAGATGGAACAAGCTGAGCCTAAGTTAGAAGAGTCTAGCTCTCAAGGTAATCTGGACAATGAAGTGTTTGAACCTAGTCAAACCCTGAGTACCAGTCATGTTAAATTCAAGTCTGAAACAAACCCTTAAATTCCTGTTGATAATTTTCAGCCTTGAGTAAGAAAACCTGCGATCACAATACCTTGTCAAAATAAGGATCTTCCTCATTCAGAGGCTAACATTAGTCAAAAACCGGTTGAAGACCAAATTAGCAAAGTACTCAGTAATCAGGATGTTCGTAGGACTACTCGTAGTATGACAGCTTCCTTGTTCACCAGAAGAGACCTGAGTATTATGGATGTCCCTGTTATTGAAGTAAGTGATTCCTCGAAACTTTATCTCAATCCAGCTCCAATTGGTCCAACCTTCATGGATCTAAAATATGTGTCTGTCTTCAGGAATATTGTTGTTGATACTCAACAAGTAAATCATGAATGTGATGCAGATGAAGAAATTGATCAGAATCCCTACATAGCTGAGGAAGATAGAGAAGGCTCGAATGTAGGATCGAAGGAACAAATCGATCAAAACCCTTATGCTCAATTCCTCTCATCTCTAGAAACTGACTTAAGGGAGGCTCAGGTTGTCAAGACGTTTGCTATGGATGAAATTGCAAGTCTAAAAACTAATTTATCTTCTTGGATTGAAAAGTGGAATCTTTTGAGGGAGAAGAAGCTTAAGTATAAATCTCAAGTTAAAAGGCTTCTATTGAGAGATCAAAGGTTGATCAAACAAAATAAAATTGCTAAGATCAACACTGTTAGATTCAAAGCCAAGTAAGATGAGGCGAGAAGAAATGTGCCAATTTGACTTTCTGTCAAATCAACCCTTAAAATATGACATTTTGGTTTTCAGTAATGAATTCCAATTTTTGTCTTATGGTTTAAATATTCGATTATGCATGTAGACGATTTCAAATTAGCCTCTACAGGTCAGTAATATCTTGGATTTTGTCAGTTTCGATTCTTGGTGCAAAGATTTCTTATTTAATAAGGATATTTGCAGAATTAAAAATCTACAGACATCCTATTTATTTCTATATGATTGTTAGTTGCACTTTGCTAAAAGTTTCTGTTTAAAATTGCTAGGTATTAATCAGTAGGTGAGATGAAGCTAGATGCCGTGCTGCATTTGTGGTTTTGACTGTCTGGAGTTTACTCATTGGAGGCTGCTTCGAAAATGCAATTGATTACTATTTTGTTGTTTCTACACTCCTATTTCTGAACATTACCAGTGTGGATTACCGAATATAGTGATGACACATTTTGGGGAATAATGTTATTGGATTTATCCAGTAAGTTAGCTATTCTCTTGCACGTTATTCCTTCCTCGTGGTTACACAATGATATACATATGATCCTGGTCTTTTCTTCGTTATATATTAGGATAAAATCCATGTATTAACATGGAAATAGGAGATTTAGTTAATTAGTTGTTGTTTCGTTTCCCTTTATAAACAAGTTTCAAACATGAGTAAAGGGTTCGATTTCTAAGACTTATGGAGAATCGATATTTTACAGTTTCATACTGCATTCTGTTGTGCTGGTGTTTTTTTGGAATTTTTTTTTGAAGATCATTTGATGCTACAGAATAGTGAAGACCTTAGCTAAGCCTTTAAACTATTTTATGTTGTGTTAATAATGGTTCTCCTTTGTTAAATTTCACTTTCATATATATATCGTCATATTATATGTGAAATATTCTTTCATGGATTTCGAATGATTACATTGTCTTGAAATGTAAATGATTTGTTATTAGGTTGAAATGAGTGAGCTTCTTCACATCTTCAATTGATTATCAAACTATGTTGCATTAATTATTAACTTGTAAGCTAACCTTTCTCTGTCTACATGTTAGTATATGATTGTATCTATTATGTTTTCAGGACTGTGTTAGATTTATTTGATAACATGTTTTAATTTCTGTTCGAATTATCTTGTAATGAAATACCATCTTATTGTGAGGTAATTCAGATTTAGTTCTGTTTACTGTGGAATTTTCTAACTATTCAAAATTATAGATCACCTTATACTTTAAGACCTCTTGTCACATAAACAATTCATGCTCTCAGTAGAGATAGATAGCTTGCATTTAGGTCATCATATGATAGAATTAGGAGCTACTGTTTTCTGTACTTAGCTTAAGATAATTGTTAGTATTAGTTATTCATTAGGTTAAATCTCTCTGATTTGTTAAAATATTGGGTTAAGCAAATATTTCCACATATACCTAGAGAGACTCTCTATTTTGAGTGCACACTATACAAGTAGCAGGGCCTTGATGCTATGAAAGACAGTTACTTTAAACATACACAAGATTGCATTAAGTCAAATGTGTGGGCTGTCTTTCCATTGTTGGTTTAGGTCAGTTTTCTCGGCCAACAAATGGCGCTAGAAGGAGGGCCTGAGATTGAAGCTTAATGGCTGATCGATCACATAATGCTCCTACCAGTAATCAACCTACTTCCCCCCTCACGAGTTTTGGAATACTGTCTACCTTGGTCTCTACATCACAACCCAAAACTGTAAATACCCCCTTTTTAGATGCAGTTAGGACCATTATTGAAAGAGACCCAACTGTCTCACCAGTTTCCCTAGAACAGATAAATCAAACCTTAGAGGAATCACGTAGAATTTTAACTAGAGCCTATTCTCTCCAAACAGGGATCCCTCCGATCAATTTCAGATTGCCAAGTAGAGCTCATTTTCAAACCTTGGTAGTGACTGAGCCAGGTGCCGATCCGATTGGAGAAGATCCTCCTGAACCATTGAGAGGGTCTCATGATTATCATCTTAGCGATATCTTGAGAGGAGAAGCTAGTCATAACATTTCCTGACGATTGTTGTCTAAAGGTGGATCTGACCTACCCCCTTCACCTCTTGAATCACCACCTGATAGCCCCCATGACCATAACAACGAGTCTTCGTCAGATCCAAAATACAATCCCAACATGGGTGATTGTGACCGAGGTAATTCTAATGCCGATAGACCATGGTTATGATGTGGTGCTGTTGCTATAATTGGATTGTAGCATAATCTACCTAAACATCCTCACAAAATGCTACCTAAGTTTGACCCAGATGATAAGGTCCTAGCCAAAAATCACATCGGAAAATTCATCCTGGCTATTCAGACCATGAATGTTCAGCATGAGGATGTGGTATGTTGACTATTCCCTTTAACTTTTGAAGGAAAAGTTGCAGTTTGGTATTTTTCCTTAACTCAAGGATCTATAACTATTTGGGGTGATTTTAGTCAGGCATTCTTAAACAAGTTTGGTGAAGACAAAACCCCTACTATGTTAGCACTAGAATTGGCTACAATCAAGATGGAAAACAAAGAAAGGATAAAATATTTCAATCAATTTTTCATCACTCTCTTGAATAAGATACCACACAGGGACTTCACTTAGTGAACCTCTCACATAGCACGTGCGATCATGGGATATTAAAGAATACCCTTAATTTCAAGAGATATTGATCCAAACTCTTTTTGTTGAAACCCTCTCCCAATACTTAAAACTTCCTACCCACCACCACCTTAAACCCCTCATCCCCCAATACCTACAGTATATTGGTTTGATTTTTTATAATTTTAAAACCCACAATATGAACTAATGTGATAGGATATTTGTAAACAAGTGAAGACCCCATGAGATATCGATAGCCTCCCAACCTCCAGAAGATATCATAATTGAGAATTATGCTTCAGCATTACCTAAATCCCTTGGTATATTTGTAAAACAAGATATTAAAATCATATTAGTTGAAACCTTCGAAGAAGCAATCAAGGTTGAAAATAATTTGTTGACATTTGAACCAGAAAATAATGGCAAAACTAATGGTTCTTTTCATAAATGCAATGAAGCCCCTGTAAGAACTAACATGGATAAAAAGGATGCTCCTGCTTTCAATATAGAAAAATTCCAACAAGCAATCAGGTCTCTCACGAATGAAGTGGTGATATTAAAATGAAATAATGGGGAAGGTACTTCAAATAGAGGGGATTTTAAAACCCCATACCATCCATATACATCACCAAATGCTAGGCAAAACACTCTGCCTGACACATCCACCAATGATGAAGTTTTTAATACTATAAGAGTTGTCTATGCCTTACCTGAAACTTCAACCAACCAGGAGTCCGAAGAAGATTGTGAACCTGAGAACCTTGAAACCGAAGAGGAAGCTCCTAAAGATCCTCTCCCATTTAATTGCCATTTCTGGGATAGTTCAGCCAAAGACGGGGAGTCTAATGATAATTCTATATTTGTCAACCAGAACACCCATAATACAAGTAGTAAATGGCCTGTAGATTCACAACCATCACTTGCACCTGGGATAAGTCCCAACCTTCAAATTAGCATCCTATGACTCAAGGGATGGACCTTGAGTATGACATCATAGAGGATCTCAAGAAACAGAGGGCGAATATCAGTATGTTTGATCTATTGAAAATATACCCTATGCCTGGAGGTTCAATACTCTCTAACTTAACAACTTTATGAAACACCAAAACAAAAAATCATCCCTCTGTACCTTCAGTCAATAACGTTGATCCTTCAACTAGTAAAACAATAGTTGGTTTTAATAGTAATATCAAAACAACCACTGATAAAGATACATTGATAGGTAAGAACTCCAAACCTACAACTCCCCCCTTCCTACTAACGTTTGAAATCTTCAATCGGAATGTCCATAAATATATGATCAATTCTGGAGCTTCATCAAACATTATGCCTTATTCAGTCTATAAGAAGCTGAATGCCAAGCCCACCCCTTGTGAAATTTAAATCATCCAATTTGATCGATCTAAAGTGAAAATTGTAGGAGAATTAAAAGGAGTAATGATTAGGATGGCCACTAATCCATAGCTCTTCTAGGTTATTGATGTAGTGGTAGCAGGCATACCGAATGTCTATTGGTTGTTCTTAATTTGTGATTTGTCTCAAGCTTTAAAAGGATATTTTTCAATTGATTGGTCACACTTGTGGTTACCTAAAAACGGGAGACCAAATTAGATCAGGATTGACACAGAGAGATACATGAAACACATAGTGACAGAGATAAACTCTCCCAATGAGCCAGTTTTGTTTAGTGATTCCATTTTACAGAACTATGGATACGATTCTGATTTGGGAAGTTTCCCTGCACTTAAATCTGCATTTACTGATTCTATAAATAAATCAGAAATTTTACATTGTGATTTTCAGGAAGCTGCTCCCAGTTTTATTAACACTATGAATAATGTAAATGATGTAATTAGTCTTGTTGATAAGCCTTGGCATCTGTATTTTGATAGTTCTCGATCCAAGGAAGGTGCAGGAGTAGGTTGCATGCTCCTAGATCCCACGGGAAACAAACTTATGCTATCTTGTAGGCTGAAATTTCTTTGCACTAATAAAATAGCCAAATATGAGGCCCTCATCTAGGGACTCAAGAAGGCATTGGAGTTAAATGTTACGAAATTATTGTTCGACAAGTCTGCAATTCCATTCATTGCTTATGTAATCATTTGCAGAGTTACCAAAAAGAGGTGTGGAATCTAATTTCAGCATTTGATGCCTTTAATATCGAGTCTATCCCTCGTTTTCAGAATCAAGAAGCTGACCTTTTTGCAAATGTAGCCTCGCGGCTCATTCCCACAGAAAAGTTTTCTCCCAATGTTTTTTTTATTGAATTATTGTTTAGACCATCAATCCCTGATAACATCACTAATTGGCGTGTTTTTAATGATGATTCAAAGATCATTTCCTTGTTAATAGGAGAAGATGCTGTTAAGGACTTAGTGATTGACAAGATCACACATGATGAAGATCTGCGAATTTCTCAACAATCCATCCACCTTAGCTGGTTGACCAATCTTTTGAGCTAGTAAATTCGATCCCTACATTGGTTCTCAGGCTTGAAATTTTTTATGACCTACATGATAAGTTTAAAGGAGTGCCTAATTGAAAACCAACAGTTCCAACATGCGTTATGAAATCATAAATTTAGGCATGGAAGAAAATCCTCAAAATATCAATTTAGGATCAGACTATACCCAGCACAAAAAATCAACCTTTCTGAAATAGTTTAGTGAATTCAAGGATGCATTTGCATGGTCATACGATGATCTAAAGACCTTTGATACCCAGATCATACAACACATAATCCTTATGAAATCTTAGTCAAAACCTTTCCAGCAGGAACTAAGGAAAATGCACCCTGCCTTAGAACTGGCAGTAAAGAAAGAATTAAATAAATTGCTTACTACCCGGATTATATTTCCTGTACGCCATACACAATGGGAGGCGGACCTTGTCCTTGTTAGGAAGAAAAATGGAGATATCCAGTTATGTGTAGATGTCTGAAACTTAAACTGATCATCAGGAAAGGACAACTATCCTGTTCCTCCCATGGAACAAATCCTCTAGAAGGTGTTAGGTGGTCAGATGTTGTCTTTATTAGATGCATTTTCTAGGTACAACTAGGTTCTAGCTTCTCGTGCAGACCAGCTGAAAACCACTTTTAGGACCCCTTGGGGAACCTATGCTTGTAGGAAGATGCCCTTCGGATTGATAAACACAGGGGACACATTCCAAAGGGAAATGGATGTTGCTTTTAGAGGTCTAATAAATCACTCTGTCATTGTCTATTTGGATGATGTCACTGTGTTTTCCAAAACCAGATCTAATCACATTTCACAATTATGTAAAGTGCTTGAACATTACAAGAAGTTCAGTATTTCGCTTAACCCTAAAAATACAATATTTGCAATAACAAAGGTAATTTTTCTAGGGTTTTTAGTTTCTAAGTAAGGGATCATGATTGATCTAGAAAGAACCGAAGCTATCTCTAGGATTCCTTTTCCTTCTACTAAGAAATCCATGCAATCCTTCATGGGAAAGATAAATTTTGTGAGGACATTTGTTCCCAGTTTTTCTGAAATTGTGCACCCATTGCAAAATATGATTAAGAAAGACAGTAATTTTTCATGGGGTGAGAAAGAGAAAGAGTCGTTTATCAGAATTAGAGAAGCCATAGCTGAAGCACCCGCACTTGTGAGCCCTAACTTAAGGAAAGACTTTATTCTCTATATTTTTGCATCTAACATATCTTATGCAGCTGTTCTTACTCAGAAGAAACAACAAGGGGATGAAGTACCTATCTCCTTCATGAGCTCAAATTTAAGAGGAGCTGAGTCGAACTCAAATGAAGTGGATAAATAGGCTTTTTCTATGTTCAAAACAGTAAACCATTTATGTCCTTACCTCCTTAAATCGAAAACCAAGGTAATTGTTCCATTCTCTACTGTGATAAATTTGTTAGTATAGAAAGACCTTGGAGAAAAAAGGGCACATTGGATGGCTGCTCTGCAGGAGCATGACCTAGACATTAAACCCTCTCAAGTTGTACGTGGTTTGGGTTGGTGTCAACTGGCAGCTGAATCAACACATCTTCCTGCTAACCAAAATGGCATATCTTTAGATGATACCTTGCTGCAAAAGGAAGTTTGTTTCATCCCAAACTCGGCTAGTTCATGGTATACTAATATTTGCACTTATCTTGAAACTGGCAGTTCCCCAGACCATTTAGACCCAAAGAAGAAAAGAGATGTAAGATTAAAATCAGCACCTTACCAGTTGATAAATAATGTACTTTTCAGGAAAAATGCAGATGGAGTCTTTCTTCGTTCTCTAGAAAAGGAGGAATCTAATTCGGTTTTAACACAACTGCATGACGAGCCTGCTGGTGGCCACTTCAGTGGTTATAATACTACTCGTAAAGTTTTGAGAGCAGGTTATTTTTGGTCAACTCTATTTAAATATGCCCATTCTTTCATTAGAAGGTGCCAAGATTGGCAGCCTGCAGCTGGCAGAGTTAAAAAACCAGCATTTCCTTTACAGCCTGTGGTGGTGGATAGGCCTTTCAAATAGTGGGGAATCGATATCGTTGGACCAATAAACCCCTCCTCCTCTCTTTAGCATAAGTACAGCATAACTGCCACTGATTACTTTACTCGATGGTCTGAAGCGGAACCATTATGGGTGGTTAATACAAATCAGGTAGTTCATTTTCTTGAAACTAACATAATTACCAGATTTGGGGTGCCCGAATCTCCCATGTTTGATAATGCATCTTAATTTTCTTCTGAAGAAATAACTAAGTTTGCATTAGAAAAGGGAATTAGAATCAGATATTCGAAAAACTATTATCCACAAGGAAATGTCCTTGTTGAATCAACGAATAAGAACTTGCTAAAAATTCTGAAGAGATCCATAGCTAAACATCAAAGGAATTGGCATACTGTTCTATATCAAGCTCTCCGGTCTAACAGGGTTACCCCAAAAATCATCTGTGGGTAACTTCGCTTTCTTTTTGGTATATGGAATAGAGGCTATTCTTCCTCCCAATCTGTTTCTGCCTTCGTTACAGCTTGCACAAGCTGTACAAGAGACAGAGTGTTCAGCCATTGAAGAAAGAATCAATATGATGTTGAAATTGGAAGAAGAAAGAGAGAATGCTAAGAGACATTTCATGAACCATCAACAAATTGTTAAATCATGGTTTGATCGTGGCTCATCTTCGAATAGGGAACTACGGGTAGATGATCTGGTTTTGAAATGGGACAAATCACATGAAGATAAATGGGAACATACTGAATTCCAACGTCTCTAGTTAGGTCCATATGTGATAGCAGAAAAAATTAGTCTTAATACTTTTCGTTTGCAGAATTTGCAAGGACAGCTCGATACCCTCCCGGTAAATGGGCATATCCTTGAAAGGTACTTTCAGTAATCCCACATCATCAAGTCATTTTCATTGTAGATTCCCATTGTGTATATTCCTATACATATTGTTGGTTCCATTCTGATTTCTAGACTGGTTAGAGTTTTCGATCTTATACTTACTAATTATTTTCTTTCCTATCATCGTCATGTTTACTTATTGGAAATTTTAGGTGGCAGGTCATGAAAATAATTTAATTCTTCGAAATCATTCATTGTACATAAGATTGCATGTTTGCCTCTGTAAATAGTTGCTTTATCCGACACATCTCCTACCTTGTCTCACAAAATTCAGCATGAAGCATTTTGCATGGTCTTAATGAAGAACTTGATGGTGAAATATGTCAAACAAAAATGAGTGAAATACATATCAGATTGTAATTGCTGATAATGGATAGAAGTATCTGATGTCTCACAAGTCATCTATTTTCAAACCTGTATTATTTTTAATCTCCAGTTTTTCTCTTAGCAATCCTTGTCTTCAGGTGCCTTCCTATAAACCAATATCTCGGTGAATTTATTTACTGATTCCAATGCATGTCTACTAATCTTGAATATTCATTGAAGATATCTATTCAACTTTTAGTTGTCTTAAGAATTCTATGGTTTTCTCCCTCATTTTCATGGATACATCTGGTCACTCAGCGAGGGCAGTACTCTTGAACTAAAAAAACAAATATGAAAGAGGTAAATTAGGAAACAAGAGGTCTCATCACGAGCCGGTTTGTTTATGATCATAGGTTCTGTTGGAATGGCGTTGTCAAAATTTGGCTACCAAGACAATGACAGTGACTCTCAGTCGAATAACTAATAGATGGGAAGTCTCATCACGAGCTTCCCTGATTAGTTTCTGGTAGGATTGGTCAGTAAGGCTATCACTATTTGGTCACCAAGCTAAGATAGTCTTCCTGATTAATTCTTTTCGTATTTATCCCTGTGTATATGATTTGTATATACTACTAAAAAAAATATAAATAAAATAAAAGGGGAAGTAGTGTCTGCTATTTTGCTTGAATGAGGGGAAAGTCAACTGATGTTCTAAAGAAGCCACATCTATATTGTTATTGGCTAACCTGTCTTTGGTCTTATAGATCTACATTGGAATTAAGTCATTTTACTCCACACCTTCCTGAGGTTGAATAGGACCAAGAACACCCAGATAACAACCATAGGATTGTTTCTAGAAATCTGTTGAGGTCTGGTTATATGTTTAAGATTGGTTTGGATATGGGATCACTTAAGCATATATTTGATAATTTTCAGGCATTGTTTTAAATTATCTGAAGTATGAATGTTGTTTCCGCAGAGATAACTGGTTTAGTCCCACCATGTCGCCAATTGTTGGCAAGCAACACCTTTCGGAGCAATTTGAACACAAAAATTTCAAATATGTCATTTGAAATCAATCTTTTGAATGAAACTCGGTATCACAACCTTAATCAGCACTCATCTATAGATATTTTAGGAGTGCCCTCGAAATATTTGATTCTAAAGGTACTCCTAATAGAATTTGATTTATTGATTTATTTAAGGGGATTAACATCATTTTATGTCATGGGGACTTCACTTAGTGAACCTCTCACATAGAACGTGTGATCGTGGGATATTAAAGAATACCCTTAATTTTGAGAGATATTGACCCAAACTCTTTTTGTTGAAACCCCCTCCCAATACTTAAAACCTCCTCCCCATCCCCTTTTTATACCTCAATCATTATAAACCACCCTACCCACCCCCACCTTAAACCCCTCATCCCCCCAATACCTGCAATAGATTGGTTTGATTTTCGATAATTTTAAAACCCACAATATGAACTAACGTGATATGATATTGGTCAATAAGTGAAGACCCGGTGGTTTATGTTGAGTTTGAATCTCTTGGCCTTAGTTCCTCATTTCTTTTGATCATTTGAAAAACTTATAATCTCGAAAGTTAGTAGCTCCTAATTTCAAAACATTTCTC
The DNA here is from genome assembly GCA_001517045.1 of Pseudotsuga menziesii. NCBI lineage: Eukaryota > Viridiplantae > Streptophyta > Pinopsida > Pinales > Pinaceae > Pseudotsuga > Pseudotsuga menziesii. The sequence continues at coordinate 284,883 of LPNX011123208.1, read as the reverse complement.
ACTCATGCATATTCGAGATCAAATGAATTTATTACATCAATGGTTTTCTACTATTAATCTAAACAAGTTGGTACATGATGTGATAATTGTTTCTTTTCAATTTATATAGGAGATATAACAATCTTTTTCACTTCTAAAATATCTATTTCATCATGTTAATCAGAGGGATAAAAGTGTATTTAATATAATTTTTGCAATTTTCACATTATTATACATTTATCCTCATTACGAATTTTGTATTTTTGAAGTGAGTCAGTATTAAATTCTATCATAAGGAGCTAAGATGATTTTCAGAGTTTTGATATGGGCTTGGTTACATTATCAATTCTTCCCTTGTCATTATAATATCGACCCTGATTCTAATTACATCAATTACATTCTTATTGAGTAATCTTGTTATTATTGATATTCGATGATGAAGGATTAGGGCATGGTAACCATTAAACTAAGCTTTGAAATGATGAGTTTTATAGGATGTCACATCATTATGAAGAATGCCAATGATTATTGATGCTATGATTGAAATTGGGGGTTTTTTCATATCCACGTAACCTAAATGTTTGCCATCTGTTGATTTTCCATCATGCAACTATCACACTTAAGCCGTCGCTCGCTTGATTTTTCTGCAAACCATTATAGTGTGGTAAGTGTTCTCCAAGTCCCATTAACTTGTCAACTCACAGGTATGATGACTCTGCAGGAAAATTCATAGTTCTTTGGTGAAATAGGGTAGTTTGGAGTGTTAATTGATATGTGGGGATTCTAGGTAAATCGACTATGTGTTTTAGTCTAGATTTTGAAAACTTTGAATGTTTTCGTAATCGCTACCATGGCTCTTGTTTTGAGATTTGAACACATAGGCGACGAGTATTTGGACGTTTCCCTTGAATGCCACAATGTAGTGCTTAGGGTTGGATGGCTAGGGTTTTTGCAAAAGTTCTCCGGGTTCAACTTGGCAATTTCCAGGGCATTTACAGCATCATTTGATGGGATTAAAGCATAGGTTGGGGATGTCGAATTGAGGCTGACAGAAGAGTTTCTTTCTCAGGCCATTGGTTTGCCACAGAGAGGTGAACATTGGTATAAGCGAAATCATGTAAAAAAAGATAACTGGAAGGAGTTCCTGAGTCCAGCTCATCCACAAACGAATTATAAATCTGGTTTCCCTTCTCGATGGTCATGAAAAAATGGCATTCTTTGCTCGAGATTGTTATCAGGTACATCACCTATGAAGGTCGACTTTCCCAAACCCAGTTTTATCACCTCCGACTTTTAATGATTTTTAAGGGACGACCTGTGAACATGCCATATGATTTCTTGAATAGTTGACATAAGATGGCCTGGACCTACCAAATTAATGTAAGGGATAAGGAGAGGAGTCTGTTTCATCATGAATTGATTAAAATACTCATGTCCTACTGGCTAGGAGAATTAGGGGATACTTGGGAATCATTCCTTATACGTAATGGGTTTGGTGAGAATGAAGAATGGCCTAGACAGAGGCCCAGAACTAGATGTAGACGTGTCAATACTGAAGAAGCTGAGCCAAATTTAGAAGAGTCTAGTTCTCAAGGTAATCTAGACAATGAAGTGTCTGAACCTAGTCGAACCCTAAGTACTAGTGATGCTAAAGTCAAGTGTGAAACAAACCCTAAAATTCTTGTTGATAATTCTCAACCTCGAGTAAGAAAACCGGTGATCACAATACCCTGTCAAAATAAGGATCTTCCTCATTCATAGACTAACATTAGTCAGAAACTGGCTGAAGACCAAATTAGTAGAGTGCTGAGTAATCAGGCTATTTGTAATATTTGTTGTAGTATGACAGTTTCCTTCTTCACCAGAAGATACCTGAGTATTGGGTATGTCCCTATTATTGAAGTAAGTGATTCCTTGAAACTTCATCCCAATCCAGCTCCAATTGGTCCAACCTTCCTAGATCTAAAATATGTTTCTATCTCCATGAATAATGTTGTTGATATTCAACAATTAAATCATGAATGTGATGCAGATCAAGAAATTGATCAGAAGCCCTATACAGTTGAGGAATACAGAGAAGGGTCAAATGTAGGATCGAAAGAAGAAATCAATCGAAACCCTTATGCTCAAGTCATCTCATCTCTAGAAATTGACTTAAGGGAGGCTCAAGTTGTCAAGAAGTTTGCTATGGATGAAATTGTAGGTCTAAAAACTGATTTATCTTCTTACATTGAAAAGTGGAATCTTTTGAGGGAGAAAAGGCTTAAGTATAAAGCTCAAGTTAAAAGGATTCTGTTGAGAAATCGAAGGTTGATCAAACAGAATAAAATTTCTAAGATCATAACTGTTAGATTCAAATCCAAGTTAGATGAGGCGAGAAGGAATGTGCCATTTCGAGTTTCTGACGAATCAGCCCTTAAAATCTGACATTTTTGTTTTCTGTAATGAATTCCAATTTTTTTCTTATGGTTTAAATCTTTGATTATGCATGTAGACGATTTCAAATTAGCGTCTACAGGTCAGTAATATCTTGGATTTTGTCAGTTTCGATTTTTGGTCCAAAGATTTCTTATTTAATAAGGATATCTATAGAATTAAAATTCTGCGGACATCCTGTTTATTTCTACATGATTGTTAGTTGCACTTTCCTAACAGATTATGTTTAAAATTTCCAAGTATTAATGAGTAGGTGAGTTTAAGCTAGATGCCGTGTTGCATTTGTGGTTTTGATTGTCTAGAGTTTACTCATTGGAGGCCGCTTCAAAGATGCAATTGATTAATATTTTGTTGTTTCTACACTCCAATTTCTGAGCATTACCAGTGTGGATTACCTAATATAGTGATGACACGTTTTGGGGAATAATGTTACTAGATTTATCCACTAAGTTAGCTATTTTCTTGCACGTTATTCCTTCCTGGTGGTTACACAATGATATACCTATGATCCTGGTCTTTTCTTCATTCTATATTAAGATAAAATCCATGTATTAACATGGAAATAAGAAATTTAGTTAATTAGTTGTTGTTTCCTTTCCATTTATAAACAAGTTTCAAACATGAGTAAAGGATTCGATTTCTAAGACTTATGGAGAATTTATATTTTACAGTTTCATACCACATTCTATTGTGCTGGTGTTTTTCTGGATTTTTTTTTTGAAAATCATTTGATGCTACAGAATA
>LPNX011123208.1:257112-280924 GCA_001517045.1 Pseudotsuga menziesii | reverse complement strand
TATATATATATATATATCGTCAAATTATATGTGAAATATTCTTTCATGGATTTCGAATGATTACATTGTCTTGAAATGTAAATGATTTGTTATTAGGTTGAAATGAGTAAGCTTCGTCACATTTTCAATTGATTATGAAACTATGTTACATGAATTATTAACTTGTAAGCTGGCCTTGCTCTATCTACATGTTAGTATATGATTGTATCTATTATGTTATCGGGACTGTGTTAAATTTATTCGATAACAGGTTTTAATTTTTGTTTGAATTATCTTGTAATGAAATACCATCTTATTGTGAGGTAATTCAGATTTATTTATGTTAAGTGTGGACTTTTCTAATAGTTTAGAATTATAGATCACCTTATACTTTAAGACCTCTTGTCAAATCAACAATTCATGCTCTCATTTGAGATAGATAGATTCCATTTAGGTCATCATAGGATAGAATTAGGAGATACTATTTTTTGAACTTAGCTTAAGATAATTGTTAGCAATAGTTAGTCATTAGGTTAAATCTCTTTGATTTGTTAAAATATTGGGTTAAGCAAATATTTCCACATATACCTAGAGAGACTCTCTATTTTGAGAGCACAATATACAAGCAGCAGGGCCTTGATCCTGTGAAAGATAGTTACTTTAAACATACACAAGATTACATTAATTCAAGTGTGTGACCTGTCTTTCCATTGTTGGCTTAGGTCAATTTTCTCGGCCAACAAATGGCACTAGAAGGAGGGCCTGAGATTGAAGCTTAATGGCTGATTGATCACATAACACTCCTACCAGTAATCAACCTACTTCCCGCCTCATGAGTTTTGGAATATTATCTACCTTGGTCTCTACATCACAACCCAAACTGTAAATACCCTATTTTTATATGCAGTTAGGACCATTATTGAAGGAGACCCAACTGTCTCACCAGTTTCCCCAAAAGAGATAAATCAAATCTTGGAGGAATCACGTAGAATTTTAACTAGAGCCTATTCTCGCCAAATAGGGATCCCTCCGATCAATTTTGGATTACAAAGCAGAGCTCATTTTCAAACCTTGGCAGTGATCGAGTCAGCTGCTGATCCGATTGGAGAAGAGCCTGTTGAACTATTGAGAGGGTCTCATGATTATCATCTTAGCGATATCCTGAGAGGAGTATCTAGTCATAACAATTCCTGATGATTGTTGTCTATAGGTGGATCTGAACTACCCCCTTGACCTCCTGAATGACCACCTGATAGCCCCCGTGACCATAACAATGAGTCTTCGTCAGATCTAGAATCCGATCCCAACATGGGTGATCGTGACCAAGGTAATCCTAATGCTGATAGACCATGGTTCTGATGAGGTGCCGTTGCTGTACCTGGACTACAGCATAATCTACCTAAACATCTTGACAAAATGCTACCTAAGTTTGACCCAGATGATAAGGGCCTGGCCGAAAATCACATTGACAAATTCATCTTGGCTATTCAGACCTTGAATGTTCAACATGAGGATGTGGTATGTCGACTATTCCCTTTAACTTTCGAAGAAAAAGCTGCAGTTTGGTATTTTTCCTTAACTCAAGGATCTATAACTAGTTAGGGTGATTTTAGTTAGGCATTCTTAAACAAGTTTGGTGAAGACAAAACCCCTGCTATGTTAGCACTAGAATTGGTTACAATCAATATGGAAACCAAGGAAAGGATAAAATATTTCAATCAGTGTTTCCTCACTCTCTTGAATAAGATACCAGTAGCCTCCCAACCTCCAGAAGATGTCATAATTGAGAATTATGCTTCAACATTACCTAAATCCCTTGGTATGTTTGTAAAACAAGCTAGTAAAATCACATTAGTTGAAACCTTTGAAGAAGCAATCAAGCTCGAATAGAATTCGTTGACATTTGAACCAAAAAATAATGGCAAAACTGATGGTTCTTTTCGTAAACACAACAAATCCCCTGTAAGAACTAACACAGATAAAAAGGATGCTCCTACTTTCAATGTAGAAAAATTACAACAAGCAATCAGGTCTCTCACTAACAAAGTGGTGATATTAAAATGAAATAATGGGGAAGGTACTTCAAATAGAGGGAATTTTAAAACCCCATACCAGCCATATACATCACCAAATTCCAGGAAAAACACTCTGCCTGACATATCAACCAATGATGAATTTTTTAATACTATAAGAGTTGTCTATGCCTTACCTGAAACTTCAACCCCATAAGAGTCGAAAGAATATCATGAACCTAAGCAGCCTGAAACCGAAGAGGATGCTCCTGAAGATCCTCTCCTGTTTAATTGCCATTTCTGGGATAGTTCAGCGAAAGAGGGGGAGTCTAATGATCATTCTGTATTTGTCAACCAATACACCAATAATACAAGAAGTAAAGGGCCTGTAGATTCACAACCATCACCTACACCTAGAAATAGTCCCCATCCTTCAAATCAACATCCTATGACTCAAGGGATGGATCTCTAGTATGACATCATAGAGGATCTCAAGAAACAGAGGGCGAATATCAGTATGTTCAATCTATTGAAAATTCACCCTATGCCTGGAGGTTCAATACTCTCCAACTTAACAACTTCATCAAACACCAAAACGAAAAATCAGCCCTCTATACCTTTAGTCAATAACCTTGATCCTTCAACTAGTAAAACAACAGTTAGTTTTAATAGTAATATCAAAACAATCACTGATAAAGATACACTGATAGGTCAGAAATCCAAACCTGCAACTCCCCCCTTCCTACTAACGTTTGAAATCTTCAATCAGAATGTACATAACTATATGATCAATTCCAAAGCTTCGTTAAACATTATGCCCTATTTGGTATATAAGAAGTTGAATGCCAAGCCCACTCCTTGTGAAATTCAAATCAGCCAACTGGATCAATCTAAGGTGAAAATTGTAGGAGAATTAAAAGGATTAATGATCAGGATGGCCACTAATCCACATCTCTTCCAGGTTATTGACGTAGTGGTATCAGACATACCGAATGTCTATGGGTTATTCTTAAGTCATGACTGGTCTCAAGCTTTAAAAGGATATTTTTCAACGAATTGGTCACACTTGTGGTTACCTAAAAACAGGTGACCAAATCAGATTAGTATTGACAGAGAGAGATACATGAAACACATAGTGACAGAGATAAACTCTACCAACGAGCCATTTTTGTTTAGTGATTCCATTTTAGGGAACTATGGATATGATTTCGATTTGGGAAGTTTCCTTGCACTTAAATCTGCATTTACTGATTCTGTAAATAAATCAGAAATTTTACATTGTTATTTTCATGAAGTTGCTCCCAGTTTGATTAACAATGTGAATAATGTAAATGATGTAATTAGTCTTGTTGATAAGCCTTGGCATCTATATTTTGAGGGTTCTTGATCCAAGGAAGGTGCAGGAGTAGGTTCCATGCTCCTAGATCCTGCAGGAAACAAACTTATTCTATCTTGTAGGCTGGAATTTCCTTGCACTAATAACATAGCCGAATATGATGCCCTCATCTAGGGACTCAAGAAGGCATTGGAATTAAATGTTAAGGTTCTAATTGCATTTGGCGATTATGAAATTATTGTTCAACAAGTCTACAATTCCATTCATTGCTTTTCTAATCATTTGCAGAGTTACCCAAAAGAGGTATGGAATATAATTTCAGCATTTGATGCCTTTAATATTCAGAATAGCCCTTGTTTTCAGAATCAAGAAGCTGACCTTTTGGAAAATGTAGCCTCGTGGCTCATTCCCACAGAAAATTTTTCTCCCAATGTTTTTTCTATTGAATTATTGTTTCAACCATCGATCCCCGATAACATCACTAATTGGCATGTTTTTAATGATGATTCGTAGATCATTTCCTTCTTCACAGGAGAAGATGTTTTTAAGGACTCGACGATTGAGAAGATCACACATGATGAAGATTTTCCCAATTTCTCAATAATCCAACCACCTCAGCCAGTTGACCAATCTTTTGAGCTGGTAAATTCGATCCCTACATCGGTTCTCAGGTTCGAAAAGTTTTATGACCTACATGATAAGTTTAAAGGAGTGCCTAGTTGTAAAACTAGTAGTTCCAACATGTGTTATGAAATCATAAATTTAGGCACGGAAGCAAATCCTCAAAATATCAATTTAGGTTCAGACTGTACCTAGAACAAAAAATCAGCCTTTCTGAAACAGTTTAGTGAATTCAAGGACGCATTTGCATGGTCATACGATGATCTGAAGACCTTGGATACCCAGATCATACAAGACGTAATCCCTATGAAATCTTAGTCAAAACCTTTCCAGCAGAAACTAAGGAAAATGCACCTTGCCTTAGAACTGGCGGTAAATAAATAATTGAATAAATTGCTTACTACTTGGATTATATTTCCTATATGCCTTACACAGTGGGTGGCAAACCTTGTCCCTGTTAGGAAGAAAAATGGAGATATTCGGTTATGTGTAGATTTCCAAAACTTAAACCAATCATCAGAAAAGGAAAACTATCCTGTTCCTCCCATGGAACAAATCCTCCAGAAGGTGTCAGGTGCTCAGATGTTGTCTTTATTAGATGGATTTTCTGGGTACAACCAGGTTCTAGTTTCTCCTGTAGACCAGCTGAAAACCACTTTTAGGACCCCTTGGGGAACCTATGCCTACAGGAAGATGCCCTTTGGATTGATAAACGCAGGGGACAGATTCTAAAGGGCAATGGATGCTGCTTTCAAAGGTCTAATAAATCACTCTGTCATTGTCTATTTGGATGATGTCACTGTGTTTTCCAAAAATAGATCTAATCACAATTCACAATTACGTAAAGTGCTTGAATGTTGCAGGAAGTTCAGTATTTCCCTTAACCCTAAAAAGAGAATGTTTGCAGTAACTAAGGGAATTTTGATAGGGTTTCTAGTGTCAAAGGAAGGGATCATGATTGATCCAGAAAGAACCGAAGCTATCTCTAGGATTCCTTTTCCTTCTACTAAGAAATCCATGCAATCCTTCATGGGAAAGATAAATTTTGTGAGGACATTTGTTCCCAATTTTTCTGAAATCGTGCGCCCATTCCAGAATATGATTAAGAAAGACAATGCTTTTTCTTGGGGGGAGAAAGAGAAAAAGTCCTTTATCAGAATTAGAGAATCCATAGCTGAAGCACTCGCACTTGTGAGCCGTTACTTTAGGAAATACTTTATTCTCTATACTTTTGCATCTGACATATCTTATGTAGTCGTTCTTACACCGAAGAACCAACAGGGGGATGAAGTACCTATATCCTTCATGAGCTTGAATTTAAAAGGAGCTGAGCTGAACTACCATGAAGTCGATAAACAGGCTTTTGCTATGTTCAAAGCAGTAAAACATTTCCATCCTTACCTCAAATCGAAAACCAAGGTAATTTTTCCATTCTCTCATGTGAGAAATTTGTTAGTATAGAAAGACCTTGGAGAAAAAAGGGAAAATTGGATGGCTTCTCTGTAGTATGACCTAGAGATTAAACCCTCTCAAGTTGTACATGGTTTGGGTTTGTGTAAAATGGTGGCTGAATCAGCACATCTACCTGCTGACTAGAATTGCATACCTTTAGATGAGACCTTGCTACAAAAGAAAGTTTGATTCATCCCAAACATGGCTAGTTCATGGTATATTGATATTCGCACTTATCTTGAAACTGGCAGTGCCCTAGATCATTTAGACCCAAAGAATAAAAGAGCTATAAGATTAAAATCAGCACCTTATCAGTTGATAAATAATGTACTTTTTAGGAAAAATGCAGATGGAGTCTTGCTTCGTTGTCTAGAAAAGGAGGAATATGATTTAGTTTTAACACAACTGCATGATGGGCCTGCTGGTGGCCACTTAGGTGGTGATACTAATACTCATAAAGTTTTGAGAGAAGGTTTTTTTGGCCAACTCTAGTTAAAGATGCCCATTCTTTTGTTAGAAGGTGCCAATATTGTCAGACTGCGGTTGGCAGAGTTAAAAAACCAGCATTTCCTTTACAGCCTGTGGTGGTGGATAGGCCTTTCCAACAATGGGGACTCGATATTGTTGGACCAATAAACCCCTCCTCCTATATTCAGCATAAGTACATCATAACTTCCACTGATTACTTTACTCAATGGTCTGAAGCAGAACCATTGTGGATGGTTAATACAAATCAGGTATTACATTTTCTTGAAACTAACATAATTACCATATTTGAGGTCCCTGAATCTCTCGTGTTTGATAATGCATCTTATTTTTCTTTTGAAGAACTAACTAAGTTTGCATTAGAAAAGGGAATCAGAATCAGATATTCAAAAAACTATTATCCACAAGGAAATGGCCTTGCTGAATCAACGAATAAGAACTTGCTGAAAATTCTGAGGAGATCCATAGCTGAACATCATAGGAATTGGAATATTGTTCTATATCAAGCTCTCTGGGCTGACAGGGTTACCCAAAAATCATCTTTGGGTAACTCCCCTCTCTTTTTGGTATATTTAATAGAGGCTATTCTTCCTCCCAATCTTTGTATGACTTCGTTACAACTTGCACGAGCTGTACAAGAGATAGAGTGTTCAAACATTAAAGAAAGAATCAATATGCTGTTGAAATTAGAAGAAGAAAGAGAGAATGCTAAGAGACATTTCATGAAGAATCAACAAATTGTTAAATCATGGTTTGATCATGGCTCATCCTCGAATAGGGAACCACAGGTAGATGATATGGTTTTGAAATTGGACAAAGCACATGAAGATAAAGGGGAACATACGAAATTCCAACGTCTCTGGTTAGGTCCATATGTGATAGAAGAAAAACTTGGTCCTAATACTATTCATTTGTAGACTTTGTAAGGACAGCTCGATACCCTCCTGGAAAATGGGCATATCCTTAAAAGGTACTTTCAGTAATCCCACATCATCGAGTCGTTTTCATTGTATATTCCGATTGTGTATATCCATGTACATATTGTTGGTTCCATTCTGATTTCTAGACCGGTTGGAGTTTTCGATCTTGTATTTACTGATTATTTTCTTTCTTGTCATCGTCATGTTTACTTACTGGAAATTTTAGGTGATAGGTCATGAAAATAATTCAATTCTTTGAAATCATTCACTGTACATAAGATTGCATGTTTGCCTCTGTAAATAGTTTCTTTATCCGACACATCTCCTACCTTGTCTCACAGAATTCAGCATGAAGCATTTTGCATGGTCTTAATGAAGAACCTGATGGTGAAATATGTCAAATAGGAATGACTGAAATACATATCAGATCGTAATCACTGATAATGGCTGGAAGTATTGGATGTCTCACAAGTGATCTGTTTTCAAACCTGTATTAGTTTTAACCTCTAGCAATCCTTGATTGTTGTCTTCAGGTGCCTTCCTATAAACCAATATCTCAGGGAATTTATTTACTGATTCCAATGAATGTCTACTAACCTTGAAGATTCATTGAAGATATCTAGTCATATTTAAGCTGTCTTAAGAAGTCTGTGGTTTTCTCCCTCATTTTTGTGGATACATCTGGTCACTCAGCTAGGGAAGTAGTCTTGAACTAAAAAAATAAATATGAAAGAGGTTAATCAGGAAACAGGAGGTCTCATCATGAGCTGTTCTATTTATGATCATAGGTTCTATTGGAATGACGTTGTCAAAATTTGGTTACAAAGCCAATGACAGCAACTCTCAGTCGAATAATTGAGAGACAAGAAGTCTCATCACGAGCTGGCCTGATCAATTTCTGTTACGATTGGTGAGTAAGGCTATCATTATTTGGTCCCCAAGCTAAGATAGTGTTCTTGATTAATTCTTTTCGTATTTACCCCTGTGTATATGATTTGTATATACTACTAAAAAAAATATAAATTAAATAAATTAAATTAAAGGGGAAGTATTGTCTGCTATTTTGCTTGAATGAGGGGAAAGTCAACTAATGTTCTAAAGAAGCCACATCTATACTGTTATTGGCTAACTTGTCTTTGGTCTTATAGATCGACATTGGAATTAAGCCATTTTACTACACCTTCCTAAGGTTGAATAGGACTGAGAACACCTCGATAACAACCATAGGATTGTTTTTAGAAATCTGTTGAGGTCTAGTTATATGTTTAAGATTGGTTTGGATCTGGGATCACTTAAGCAGATATTTGATACTTTTCAGGCATCATTTTTTATTATCAAAAGTATGAATGTTGTTTCCGCAGAGATAACTGGTTCGATCCAGCATGTTGCCAATTGTTGGCAAGCAACACCCTCCGGAGCAATTTGAACACAACAATTTCAAATATGTCATTTGAAATCAATCTTTTGAATGACATTGAGTATCAAAACCCTAATCAACACTCATCTATAGATATTTTAGGAGTGCCCTCAGAATCTTTGATTCTGAAGCTACTCCCAATAGAAGTTGATTGATTGATTGATTTAAGGGGATTAAGATCAGTATATGTCGAGTTTGAATCACTTTTCCTTAGTTCCTCATTTCTTTTGATCATTTGGAAAAATTATAATCCCGAAAGTTAGTAGGTCCTAATTTCACAACATTTATCACTCATGCATATTCGAGATCAAATGAATTTATTACATCAATCGTTTTTACTATTAATCTAAACAAGTTTCTACATGATGTGATAATTGTTTCTTTTCAATTTATATAGGAGATCTAACAAGCTTTTTCACTTCTAAAATATTTATTTCATCATGTTAATCAGAGGGATAAAAGTGTATTTCATATAATTTCCGTAAGTTTCACATTATTATAAATTTATCCTCATTACGAATTTGTATTTTTGAAGTGAGTCAGTATTAAAGTCTATCATAAGGAGCTAAGATGATTTTCAATGTTTTGATATGGGTTTGGTTGCATTATCAATTCTTCCCTTGTAATTATAATATCGACCCTGATTCTAATTACATCAATTACATTCTTATCTAGTAGCCTTGTTATTATTGATATCCGATGATGAAGGATTAGGGCATGGTAACCATTAAACTAAGCCTTGAAATGATGAGTTTTCTAGGCTATCACATCATTATGAAGAATGTCAATCAGTGTTTATGCTATAATTGAAATTGGGGTTTTTTGATATCCACTTAACCTAAATGTTTGCCATCTGTTGATTTTCCATCATGCAAATATCACACTTAAGCCATCGCTTGATTGAATTTTCTGCAAACCATTATGGTGTGGTAAGTGTTCTCCAAGTCCCAGTAACTTGCCAACTCATAGGTATGATGACTCTGTAGGAAAATTCACAGTTCTTTGGTGAAATAGGGCAGTTTGGAGTGTTAATTGATATGTGCGGATTCTGGATAAATCGACTGTGTGTTTTAGTCTGACTTATGAAAACCCTGAATGTTTTCATAATCGCTACCATGGCTCCTGTTTCAAGATTTGAACTCATAGGCGATGAGTATTTGGACACTGCCCCTGAATGCCGCAAGGTAGTGCTTAGGGTTGAATGGATAGGGTTTTTGCAGAAGTTCTCCGTGTTCAACTTGGAAATTTACAGGGCATTTGCAGCATCATTTGATGGGATTAAAGCACATGTTGGGGATGTTGAATTAAGGCTGATAGAAGAGTTTGTTTCTCAGGCCATTGGTTTGCCACAGATAGGTAAACATTGGTACAAGGGAAAGCATGTAAAAAATGATGACTGAAAGGAGTTCCTGACTCCAGCTCACCCTCAAACGTAGTATAAATTCGGTTTCCCTTCTAGAAGCCAGGATGGTTCTGCTGTTGGCGTCTGTAGCTCTTTAATGAGCTCACCAACTTAGCATTTAGCCTTTCCCAGCTCTTGGATGGCCTAATAAACCCAACTTTTTTTCCTTGGCTGATCTGTTGTTTGCCTGATAAACTCAACTATGTTGGCTTGGCTGAACTGTGTACCCTTGTGGTGTTGTTATCCTTGGCTATGTGTAAGCCTGTTAGTTCCTTATTCCTTGGGGATTCATACCCGGTTCAGGGGTGGCAGTGTTGAGAAGAGATTGAGGAGCATGTGGGCCTATGGTTGGGTGGAGCGTTGCAGTGATGTAGCTGGTTGTGGAAAAATTTCTTATTAAGATAAGTATTCTTTCCTAACTTGTGTCAGCAATTATGTTTACCATTGATGAATGATGATATACATGTTAAATGCTGATCTATATATGCATGAGTATTGATTGATATGTTTTGGTTCCGTTGTGTATATGAATGATTATGCCTCGTAATATGTATTTTGTTTAAGAACCATGCTTCAACATTACATATATGTATGTTCATGTTCATGGGGCTAGATTCCTAGATGATTTGATGTATGGTAATGTCCTCTTCACCGGTCGGATGGTCAGGGACGTTACAGTGTGGTATCAGAGCGCTGGTTGCACCATGGGCCTAAATTGGCCATGAAGATGTACAGACAGAGCTTATGTTACAGAATTTAGGCCTCAGAGGGCCATGAGAAATAGTTAACAAAGGTAGGTTTCCTACTGCCCAGTAGAAACCAGGAAAAATGGGTGAAGACAAGAAAATTCACAAAATTTTATAAGTGTTTTGGCCATCGGCACATTAGAACACTTAGACAAATGGATCGTCGATGCTTAGCTGATTGAGCACTACCGTTGCGGATGGATATACCACTATGCTTCTAATGGTTAGAGCCTCCAACCGTCGATGGTGCAGAATTTCCAAAATTTTTCTAAGTGTTGACTTTGTCGGCCATTAGAGCATGTTAGTGGTATTCATCATTGATGAACGATGAAAGGAATTAGTGGTTAAAGCACCACTATTATGGCCATAAAGAACTGATCACCCGATGAGCATCCGAGCGTCAATGCCGGAAAACAGTAATCGCTCCAACCACCGACAAAGTCGTGAGCTACGAGAGACATAGAAATATTGTGGGCCGCTGTTGCGGCTGCCGTGTGGACTAAAACACCAATGTGTAGTGCTTATTTGTTTCGACCGCCGATAGAAGAAGAAAGTTTCAAAATTGTGTTTAAGTGTTGTGTTGAAATCATCGACGAAAGTTAGTTTATGAGACTGCCAATGGACATCGGTGGAAATTAGTTGGTCGAGAGCCCACCATTGTGGAGGGCTAGACAACTATGCTTCTGATGGGTAGAGCCTTCGACCGCTGATGGCGTATAATTTCTGAAAGTTTTATGAGGAACGAGATTATCGGCAATCGGAGGAGAATAGTCCTTGACATCATCGGGGAATAGAAGATGGAAGAGCCGATACCATGGAAGACATGGCAAGAAGAAAACCCAAAATTTTCTCTAAGGCATGAGATCATCGGCCATCGGGAAATGTTAGAGGATAGGATAACTGATCAGAAAAGATTCAATGAAGGTGACCCACCATTGCGGAATATTAGACAACTATCTTGTCGATGCATTAGTCTCTCCACTCACCGATGCCAAGATGTTTAGTGAACAGTGGTTCCGAGTTCTGATAACATAACTATGGTGGCAGGAACCGCTCGGGAGTGTCGACACTGCGGAAGAGGTAGGGCTTGTGGAAACCACTGTTGCGGATGCCTATAGGACTAAGTGTCCGACGCCACTATAGGATGCTGCCCATACTAACGACAAAGCTTTGGTCTATGGAAATTATAACGGGATTGTTGGCCACCATTATGGCATGATAGACCACTACAAGTCTGACACGCCGGAAGGAAATAGACGAGCAACTTGTCAATAGCTGTCTACGGAAATCGTTGTAAGATCACTTTCGACCATTGTGGCTTCTTAAGGGACTATGCACTCGATGAACAGTCGATTCTCTCATCGACGTAGATCGTAAGTTTCGTTGGTTTGCCATTGAAAAGATGGAAAGAAATAAATGAACAGACCACCGATGAACTAGGTGTTTTGACTGCCAAAGAATCAAAAAGATAACTGGGAAGAGGTTCGATTGGGCCTAAGGAAATTTGGGTTTTTCGAAGGATTTTATCAGTAATTTTTCAAGCAGTTTTTGACTGTCTTTTAGTAGGTTTTCGGTAGATTTCAGCAAATTATCAGCGGTCATAGGGCTGAAAAGAAAGAGAGAAAAACTTTATGTTTTAAGAAAAATTGTGTTTTATGAATTTCCAGAAGAGGAAGGTAATTAGTTTTGGTTTTATATTAATGATATGCATCTAACGGTTTGTTACTAACACATTGCAGAATTATAGACAACTTCCAAGAGCAGTAATTCAGAAAGAACAGTGTGGTAAAGCAAGAGGTGGTTCAGTCATGAGAACCCATGATGGGTATGATGCTCGGGATTCTTACGAGTGAGAAGAAGATGCCATGAGAGAAAATGTTTGTAATGGAAATGATGACATAGATTCTAATGGAAGGAGATTCCAGCGGACATTGTCCGAGGTTGCAGCCACCATGAGAAGCTTGGTTAAAGCCCAGGAAGAGCAGTATCAGTTGAATGCTACCATATTGCAGATTTTGACAGACTTGCAGAAGAAGATAGAATCTGGACAAGGTACATTAAGACTAGAAGGTAGTAAGAGCAGCACTAGGAGAAGAAGAAGGACTTCCGGTGGATCATCTGACTCTGAAGAATCGAGCAGGGATACAAGTTCATCTTCTCATTAGAGGAAAAGAAGAAGACACCATAGGGATTTCTCTCAAGATGAATTTAGGAAACCTAAACCTCCTACATTTGATGGTGAGATAAAGACGGGACAAGAAGTTGAAGCTTGGCTTCTTGGGATAAAGAAGTACTNCAAATTCCGCATCCAACGAGCTCTCCCGATCGAAATTTGAGTAAAAACACAGGGAGATATATCGAAAATACGAACACAAAAAGTAGTTTTTTTCTTTCTTCATCCAAAATTAATCAATATTATTTTATTGTTTTAACTATTATTTTATTATTTTAACTATTATTTTATTATTTTCCTTAGGAGGCCCATTTTAGACCCCAAAATTGCTCTAATGTCAAGTGCAGGATTATTCAAGAAACATGAAGGCAAGAGTTGCCATATTCAATATGAATGGAAAAGCATCCATTTGGTGGGAACACTTCAAGCAAGTAAAGAAGATCAGTGAAAGGAAACTAAAGTGGAAACAGTTCAAGAAGTATTTCAGGCAGAAATACCTCTTTGACAGGTACTATGATGATAAGATTAAGGAGTTCCATGAGTTGAGATTGGGACAGCAGACCATGGATGAATCTGCAAATAATTTTTTGGAATTGTTGAGGTATTTTTGGTAGATCAGAGACAGAAAAGTGAATATCCAATGGTTTCTAAGTGGATTTCCTCAATATTACAAAGATATAATTGAGTTCTATGAACCAAGAACTCTTGAAGAAGCAATAAGAAAGGATAAATATTGCTATGAGAAAAGCAAAGGTAAACTTGATTACCATAAGGCATGGAAGGAAAAGAAGAAATATAAGTTTCACCAATGAACGAAATGTTTCAAACCTTCTAGATTCAGGAATTAGCAGAAGCAACCATCCCAAGCTGCGAGTAATCTAGTTGGAGTGACAGTTGGAAAGCCTAAAGAGCCACATCAAAATAAAGGTCAACTCAAATGTTGGAAATGTGAAGGACCTCAATTGTGCAGATCTACAAAGGCTCTGATACCATGTGGAAATTAAACCCAAGTGATAGAACAATTGCACTCACAAAATTGCTAATCAAACATGTGAATTTACACACAAAGGAGACTGAAATTGGAGCATAACACTAATCTGTATTAAATAAGTGTACACTATCCAACCTTGTGAAGTCATAATATGCTACAATATATAATTAAATGATATATTCAAATGCATAAGTATTTCATTTTAAATATTCAAAAAGTAGGCTTACTAAATCTAGTTAAATCCCCCATAGGTGCATAAAGCAGTTTCCAAATCCACTTAGAGGCTCACGAATTGCAAAAGTCAAGTAGGCAAGCTAATAAGGGATGGAAAGACAACTCATACATGATTTTATTAGGAGAAAATAATGGAGGATGATGAGGGAAAAAAACAAGTGAACTACACCTAGATATTTTTATTAATATAAATTAGAGATTACAAGAATGACAACCTATGTCGGCACATCTGCGAACTGGAGAAATTGAGTCCTCCTATTGGGACTCCACCACCTTAATCCTCCATCTCTCGATAGCAGGCTCATAAGAAAAGGTGATATTGGGAAGAACACCAAGTGCTCCAAGGGACAAAGGGATGGAGACTCAAGTATAAGCTATGGCAACAATGGACTATAGTTTTCTTTCTCTTCAATTCCTCTCCTTTCAATATATCCAAAGGGTTCCTTAAATAGTGCCTCAATGGGGTAATGGAAGGTCAAATCCGAGCAATCTCAAGGCATATGGAAGGCCAAGAGACAAGTGAATCAGATCCACATCAAGGAAAACTCCAAAAATATTTGGCCTTTTGCACACATCCCGATGTACATGGGTTTAAGGGTCATATCCGCGTATATAGAGAGAAACGGTTTAAAAGTCACATATGGAAAATAACATGTGTTTTTAGGGATGATCATGGAAAAATGAAAGGTACAAAAATAGTCCATGGGGTCCAAAGAGTCTACAGAGGGATAGGGAAGGCCATAAATGTGTGATCTACCATGTGTGGTAAAATCAGTTGTAACAAATGTCCCCTGATGTGTGATGTCAGAGGGGTGATACGATGTCTGAAATACATTATAATTCCATCCCAAAAGTGAAGTGATGAAGAACCAGGCAGAAGAACCAGCCATCCAACAATGCAATACAAATATCTCTGCATATGACTGCAAGTACATACAACAGTCTCAGATACATAAGAGTACAATGGCCATGAATACGCATGATACAAAGTATGACATGTGTGGTCATCACCACGTACCATATATAGATAGATCAGAATATCCATGATGAAGATATACAAAGGATCATGATCTCGATGAAAGCTGAAGATATACAATGAATCAATATCTCCATAATGGTTGAAGATATCTAACATACACTAGAATCAAGCCATGAGAGCTGAAATCTCATGAACACTAGAATGATCAAGGAGGTAGCATATATGAAATTCCACCAATCTAGAAAGTCTTCTACACAAACCTCTACGAGTACATGTCCTACTATGTGAATAGAAGTATCGAGGTCAAACATAGTAGTCCATCATCTGATTACTAGTCATTGATGTATACCGTTAACAGATGTGAGATCACCCACCGATAATGAAAATGGGAATCAAGGTACTAGAGTGCAATCTAATAAGTGTGAATAAATGTGTGAGTTCAAACACTTGAAAGAATCCATCGATCAGGGGACATTGATGTATTCCCAAAATTGTTGATGGTGAGAGAACCTGCCATTGATGATTGCAAGTCTCAAGGCACTGAAAATGACTCTAGAATCCTATCCTCGAATAAATGATCTGAAGTTGATGGGATGAAATCCACTGGAAGTAGGGAATGAAGGCATCCCCCATCATCCAACATGAGGTACTCAGCAAAGCTGTATAATGTGGAAGGACACGATCATAATGTACACAAACCAGTACCAGTACCGGGAATGGCTGAGATGCAAAGTAAAGAAAACTGAGGAATGGCCGACTCATGCTTCAACTTCCTTTAAACAAGAGCATAAAGGTGAATGATGATTGAATGTAGGTAACATAGAATCAATATACAAAACTGGGATATCTCTGCGACACAGGAGGCATTGACAGAGGATCCATAGGGACTGGAAGCTTAACCAGTCGATGGAGATAAACTGAGAGAAATGAGTACAACTCCTAGTCAAAATATTAACCCAATGAACAGATGTGATATACAATGCTCTATTCGAAGGAGACATGACTCGACTGTTGCCAAAGATAACATCTTTTCATATCCGTATTTTTTCATTTTTAAATTTTTTTTGGACTTTTTCAAATATTTTGAAAAGCTTGAAAAAGAATAAAAGTGATTTATAGTTACAAACTAGGAGGAGATGAGTGTCAAGGGACAAAAAAACTAGTTCCAAGAAGTGAAACATACATATGCTCAATGTAAGGAAACATGTGTAGGATAATGACACTTGGGGGAAGCTCCCCTTCTCATAAAAATGGGGAATCAAGTTGGAAAAGATATATAAAATGGATCTGCTTGGCTAGACATGAGACAAGCTTGGGCTATATGACTGATAATAAAAGTCAGGGAAGCTGACATAAGGCTCAATAAGGAAAGAAAAACTCATGATAATGCAATTACAACTTGACATATATAAGGGAGTCCTAGGAAAATGCCAGCATAAATTTCAAGAGGAGTATGAGGCTCTTGCTCAAGGACATGGCGAGACTAAAAGGGACTCCCGGAACTAAGAGACGAATCACAACATGGGTACCAAATGCAAAAGGGAGCTAACTAGGACACCCATGTATAGGAAAGCTCTATCATTCACATAATATCACTTCTAATAGTAGCATGAAGGTTCTGTGATACCATGGAATGGGTTCGTACCTAAGGTTAAGATGGAATGGTCATAAGGCAATGCATAAGTGCAAGTGGATGTGATATCTTAACCTATATGCTAGTTCAGACATAATACCTATGATAGGAACGAACGGGTCAAAACCTTGGAGGGAGTGTACAAAAAATGGACCCTACATGAAAACCATATTAGTCCAAAATAACCCAAAATAGTCAATAAAGAATCCAAAATATAGTATACAGGCAGGAATGATCATGACAAATGCACCAAAAGGAAACAATGTGGTGAATGATGGGAAATAAAAAGGAAAGTAAGGTGTAGAACCAATGTTCATGCATCCACTACCACCCCCATGAGGGTGACCATTGGTGTAAATACTGAGAGAAGGGAGTCAACATCTTCCACAAATGGAGTATAGGGTAGAATGTGACCAATCCCAAATCTATGAGCACAGTAAGGGGTGGTGATGCCCCCAAGTTTGACACTAGGGTCTGTACTAATACCAAGGATGGGTGATAGGATACCAGGCATGACGAAAATAAAAGGACCCAAACTCAATAGAGCATAAATATATTGAAGTAACCACGATCCCAAAGGAGAACTAGCACACAAAGAGCACACTCCTAAGAAAATCTACAGCCAAAATACAAGCAAACCAAGGGGAAGATATGTAAGCTCCTGAATGCAGCAGGTTGTCTTGCCTAGGAGAGGATCGAAACTCCCATACACTACAAGCGTAGGTATGTAACCAATTATAGTGGCCCTTAGCTTCAATGCATCAAGCGGTTGTGCTGTCCAACCTCCACCTGGATAGGACACCTAAAGAATAACCTCTACAAGTACCCCTTGTGATACCTAGGTAAGGAAAATAAGGTCACCTCAATATAATCAATGCTCAGGTGGACAATCACAGGTGAGATTGACTATATGGCATGGTATCAAAGCTTGAAACTCTCGAAAGAGCCCCCAGATACGAATACAATCCTGGAAATATCTCTTGTTCTCACAGAAAGTGACCAAGGGTCATCCCAATCACAATCACGGGCACTACCTCGTGCTTAACTCCCGTGTAAGAGGAGCGTCCGGAGAAACACTAATTATACCAAGGATTTCACTATCTCACCTGGACAGACACCTAATTGTTTTGTTTAGTGGTCTTGGAGAATTAACTCACAATGAACTATTCCAAGACCCTAAAACCTATTATATTTGGTGAACCCTATAAAAGAAAAATGTGTAGGTCATCTTAAATTATGTGTTGATTTTAATGGCTTTAATTAATTCAAGGGAAATGGCTATGCAACTAATGATATGAAGACTCAGCATTGAAATAAAATTGCACACCTAACAAGCAATGCCAAGTGCAATATTGTAGAATGAAAAAATAGGGTATGCCACTACATGAGATGCATAAATATATATTCCTTTATGAATGCCAATGCAATCCTTCCTATATGAAAGGCTAAATAAAACTCTCATCCAAGCAATCCAATGCAAGTACCTCCTCAAATCCATATGCAAAAAAATGAAACTACCTTGTATTTTTCGATATAAAAGAATGAAAAATGCAATAAAAGTCATCTAAAACTCTCAGTCTCTGCAGCAAGTATAAAACACAAGCCCAAAAAGACACCGAGACAAAAAAGAGTAATGCACTAATGGAAAAACAAAAAGGATAAATGACTAAAACTACTTTCAAAGAAAAATCAATGAAAAAGAAGTCTCTCGTCACAAAAGAAGCATCCAACAAACAACATCAGACCCAAGGAAGACCCAACCACACTCACAACCCACCCAACAACTTCCCACAACATCAAACTCACCAAAAGGGAGGATGTGCGTGGCTGTTTAAAGAAAAACTATGTATATACACAACTTTTGGCCAAAAAGATGCATGTATACGCAACTTTTGGCCAAAAATCCACGTATGTACATGACTTTTGGCCAAAAACCTCCATATACAGGGAAGACATTGGTAAAAAGTAGGGAAAAGCTCAAACCAATAAATGGGAGTGTCAATGGATGAACATAATATAAAATGCAACATAGAAACAAGGAGAAACAAAGAGGAAGTCAAGAATATCAAGCACATTGTGCCCCCAAACCCCAAAGAAAAACAAAGAACGTCCCCAGTATGGTCACCAATTCTGTTACAGAGAAAACTTCCTATGGATTGGGGTATACCACAACAGACAGAGTAACCACAGAAATCAATCCCTTCCTAATATGCAAGAGGAATAAAACATATAGCACTAAAGGATCTCGAAACATACCTTATTCTAGATGGTTGATGTAGATCCCTGTTGAGCTTTTCCAATCTCACTTGTGTTATCAATTCGCTCTCTCAACAATCAGCAAACAAGACTAGCATGCTATATAATGGTGTTAGACCTAATCTAGCACATATAATCAATAATGTATAATAAATTAAAAGAATCCATGGATTCAATATTCATTTAGATGCACATCATTGGATAGGAAAATATATTTCTATTAATATCAATCAGAGATTACAAGAATGACAACCTCTGTCGGCACATCTGCGAACCAGAGAAACTGAGTCCTCCACCTGGGCCTACAATAATCCAATCCTACATCTCTCGATATCAATCTCACAAGCAAAGGCAAGCTTGGGAAGAACACCAAGTGATCGAAGGCACAAAGGGATGCAGACTCAAGTATAAGCTATGGCAACAATGGAATATAGTTTTTTTGCTCTTCAATTCCTATCCTTTCAATGTATCCAAAGGGTTCCTTATATAGTGCCTCAATGGGGTAATGGAAGGTCAAATCGAAGCAATCTCAAGGCATATGGAAGGCCAAGAGACAAGTGACTCAGATCGACATCAAGGAAAACTCCAAAAATCTTTGGCCTTTTGCACACATCCCGATGTACATAGGTTTAAGGGTCATATCCGCGTATATACGTGAGAAAGGGTTTAAAAGTAGCGTATGGAAAATAACAGGTGTTTTTAGGGATGATCATGGAAACATAAAAGGTAAAAAAATAGTCCATGGGGTCCAAAGAGTCTGCAGAGGGATAGGGAAGGCCATAAATGTGTGATCTACCATGTGTAGTAAAATCAGTTGTAATAATAACGACTATGTAAACTTGTTAATGGTTTTATAAAGACTGTGTTTATAAATATATACTGCATTGATTTCAATGGTTGTTGTTTCATGGACTGTGTGGATTTTACATTCATTGTATGCATTGATTGCATGGATAAAAAACGGTGATAGTGTGATGGCTTGGGGCCATGCCATAGGGAATTGGTGTTTCCCGCCCTTGTACTTGTGACAACATAAATAGTATTTATGATTTTGTTATGTAATAAGAAATGTGGGTTGTCTGTGGTGTAACCTTGCGACTATCAGCCATCATTGTCGATAAATTTTGATAAGGTTATAATATTTTGGAACTGTTGATTATTATAATGTCTTGGTTGTGTAAAAGGCTGAGGGCCATAGATTACAATGTATATGTTTTTATTTGGGTATTCCAACCACTGTGTAGAGATTTTTTTTATTGGTAGCCTGTGTATAAATAAAATAGTGTGGCATTGAAATATATTAAGAGAAATATATAGCGTGGATTCGATCCTGGGTTGTTTATGTGGAAATTGAACCCAGGTGTTAGAATAATTACACTCACAACAATTGCCAATTACACATGCAAATTACTCACAAAGGAGACTGAATAATGGAGTAGAACACTAATCTGTATTGAATAAGTGTACAATAGCCAACCCTGTGAATTCATAGGCTGGCACACTAAATAATTACATGAGAGATTCGAATGCATGAAGATGCCATTCGAATTTAGTCAAAAGCAGGCTTACTAAATCTAAGCAAATCCCCCATATGTGCATAAAGCACATTCCAAATCTGTCTAGGAGCTCACGAATTGGAAAAATCGATTAGGAAAGATAATAGATGGTGGAAGGACAAATCATACATGCTTTTCATAGGAGAAAATAGTGGAGGGTGTTGAGGACAAAAAACAAGTTAACTTCACCTAGTCAAACTTTCCCAATTGCCTTAAAACTCAGAAAAAGTAGGCAATAAAGCAGAAAAAGCAGACATGTGCTAGGGAGGCTAGGAATAAAGCATATTTGATTCCAAGAGGTTTCCCAAGTGCTCCATGACTCAAATTTATCAATTTTGACCACTATGGATGTGTGGAGGACAACTTGCATAAGGTGGAATATGGAAACTAGGCAAATAAGACAAAAATTGGATTAATTAATGTCTAAGGTAGCTAACTAAGGGTTGATTATTCTAACACCACCCCTTAAGCTTGACTTATGAGTAAATATCAGAAAATTATAAGGCCTAGCAACAAGTCTTAGTCATCCTTTACATACTACATGTCCATTTAACCAAGGAAAGAGGCAATAACCCAGTGGGAAAAATACTCCCTTAAACATCGACTGTAAAACAAAATTTGGAAATGTTGTCATCACTCATGCTTCACAGCATGATCAACAATCCCCAAAAGTGATTTGATATTGCTGAATGTCTTCTCACAAAAAACTTTGGTGAAGATATTTGCTACTTGTTATGAAGATGAACAGAAGAGTAGGTGAATGGTGCCATCATGCACAAGCTGTCTGATGTAGTGCATATGGATCTCAATGTGTTTGGTTCCCTGCTTCTGAACTGGATCATTGCAGATTCGAATGGTACTTTGATATTCATAGTAGATAGTAGTTGGGTATTCTGATTCGAAGCCACACTCTCCAAGTAACCCCTACAACCATAAACATTGAGTTGCTGCATTTACAACTCCTCTGTACTCTGCTTCTATAGATGAGAGTGCAATGGCACTCTATTTCTTCCTTGACCAGATGATTGGCCCTTCTGCAAGCATGAACACATATCCTAATGTTGACTTTTGATCTGTTCTGTCACCTACCCAATCACTATCAGTAAACCCAATCAAATCAAGATTAGATTCAGCTTTATAGAAGATCCCATGTGCCCTTGTTCCCTAAACAAAGTTAAGGATCCTTTTGGCTGCTCTCCAATGGATCTCATGAGGCTGATCCATGTATCTTGAAGGCACACTTACTGCATAATAAATATCAGTTCTAGTATGTGTAAGATATAGCAAACATCCAATCAATTGCCTATACAGTGTATTGGTTACCATAGGTGAAGAATCAGCTTCTTCAAGCTTCACTCCTGAAAGGAAAGGAGTCTTGCTTGGCTTGCAATCCTTTATCTTGAATTTGTTTAGAAAATACAAGGCATACTTGGACTGATGTACTTTGATTCCTTCTTTGGTTTGAGCAGTCTCGAGCCCCAAGGATTGGCTCAATAAGCCAAAATCTGTCATTGAGAAGGCATGGTTCATTGCATCCTTCAAGGAGGCAATCTCATCCTTTGAGCTCCCTGTAATGAGAAGGTCATCAACATATAAAAAAATGATCATCAATGAACCATGAATCAGCTTCAAATAGACATTTGGATCTAATTTTCATCGAACAAAATTCAGTGATAGCAGAAAGCTATCAATCTTGGCATACCAAGCCTTGGGGGCTTGCTTAAGCCCATACAATGTCTTCTTTAGCTTGCACACAAGAGATGGGTTAGTATAAAATCCTTGAGGCTGCTGCATGTATATCTCTTCAGTGAGATCTCCATTCAGGAAAGCACACTTCACATCCATGTGATGTACTTCCCATTGCTTTGAAGCTGCAATGGCTAAGGCTAGCCTGATGGAGTCCATCTTTGCCATTGGTGCAAAGGTATCATTGTAGTCTATGCCATGAACCTATGAGTATCCCTTGGCTACCAATATGGCCTTATACTTTAGAGGTTAACCATCAGCAGCAAATTTGTTTTTGTACACCCACTTACACTGAATTAGCTTCCTCCCTGGGGAAGATCAACCAGCTCCCAAGTGTTGCTCTTTTGGAGTGAGTTGAACTCTTCCTTCATGGATGCTTTCCATATTGGATCATTTTATGCATATTTATATGTATTTGGATCTGATTCAATCATCAGATATCATTTCTCTGCAAACAAAGGATCTTTCATGCACAGAGCACTCTCAAACTGAGATCTAGTCCTCCTAGGATCATTAGGATTTCTAGCTAGTTCTCCAGCTGCATGAATGGTATTTGCTTCCCATTTTCGGCTTTTAGGAATGGTAGGATCCGCAATCAAATCATCATTATCAGAAATATCAAAATCATCATGTTCAACTATCTCTCCACTTACATTCAGAGGTTCTGGTGGTGAAGAGGATTCTCCAACTTCCACTGCTGCTAGGGGCTCTTCTTGAAACTGAACACACCTTTCAATGAAGGATTTGTTTGTGCTCAAATTGATCAGCTTGTACCATTTTGAATATTCAGAGTACCCAACAAATAGACACTCTTGGCTTTGGGGCTGCAAAGCATTCCTCTTTTATGTTGGAATTCTAGCCCAAGCCCTTGAGTCAAAAATCCTGAAATGGGTCACATCTGGCCTGTGCCCACTCCATGATTTGAAAGGAGTCATACCTTCAAGATGCTTATGAGGCACCCTAATTCTAGCCCAAGCCCTTGAGTCAAAAATCCTGAAATGGGTCACATCTGGCCTGTGCCCACTCCATGATTTGAAAGGAGTCATACCTTCAAGATGTTTATGAGGCACCCTATTCTGGATATAGGCTGCATATTTTATAGCTTTGTCCCAATACTTTGGTGGCAAAGTCTTGGCCTCCATCATGCAGGATGCCATCTCTTTCAGTGATCTGTTCTTCCTCTCAGCAACACTATTCTGCTGTGGTGTGTAAGGGATAGAATGCTGCATCTGAATACCTACATCTACACAATATTGAATAAACTCATACTTGACATACTCACCACCATTTTCAGATCTGAGGACCTTGAGTTTCCTCCTAGACTAGTTTTCAACCAAATCCTTAAAGACTTTGAAGAGGCCAAAAACTTCAGACTTGTGTTTCAGGAAGTAAACCCAGCAATACCTAGAAAATTCATCTATGAATGTCAATGCATATTTGTCCTGACTCATTGACATATGAGGAAATGGGCCAGCAACATCACTGTGGATCAACTCAAGAGATGCAAAGGTTCTCTCATGACTAGCTCTCTCAAATTTATGCTCTGGGTGTTTTCCTAGGATGCAACCTTGACATACTCCTTTGGAAAACTTAATCTTTGGTAACACTATGACCATTTATTTTTCACTAAGATCAGAAAGATACTTGTAATTTAGCTAGCCAAATATTTCATGCCAAATCTTGCTTTCCTCATTAGCATGAATCGGAAGAGCAGAGGGGTTTGAGTAGGGTAGGAAGTGTGAGAACATGTATACCTTTGAAGTGTGATTTGCAACTCCTTTTTCAATGACTTTACCACTTGAGATCTCTGTGATCTCAACTTCATCAGGGGAGAATATGACCTTCTTTGGAGACCCTATGTGGGTCATCTGAT
>LPNX011123208.1:172647-253756 GCA_001517045.1 Pseudotsuga menziesii | reverse complement strand
CAATAAATAATTACATGAGATATTCAAATGCATGAAGATTCCATTCGAATTTAGTCAAAATTAGGCTTACTAAATCTAAGCAAATCCCCCATAGGTGCATAAAGCACCTTCCAAATCTGTCTAGGAGCTCATGAATTGGAAAAATCAATTAGGCAAGATAATAGATGGTGGAAGGACAAATCATACATGATTTTCATAGGAGAAAAGAGTGGAGGATGTTCAGGACAAAAAACAAGTTAACTTCACCTAGTCAAACTTTCCCAATTGCCTTAAAACTCAGAAAAAACAGGAAATAAAGCAGAAAAAGCAGACATGCACTAGGGAGGCCAGGAATAAAGTAGATTTGATTCCAAGAGGTTTCCCAAATGCTCCATGTCTCAAATTTAGCAAGTTTGACCACTATGGATGTGTGGAGGACAACTTGCATAAGGTGGAATATGGAAACTAGGCAAATAAGACAAAATTTGGATTAATTAATGTCTAAGGTGGCTAACTATGGGTTGATTATTCTAACAGTTTACTGTGATGAGGGTTTATATTTTAATGGTTTGCGATTTGGGGCTTAAACACCCACATGAATCGATCTTGTGACCTCTGTGTAATTATATGGTTTTTAAATTAATGACGTATGATATTACGTTGGTTTTAAATGTTAGTGTAGAT
Organism: Pseudotsuga menziesii; assembly: GCA_001517045.1. Classification (NCBI taxonomy): domain Eukaryota; kingdom Viridiplantae; phylum Streptophyta; class Pinopsida; order Pinales; family Pinaceae; genus Pseudotsuga; species Pseudotsuga menziesii. The sequence continues at coordinate 253,093 of LPNX011123208.1, read as the reverse complement.
GTTAATATGTTGGATTTTATTTACATAGGGACTATTTTTTTTTTGTAAGCTACTTAATTCTATTATAATATGGAGGAAAAAATTACAGATGTCAACATGACTAGAGGATGTCTTAGGTGGTGAATCCACCACCTCGAACTCTCAAAAAATGGTCGTCTAAGAGAGCCAGAAGCAGTACCCTTCCACTTTCAAAGTAAAGGCTGAGGGAAATATATAGAAATAGTTACATAATTCAATAGTAAATCGACAGAAAAATAAAGACGAGAACCCAGAAAAAGAAGCAGGAATTGACCTAGAAATAGACATAGACTTCGGCTCGTAAATAGACATAGGCATTGACCCGGAAATAAAAATAGACATAGGCCTATAAATAGACACAGGAATGGATAATAAAGTCCATAAAAAACCACTTAACATGATATGAAAAACCAAAAAAACCTAGATGGTTTGGACATCAGGTAGGTTGAATGTCTAGAATTTCTTTAGTTATGGGGAAGGCTCATCCTTCCTCTTGTGACTGGCTGGGTGAGTTGGTGGTGAATTCTAGAGGAATCTGAAGTTGTTTTTCTTGCGAAGCAAGCTATTGGGAATCCATCGCCTTCAAATGCTTGAATAACGGCTCCACCGTTGAGGGGATCAGGAAGGACAGAGCAAGAGGAGGTGCGATGGTGCACCCAGTTGCACTGCCACTACCTCCACAATTGGGTAGAACCATACCACCTATGGCGCTACCACTACCTCCATCACCCCGATCACGGATGCCTCCATTGAGACCGACATCACCTGATATTCTCGTGTTGCTTTTCCAAGCAAATGAGCTCTCCATTGCCGTAAGCTGAGCATCGATATTTGAGAATCTAGTCTTCACCCTCTAAACCGTGTCTTTGGCATTAGCCCAATTGGTAAGCATATCCTCCATTAAATAGCAGAGCATGTTCTTCATGAGCCAATAGTGATAGATCTGGATATCCTCCATTTAGAACACAGCTCTCCCAAGCTTCCATGAGGATGCAAACCCTATTAGAGATATGTGGTTCATAGTCCACTACCACTTGAAAACTACAACCTCAATGAGTCTTGCGTATTTTCGAGGTGGCTCTTCTCGGAGTTCCACATTTCCGTGACATGCTAACCTTGTTACGCTTCTCCTTTCATAGATTATCAAGATGGGGAATGTTAACAATTAGCAAGATACAGGACAAGGTGGCGGATGCACTATGGGTTTTTAGACGCTCAACAAGCCAAGGAGTATGCATAGATGAGTAGAACCAAACCCTTATTTATGTCCATATACCACATCGTAGCGCTCAAAACATTCTCCCTCCCTGCCATATTACGAGCAATGAATAATGATGTAGAGCCTTGAAGGCTAGGATTGAACCAGATCTTCATCACCCCACGTTGCAGGTGTGGAGCTGATAGATTGCTCTACTCCCATGCTTGGAGGATGACGAAGGTTCTTGAAAATTCCCTCACTGCCAAGGTTAACATGATGGTCGCCACGAGTCCATTGCTCGGATCGAGGGAGGGCCTGTCACTTACCTGTGGAGAAGTCACCCGCATTCGGGAATTTACGTAGGGACTATTGTTAAGGCATGAGATTTATAATATCATTCATTGTTATTTAAGGATTTGATTGCTTGTTTATGCAATGGGTTATTTATGTGTATAATTTGTATCTTGTATATTGAATTCATGGATGTAGTTGATAGTAATAAATTGTGAACCATTATCTGGTATCGATACTTATTCTGTAGCTTTGATTTATGATAATATTTTATTTCATGAAGAACGACAATGTTTAAAGAAAACCTGAGAGGTCTTGGTTGATTTTTATCTTAGCTATAGTTATTTGAAGTTTATGTTATTCTTAGATGTGTTTATATTGTTGATAATTTAGAATTATATTTTTGTTTTATACCTGATAATATATATATATATAATATTTGTTTGGTCCTATTTATTATATTTAGTTAATAGTAGTTTATGTCTAGATTTTAATGGAGGCTTAATTATGAACTAGTCTTCTACTCATAAAGATAGCTCTGCTGACAATATGAAATATGTCAGTAGATTACATAGGTAAATGAATAGCTAAGTACTTATTATTAATAGTTTTTAAGTTGTAGGAAAACAAGGTTTAAGCTGTAAAAGACAAAGCATAAGTAAAATTGCAAGAACAAAACCCTTGATAAATTGTAGAACATGAATTAAATTACACCCTAGGGTTTATAATGAAAATGTAAACCCTAAAAGAATATAATAGGAATAGAAAGGCATACAGGGTTAGAAAATATAGTATTCATACTTGCATAATCTAGCCAGCACTTATTATAGAAAATGAAATAGGCAGTTAAGAACCTCATACCTTAAAATTGAATGTCTTCTAATGGTTGAAACACGCACACTCAATTACCCAGCATTAACAGTTCATAGGAATAGCTAAGCTCTATATGGATGACTAAATCAGTTGGGAACTACCACGTTCCACCCAACCATGACCCAAAAGCATTCCCGGTTTGAATCCGGATCCCCCCAAGTTGGTTTCTACATGCAAGTAGCTTAGAGCTCCTAATGTAAGGCTTCCCTAACTGGTATATTATGTCTGGATTAGTTCTCCTTTTTCCTCTTAGGAAAATGATCTCCAAGAACTCTCTTGAGAATAATCAGGCAAAATAATGACTCCAAAAAGATGGAAGAGATCCCCAAGCCTCTCTTTGGCTTTGGACTTTATAGACATTCTTTTCAGTCAAATGGGCAGTTAAGTCAAAAATCCTTTGATTTTGTTATTTAACCCTTTTTATTTAATTTAGTACTTCGAATATTTTAACTTGGGAACTTTCAACTAGTTCCTAATTGGACTTTTATAGGTATTATAATATTTAATCTTTATCTTAGTAATAATAGTAATAGATGGAACTTTTCTCCTCTTTCTTACATTATTAAATTTTTTTTTTTGATAGAAATGGTTATATTATATTAAGGAGGTGGTATAACCACAGAAATAGTACCCATATACAAAATTCCCTTAGGGAAGCGACGAAGTAGTCCAACCATCCTTAAACACACCCTTATGGAAGCGACAAAGAAGGTCCAAAAGAGCCCTTACAAAAGCGTAAACTAGCATAGTAAATATCTGGAGACTATACAAGTTTAGGATACCAGTTCACTAACAGAGACCATTACAACCTATAGAAATAACAACAAACCTTACTGACCGTATATACTACTAAGAGAAAGAAGAACAAACAAAATTCAAGAAGATGTAACAGTCTGCAAGTTAACAAAAGGAACATCGTAGCATTAATTGTTTTCCCCATAGGGACGGACCGAAAAACCTGAATTATTTGTGCATTCCATTTTGACCATGCTCAGCTTGAGCTTTTCAATCTTCACCTCTAGGTTTTCCAGTAGCTTGATGATTGCAGATTCAGATTTTTTGACTGAGAATTTGAATTCCTTCCTCAGAAACGTAAGGTCCACTTCCACATTTCCCAGCCTCCTTCCTCCTTCAGTATCGATTACATCCAATGTTCCTTTCAGCTTCTCCACTTCCTCTTTAATATCATATTCTATCAATGCTGACAGTGAAGATCCCAAAGATTCAGAGGAGGCCATAATTTGAATAACAAAGACACCAGAAATACTTACCACCTTCAGTGCTTACACCCTCAAACTATTTTCACATCTTTCCCTGTTAACTACCTAAATTCTCTTGCAGACCGGCCAGACCAACGTTCCTCTCCCCTTCTCCTTCCTGGAGTTTATATCTCTGTTCCTCATGAATGTAAACACCAAACCATCAGGAATCATCATGCTTCACATTAAATCATGCATCATCTCCCCCAATTCCTAGTAAATCGATGAGATTATTAACCTCCCTGTCACTTACTTGAAGTACGCCCTAGTATTGTATTGAAATGCAAACTATTGGTTCCACAATAACCCACACGACGGCACATGTCCATTGAATTCGCCTCCAGACATGAATGTGGGAGATGCACCTATCCATGCGATCACTAAGCTCTCATCCCCGGTTTTATGGAAGAGGGAAAAAATCATAAGAACTGTTGATCAGGAGCGAGTCAGCGCTTAGAGAGGCTCCAATGTTTGCTTCTAAGTCCGTCTCTTTGTTGTGGATTTTGAGAACATGGAAAAAGTCAATTTTGTGGAAGAAATGAGCAAGGAACTGAATCCTTTTTATCAGTTGACTTAGGTGCATATGATTTGGGAGAGAGCCTTCGACTAGTGCTTGGATAACTATCCTCAAATCACCCAGCACTGAAATATTTGTAATTCTATTATTCTTGGCGATCAATAGGCTTTACCAAAGGGCTAATGCTTCGGTGATGTCATTTGACTCCGTACCGAGCCCCCATGATAAATTGGTTTCTATTTTTCCTTCAGGGGTGAAGATAACCCCCTCCCCCCCCTACCTCCCTAGGATTTCCTTTAGAGGCACCATCCGTAAACACAACCTGGGAATGCAGACTTCTCAGCAAACAGTCCAGGTCCTTTCCATCCAATCTAAGATCCCAAGGTTTCCTCTTCATATTCTTTTGGACTATGATTGGGATATTCGGGGAGAGACTAATGAGACAGTCAGATTATTTTTTATCCACAAGGTGGAAACCACCCCAGAGGTGAGAAAGATAGTCACCCAACAAAGAAACAACTTTGGCAACCATCTGGCTAGCTTCCAACTCTTTTCCTTTGAATATTCTAGAGTTCCTTTCAAGCCAAATTTTCCAGAGGATGATCTTTGGTAGGGCCATCCAGAAGCCTTTGGTTCTTTCACAATTGAGACTGGTAAAGGGGTATTTAGAGGCCCAGTTGATTAACAGAGCATGGATATTTTTAGGAGGCATGGAAGCATTCCCACGGAGAGCCAACTTCCAAATTTCTCGAGCATAGAGGCATGAGATAAGAATATTCTAAACACACTCTTCATTATTGAAACAAAAGGGGAATCTCGTAGGGCCTTCCCATCCCTTTTTCCTTAATTTTTCCCTAGTTAGGATTTTGTGAAGGGCTAAGGTCCACACAAAAAATTTGATTTTAGGAAGGATTTTCATGGCCCATATGCTTTTCCAAATGGGTGAATTCCCCATAATTCCATGGTTTGATAGAGCCTTATAACTTGTTGAGGTGGTATATCTTTCTAATTTCCCCCCAGCCTTTGGTGTCTGTAGAGATTCTAGCGATCGGGGATTTCCCTTGAAGTTTGGCAATGAGAATATTTGTTTCATCTGCCAGATGGATTGGGGAGGGGATTTTCCAGCTCTTCGAGGAGCCATATTGATTCCAATCCAAAATATCCCACAAAGTTACTAGATTGCAAATTTACATATAGCCTTTAAGATGCTCTAAACCAGTTAGCTGTTCCATTTGGGACTCGCCCATGATCGAGTCTTCCCACACCTTAATCCTCTTCCCGTTACCTGGGACCCATGTTATCTTGTTTGAGAGGAAGGAAATAGATTTTGAAAAAATAGAGAGAATTGCAAAACCTTTCATTGGCCTTGGAGGTCTATTTAGACTTCTCAAATAGTTTCCAGAGAGATATTTTTTACAGAGGGAAGATTTACACCAAGACATTTTGCATGATATGATTTTCCATAGAATTTTATCTCCCAGGGCTAGATTTTGAGATGCCATATTCCTAATTTGACGTCCTCCTTGGATCTAAGGCTTGGTGATATTATCCCAGCTAACCAAAGGGATATTTTTCTCATTTTGATTCCCCCCCTTCCAGAGGAAGTTTTTGAGCATTGATTCAATACTGGCTATAATTCCTTTTCGAGCAAGGAGAATGGAGCATTAATAGATAGGGATGATGGAAAGAACATCTTTCAATCAGGACCACCTTCCCAGCAGGGTTTAACCAAGCTACTCCCTAGGTGTTGATCTTGCTTTTGATTTTGTCAACGATCGGGAGCCAGGAGGAGGATTTTGGAGAGGCCTTGAAAATGGGGGTGCCAATATATTTGAAGGCATCTCATTGGGTCTTACCTTCAATACCCATTATTCTACTTATGTCTACCATCTCTCTAGGATTGTAGTTCCAACCAATAATTTGTATTTTTTTGAAATTGATTAGGCTTCTAGAAGCCTCTTGATAGAGATTCAATTCTTTTTTGAAGAGTTTGGCAAATTTCACACTCACTCCTCCCAGCAAAATTATGTCATCTGCAAATTGAGAATGATTTATATCCTTTGCACATCTCATAATACACAACCCAATAACATCATTATTGAGCTGACTTTGATTCAACTGAAAGCTGAGAACCAAGTCTTGAATGGTGTAGAGAAGAAGAGAGAGAGGAAATCCCTTATGGAGACCCCTGGATGCCTGAAAGAAGTTATCACCCTGGCCATTGACCAGGGGGGTGAACCAAGGGGATTTAACACAGGTTTGGATCTAGTTAATGAAGCTGGGATCAAAACTAAATCTTTGCATTACCTAAAAGAGAAAATCATATCTAACTCTATCAAAGGTGTTAGCTAAATTCAGTTTAATGATCATACCTTTTTCCCATCGCTGAATGCTAGAGTGGATTGCTTCTTGAACAAGAATGATGTTATCCGTAATATGTCTACATTTTACAAATCCTCCTTGATTTTTTGAAATGATGCTCGGAAGGACCTCTTTGAAATTATTTGCAATAACTTTGGTGATGATTTTGTACCCAATGTTGCATAACAAAATCAGTATGAATCTATAAAAGGAGATGGCTCCTTTTTCCTTGGGGATAAGGGCAAGAAAGGCCAAATTTTTTCTCCCCCCTAGCTTGTTATAGATTTGAGACTTTGTGACCATTCTGCAAAGGTCATGCTTTATATTTTTCCAGCAAGATTTAAGGAATTTGGCTATAAACCCATCTGGTCCTAGAGCCTTACCGGGCTCCATACTTGCCAGAGCCGATTTAATTTCTTTTTTTGAGACTGGAGCTGTTAATTTCTGGTTAATGGAGCAACATAACAACTTGGGACCCGATTCTAGGATGGGGGCAGGGGATTACTAGGGACCTCTTATGAATATAACTTCTAGAAGTGATCATAAGAAACATTTTTGATCTATTCGAACACTTGAAGGACTTGTCCTTGATTCTGGATCTCTTTTACAGCTTAAAATATTTTCCTACCTTCTTCCTGCTTATGGAAGAAGGTCATGCTCTTGTCCTAACTTTTAGCCAGAGACACTTTGACTTCTGCCTCAAATACTCTTCTTCAATCCTATAGGCTTCATGCAAGTTCCAATGGAGACTAGTTTCTTTTTCTAGGGCAGAGAGATCTACCAGCTGAGTTATCTTTTCTAGTGTCCACCCTTCTTCTTGCCCATTTTCTGATAAATCTATTGGGCGATTAGGGAATTTTTTTTAGAAGTGCCCATACTCACGGAAACAACGACATTTGAATGGGAGCTCCTCATAATTCATCTTTTGAAAGTGTTGCCATTCCCCCATCATAATATTAACTGCCTTAGGTAGGCCTGCTCCACATCTACTTCAACGTAGATCCTGGAACAGGAGTACTTTTTCTTGGGAAAGGATTTGCCAATATAGTTTCCCAGTCTGTTATAGACCACGATGAGAAAAGAGGGGGTCCAACAATGGATCAAGAGGATTGGAAGACAAACCCAGACACGAACAGCCTTGGGGACATCCACTGCTGGGTCAAAATCAGGAGTCCATCTCTTGAGATAAAATCCTTGGGGTCCCATAAAATACGGGTCGCTACGGAAGATCAGATCCCGATCTTCTTTGGTGATAAATTCAAACAGAAAAAATCCTCTACCGACTGCATAACAGGTAACTCTGTTGGTGATCAAAGGTCGCCAATTCTTTTGGATCCAATTGTTTTAGGTCTTCGGGGAAGGCCAAAGCCCGGTAAATTGAAAAACCAAAGCACGATCGACCAGGGAAACAACTATATGCATAGGATGTTGAGGCGGGAGGTTAATGACAAGGACCTCATCAATATTCTTAATGAATTTAGGTAATGCAGCAGATTCAAGATTCCTGGATCTGCCATAAATCAATTTTTTGAAGGCAGATTCTTCATCACAAGGGCCTAGAGAGGGGCCAACCCCAACATCAGGCATGAGAACCCATCAGGGCAGGGGCACAGCAACCAAAAACCAAATAGTACAGTAGCACAGAACCCTAGAGCAGAGCACTCGAGAACCCTAGTAACACTCGAGAGAAACCATAGTCTCTTGTCTATTACATTATTAATATTATTACTATGTGTACTCTTTATACATATTCTGTATAAAATATATAATAATAAATTATTTGGTCACATTTATCTTAGGGTATCACATATTATGATCCCTAGAATTATGGAAATTCCTTCATTAAGGTTATCAGGTAGATGGTTAGGTATAATAGGTTAGCCAACTCTAAACATCCTTGCATGTTGAATTCCATCGTATAACATGGTAGTTCTTCAGTACTTGATGAGAATACAGAAATTTGAAATTTCATTTAATCACTTATAAATAAGTCAAATAAGATAAATATTTTTCTCAAGTTGTTTTCACTCAGGAATCATTAATTCTTTTCAGTAAATCCTTGCGCTTACCAGAGCCCATACTCAATGCTAAAAATAGGCAGTTACAAATTTTAGGTGACAGAGTGTTGGCATTTGTTTTGATGAATAGTTTGATGTAAATTTAAGAAGAAATGTAATCTAGAGGAGAGTTCCAACTGAGGGTTGAGGGAGGGTTACTGTTGATGGTAGGGCATGTATGCACTCTGTTTATCTTTAATACAGAAATAGCTTCTTTGGAATGATTGTGACCAATGAGCCTGTTTTTCTTTAATAATGGTTTACATATGTTCATGACTTTATTCTGTGAGTGGTCATTTTAATTGATGTTAGAATTCTTATGTTTCATATGTAATTACCTGTAAACATTGTTGCAGAACTCATTTGTTTATTTCATAAATTCATGCTCGTAGTTTTTCCCATTACTGTATTTTATAGTGATACATTTCTTGTTGTTTGATCTTTAAACTTAGCCTGATCTTTGTACTGGTATACCTCCATCACCTTATCAACTCAATTATCCATTAAACCAATTATAAATATTCACTGGCCATGCTCCTTATGCAGTCAAGGTGCATCTTTTAGTGATAACAATGCCCAACATAAGGGTGATAGTGCTAGTGAGAGATTGATGAGAACACTGGCCTATGATTGGGTGAAATGTTGCATCAACATAGATGGTTGCGGGACAAGCTTCTTTTGAGATAAGTATTCTTGTGTATGTTATCTTTGCTACAGTATTTGCTTATGAAATAATATGAACATGTTGAATTCTTGAATGGAATGTGTGTTGCTTCCCTTGTATGTTAATGATTTATGTTTTTGTTTATTTTTTTTTAAGTTCAGATCATTTTTTTTATATTACGCTCATGGGGCTTAGATTTCACAGTTATATAGTAGCAATGTGTTGGCCGCATCGTCTCCATCGTCGAGATGATGAGGGGTGGTGACATGACATATACAATGGCCAATGATCCAATGATCCAGAACTTATACTCAACATCAACATGGAAGGCTATATATATATCATATGCAATTGGATTATGCCTATTATGTCAAACAAATCATCATGTTCATATGCAGTGTGGTATTTGACACAGTATATCAAAATAAAACATCAAGGTAACATCATAATCAATGGGTCTCATGCCCAAAAGTCTTAGGTTAAAAATTCGGGATATTACAAGCATGCCAACCTTCATCTATACCGTTACATTACCGTACTTAGGAAACCTTATTTATTTATGGTCCCAACATTGCTTAATTTAAGGGATACAACTAACTACCCAATGTTAGCAACAAAGTATCCACCATTACTATAACAACCTTTTCCCTACCATTTTACTTATACCCAATAATTATTCATAAATCACCTATTGCATCCAAGAGAAATAAGCTTATATCTATTAATAGGTTTACCATATATTCAGGAAGACCATATTCTAAGGTTCTACTATTAGTTCTCAATTCTATTCATGTGTATTCGTAATATATGCATCTTTTACTTCAAGGAGTATAATAAAAAAATATCCATGTGTAATATGGTTCATACATTTATGCACTTAATGGAACAGTTTTAGAGTTGTGTACAAGTATAAATTTAGTAGGAAATGAAATACCAAATTCGATTTCAAATCTCTCAAATATAAAATAAAATAATATATTCAATTTCGAATATTTCCAATATAACATAATATAATAGGCTCAATTTCAAATATTTCAAATATAACATAATATAACATTTGATTACAAAAAATTCAAATATGTCTATATAACATATATAATTAACCTATATCAAAATCGCATGGCACGTAACCACTTTAGTTTTAATACTCAGATATTTAAAAAAATATATTATATTAGGACGACATGAAATTAGATCCACACGGTATAAGAAGAAAATCACATCTCTCAAAATGGGATTTGTATCGTCAAACATTAAACTCATCTTCATAAAATGCAAACAGACAAAATGAGATCTATATTATCCAACATTAAACCTACTTTAGAGATCGCAGACAACCAAAAGTATAGAGGGGAAATCGCAGTAAATAAAAATAACATTAGATCTATGCAATAGATATATCACAAAATCGTGGAGTTCGCACACAACATTCACTTGAAAAATGGCTTAATACCCACGAATCGGTATATATCTAAATCTGTGAACGATCTACATAACATGGGTTTATAAAATGATTCTATTCAGATCCATGAAACCCAGAAGCAATCACAATTCATATTGCAGATCCAAAATATGTTTAAAGGAATCTCTACATCCATTCAATAATCATATGTCTAGATCCAAACTATATTTAAAAGGAATCATTGTCCAACATATGTTTAAATGAATCACACCATCCATTCTATAATCATATGTCTATATCCAAACTATATTTACAATGAATTGTAGTTCATATTGCAGATCCAACATATGCTTAAAGAAATCGCAACATCCATTCTATAATCATATGTATAGATCCAAACTATATTTACAAGGAATCGTAGTTCATAAGAAAATGAATCGCAAGTAGCATCATATTCAATTCACAAGCAATGAAATCACTAGGATCTAACACGTTTTAAGATTAATCACTAGAATTCAAATCTATAAATCGCACATTTAGATCCAACCTATATTCTTAAGAGAATCTCATACACTCATCTTTAGATCCAAAAAGGACACAAAGGAAATCACAGGTATAAATTTAGATCTTAAAATAAACATTAACATGAATAGTAATGTTTACACCTGGATGGTCTATCATTATTCCTCAAATCATAGATACATATAGGAAATTATTCTTACGAGATCATAATACACTTTATTAAAGAACTTGCAGCCCTAATCTATTCATTCAGATCCAACATGTATAAAATTTATTCACTGGTAAAGTTCTTACTAGATCACTGATTTGTATTGCACATGTACGTAGTTGAAGAGCTTATGTACCCAGCTAGGAAAATCGCAGAGGACTTGGTTGCAGACTTCTCCGGCAATAGCACATATTTAAGGATTTTTTGTGCACATTGGACCCTTGGAACTTGGTTTCCGATTCTTTGACAACACACATCCTTCCCTATAAAAATTAAAAGAAAAATATATATGACTTACCATTTACCCCACAGCTTTAAGGAGAACAAAAATCCAACCTGTAGGGGTTTTGTGGGTAGATCAGTCTGTCCCCACAACTGTGAAAAACGTTCATTTTTAAATAGGATAAACCATTGTCCACTACAGATGCCAAGTGGTGAGATCGAATGCCACGTTTTCTTCTCAATATATAAGACAATCCTCTTCGGATTCCTCCATAACATCATATCCACTAACTTTACATCCTAAGGTAGTGTTTTATGAACTGTAACGCGATGCTTTCAAAAGGTAACAAGAAGTTGTTTTTGTTTTCTTTCCAGTTAACAAAAATGCATATATGATAATGTTATGATTCAACTACAATATATATAATGTTCTACATAATTTATATGTAATAGTGTTATGATATAACGACTATATATATAAGGTCTTTCACTTTAATATTTATAATGTTTTATATATATATATGTAATGATCAATATATATTTCTAGGTTCTTTCAATACATACATACATATACTTTTGGTTATTGTGAAGTGGGAGTAACCTCTTCTTCATGGAGGTTTTGTTTCTCCTAAACATTCTTTACGAGTTCTTTGCTTATGTAATATCAACAAAATTCTATTTTTCATAGTTACTTTTGAGGGTAGGTTTTTATGCGATAAACTCTTCATGTTTGAACCCTAGGCTCATATGTTATAAAAGAATTCATCTTATTTATAAGGTAGATCACAAATTCATGTAAGTAGGGAATCAATGAGTGTGTATAGAATATAAGTTCAAAGTGAGGGTTTGTATTCGCCTCCCTCATTGAAACCAAAATTAAATCCATTAAAATATTATTGGATCCCCGCAATTTCATATCTATAAACTCCCTCCCTAGTGAACTCATCCCCAATCATTGTTTTAGTCATGCATGCTTTCAGTCTCCTAGATTTATCAATTTCATCTATATTTTGACGATGCTAAGATTAATAATTACATTTTGTCATTTCAAGTCGCGCACGGAGGGGATGTTACATCCTTTCCCCCTTATAATTAACACTACCGTTGGTGTTACATATTCCTTAAAGCTTGTGTTCATTTCCCTTTAGGTTCTTATTGCTTGTTTCTGGATCCTTAGTGATGTCTTTGAGCTTTTTTATCCTCTAACATGTTCTTTGTAAGGCATCACAACGACTATCCAGCATATCATCATGTTCAGACTTACTTCTAATGTCAATAGAATAGTGCATAGGTAAACACATGTTTTACTCGATCTCTTTTAGAGTGTCACTTTGGTGGGAATTCTTCATGCGACAGTATTCTTAGCTTGAATTTCCATACAACCTTTAATCCTTTATATTAACAGGATTACCCTCAAAAGAATTCCTAAGTAATTCATATTCACTTATCTTTTTGGAGGATGTCTTTTACCTCCAGTACTTGGATGTTTAACTAGTCCTCAACTTGAGATATACATCTTTTTCATTCAGAAGTTAGCATCATCTACTTCACATAATCTCAAGCAGTAACCTTTCAAAATTTATCATTCATCCTTGCCCTGGAGGGAATTTTTGTACTAAAGTATTCATAACATTTACACATTAAGACATTCAACACTCTAGTTATTAGGCAAATCATTAATATGTGTTTTATTGCTTTATCACGAAGATGAAAAAACTTTCAACAACACTTTTGTTAATCAACAATATCTCCTTTGATTTTTCCATATTCAACAACTCTATTTTGAACATAGATCTCTCTCTCGAGTTCTGTCACCAAAGCAATTACGAGCTAAACTTTGAGGTTACTCTCCCTTTTGATTGCTAGACAAACATTTTCCCTCAAAAACATCAAACATCATCATGTCTTCGAGATGTCAAACTTTGTTCCTAGGTATTTCTATTGATATCATAGATTATCTCACAATTCCTCTCAAGCCTCCTCTCTTTAGTCCAGGAATTTATTTTCCACCGAGCCTCCTGCTTGAGTCGAGGAAAAGATACTTTAGCAAAGTACAGTTGGATCCTCAATTTTCCCACTTGGTGTTCACTTAGAGAAATTTTTATTTTCCCCTCTATCCTTCATTCTTAAGTCCAGGAAAGTTCTTTTAAATATCAATCACTTATTGTTTTTTGCATATTTGATAATTACAACATGTGGAAAAATAACATTAAATAGGTTCACCTATTTTCTTACTCATGCTTTAATATATCTATTCATGATTCCTTGATTTTTATTCAAATTCTCACCATATGCTTACCATGCACAATATATTATGTTATTGTCTTTCAACAAGTTCGAAAGAATATTGACCATCTTTATAAGGGTGAACGCATATCTCCTTTTAATATGGCGTTCATATGCCAAGGTACAAGTTTGCTTGTAAAAACACATATTGGTAATACACTCAATATATCATGAAATCCATATATCAAAATGAAATAGATTGTCAAGGTATCCATGCATATAACATATACCTCTATCTCAAAAATATTGATCACTGTAAAGTATTAATTTTATAAAAAACACTCAAAGTATCCTAACATCCATAGTAAAAATCATTGGAATGAGAATAAATAAAATGAAATCATGCATTTTCATCATAAGCATCCTATGAACTACTTAGAATACACATTTATACTTTTTAAGTATTTATAAGCATTATCCTTTTGTTGAGTTTACAAGCATGTTCCAATGTCACACATTAGTTTTATAATCACTTATCCTATGCCATCACATACCAGAATGAAACAAGGAAACTCCTACCAATTATTCTCCTTTATAACCTCACAATTTACCAATCATAGAATGTACAAGTAAACCTAATTAAAGTTAATTCATTTGTTTAAAAAGAATCTATATACCTTAGTCTTAGAAAGGTTATACTTCTTGTGGAATATCAGTTTTCCCTATGTAACAAACCTATAATTCCTAGTTGATACCCCTGTAATGTAATATAACTTGTGCCAACGAAAAATATTAACATCAACATAACTATACTTCATTCATAACTAAAAGAATATTAAATACATCAGTAAGATTTGTATTCACGTTGAATCCTCCTTTAATCAAAACTGAATGGATCTTCTAACATATCTAAGTAATTGCTTAGATTATCCATCGGAATTTCATCTTTGAAAATCTTGATGATTGGGTCAATTAAATTCTATTAGTTATATAAAGTCAACAAATTTAGGAGATTTCCTCTATTTAGCATATAAACCTTATCTTTCAATCATTTTAACGATTACTTTCTTGTACTTCAATGAAACTAATTATAGAGTATGAGGAGATATTCATTTACTAGTATTTACCCATAAAAGATCATTAAGATATATAATGAAATATATACAATGCTCACATATAGACAATGCTATTCCATTATAATGCTTCAAAAAATGGAACATACTTACTTGCAATTCAAAGACGACTTGTTGATTACATCTTGTC
Source organism: Pseudotsuga menziesii (assembly GCA_001517045.1). Lineage (NCBI taxonomy): Eukaryota > Viridiplantae > Streptophyta > Pinopsida > Pinales > Pinaceae > Pseudotsuga > Pseudotsuga menziesii. The sequence goes on along the minus strand of LPNX011123208.1, from coordinate 238,012 downwards.
AATCCTTGGAAATGAAATTTTATGTTTCCGTCTTATAGATGGAGTACATTTTCTTGTTCTACTAACTTATATTTGTTTCCTCCGACTGATCCCAAATAATCCCGATTGTTTGTAACCTCACTCTGATACCACATGTAACATACCCAAATACTTGTATAGATTCTTGAGGTGGAAAATTTTCTTGATAATCATATACAATTAATCACACAAAATAAATTAAAACCTTTTACTTAACCATAACCATTCTTTGAAGTTTAAGAATCTTCAAAATATAATCATTTCAATACTAATTTTACACAAATAGATCTTATTTAAAATTTAAATAAGATATAACCACTGTGTTAGTTACGAGACTATCCTTTGAATGAGAAAACTACTCATTAACCTTGTCTTTTAATCGTAGTTAACACCCTTTATAACAAGGTACCGTACTTGTACTTGTTCTCCTCGGTGCAAGCATTAGAGGTGACACATGAGTTTCCTAAGTGTAGAAAACAACATGATTAGATATAATTTAGATGATAAAAGAAGCTAACTAAAAAGTATGCGCCTATACAATTGATTTACTCTATACTATCTTCTGAGAGTTATCTCAATTCCTTCCATAGCCTCTATAGCGAACACTTGAAGTCATGAGACTCAATATAAACATTAGTACTATATATCAGCATATAAATCCAAGAGCATAAGCTTAATAATAAACTTATAAACAAGATAAATTAAATCATATAAACGAAGCTAACCATTATAGATACTTCTTTAATTTGAAGTTAGCTTGGGAGACTGAAATCTTGTCTACAAATTTCCTCCCAACCATAAGCTTCATCAAACTTATGTTTATCCATCTAAAGCCACCCCCAAGATGGCCGATGAACCACTAAGGTAAGCTTGTGAGCAAAAACTTCCCAAGTTTCAAATTAAGATATTCAAATGGAATACCTTATCTATGATAATGAGACTTAGCATTCATTGCCATCATAACCATTTTAACCAGTGCTCATTACTAAACCCTCATCATGTTTTATTAAAGAAGGGCATGTCAACATTCATCTATACCGTTACATTATCGTACTTAGGAAACCTTATTTCTTTATGGTCCGGACATTGCCTAATTTAAGGGATAAAACTAACTACCCAAAATTCCAGAGTATGTTAGCAACAAAGTATCCAACATTATTATAACAACCTTTTCCTTACCATTTTACTTATTCCAAATAAGTATTCATAAATCACCTATTTTATCCAAGAGAAATAACCTTATATCTATTAATATGTTTACCATATATTCAGGATGACCTTATTCTAGGGTTCTATTATTAATTCTCAATTCTCTTCATGTGTATTCATAATATATGCATCTTTTACCTTCAAGAAGTATAATAAAAAAGTATCCATGTATATTTTGGATCATACATTTATATACTTAATAGAACCGTTTTAGAGTTGTCTACAAGTGTAAATTCAATAGAAAATGAAATACCAAATTCGATTTCAAATATCTCAAATATAACATAAAGTAATAGATTTGATTTCAAATCTTTCCAATATAACATAATATAACATACTAGATTTCAAATATAACTTAATATAACAGATTTGATTGCAAATCATTCAAATCTGTCAATATAACATACATATTTAACTTATATCAAAATCGCATGGTAGGTAAATAATTCAAGTCTAATACTCAGATATTTTAAAAAATATATTATACCAGGCATGCATGGAATCAGATCCACATGGTATAAGAAGGAAATCATAGCTCTCAAAATGGGATTTGTATCATTAGACATTAAACTCATCTCCAGAAAACGTAGGAAACCAAAATGAGATCTGTATTATCCAACATTAAACTCACTTTAAAGATTGCAGGAAGCCAAAAGTATAGAAGGGAAATCACATTAAATAATAAAAACATATTTCGATCTATGCAATACATATATCACAAAACCGTGGAGTTCAAACACAAAATTCACTTGAAAAATGGCTTAATACACACGACTCGGTACAGTTCTAAATATTTGAACGATCTACATAGCATGGGTTTATAAAACGATTCCATTCAGATCCACGAAATCGAAAAGGAGTTGCAGTTCATATTGCAAATCCAAAATATGTTTAAAGGAATCGCAACGTACATTCTATAATCATATGTCCAGATCCAAAATATATTTAAAAAGAATCACAGTCCAACATATGTTTAAAGGAATCACAACATCCATTCTATAATCATATGTCTATATCCAAAGTATCTTTACAAGGTATTGTAGTTCATATTGCGAATCCAACATTGCGGCTTCCATTCTATAATAATATGTCTAAATCCAAACTATATTTACAAGGAATCATAGTTCATAAGAAATGAATCACAGAGAGAATCATATTCATTTTACCAGCAATGAAATTGCTCTGATCCAACACGTTTTAAGAAAAAATGTTGATAGTCAAATCTATAAATCGCACCTTCAGATCCAACCTATATTCTTAAGAGAATCTTAGACAATCATATTCAGATCTAAAAAAGGACACAAAGGAAATCACAGGTAAAAATTTAGTTCTTAAAATAAACATTAACACACATAGTAATGTTTATACATGGCTCGTATATAATTATTCCTCAAATCGCAGATATAGATAGGAATATATTCTTACCAACTCATAATACGCTTTCTTAAAGAACTTGCATCCCTAATCTATTCATTTGGATCCAAGATGTATAAAATTCATTCAGTGGTAAAGTTATTACCAGATCAGTGATATGTATTGCACATGTACACAGCTGAAGAGATTAGGTAACCAGCTAGGAAGATTGTAGAGGAATTGGTTGCAGAATTCTCCAGCAATAACACGTCTTTAAGGAGTTTTTTTGCACATTGGACTCTTGGAACTTGGTTTCCGATTTTGTAGAAAAACACATCCTTCGCTAGAAAAATGAAAAGAAAAATAGGCTTGAATTTCCATTTACCCCACAGCGTTAAGGAGAACGCAGCTCCAACCTATAGGGGTTTCGTAGGTAGACCAGTATTTTCCCCCAACTGTAAAAAATGTTCAGTTTAAATAAGATAAACCATTGTCCTTTACAGGTACCAAGTAGTGAGATCGACTGCCACATTTTTTTCTTAATAAATAAGACAATCCTTTTGGGATTCATCCATCACGTTCTATCTATTAACTTTACATCCTAAGGTAGTTTTTCCTAATAATCAATATATATCTCAAGGTTCTTTTAATATATATATATACTTTTGGTTATTGTGAAGTGGGAGTAATCTCCTCCTCGAGGATGTTTTGTTTCTCATAAACATCCTTTATGAGTTCTTTGCAATATAATATCAACAAAATTCCATTGGTCATAGTTACTTTTTAGGGTAGGTTTTTATGCGATAAAAACTTCATGCTTGAACCTTAGGATCATATGTTCTAAAAGAAATCATCTTAATTATAAGGTAGATAACAAATTCATGTAAGTAGCGAATCGACAAGTGTGTACAGACTTGAAGTCCAAAGTGAGGGTTGGTAATCGCCTCCCTCATTGAAACCAAGATGACATCCGTTAAAGATTATTGGATCCCCACGGTTTTCTATCTTTCACCTCCCGCCCCCTAGTGGATCCATCCCCAATCATCTTTTTTGTCGTGCACACTTTTAGTCTGCTAGCATTATCAATTTCATCTATAATTTGATGAGGCTAGTATTAGTACTTACAGTTCTTTTTACTTACAGTTTTTCGTTTCCATTCACATACTGAGGGGATGTTAGATAATTCATGCTCTGAAAATGTGTAGCCATCATCGAATTGGTAAAATATTTCTATTAATGTCTTATAACATAAGCTGGAAATATTTGTTTGATCAACAAAATATGAACACAAGGAAAGCTAGGTGGTTAACTTTCTTTAGCGAATACAATTTCATGACTAAAGAGATAAAAGGAAAAGAAAACAAAGTGGTTGATGCCTTAAGAAGAAATACAAAAATGAATTTTATAGCTGCCATTAGCAGCTACAAAACAGAATTAGATGATAAATTGGAAGAAGGGATAAAAATGGACAAGGAATACCAAAATCTAAGAGAAAAAGTAGTAGATAATGAATTTGAAAATGTAAAAACAAATTTCAGTTTAAATGAAAAAGGCTTATTGTTGTATAAAAATAGATTTTATGTACTTAACATACCAGAATTTAAATTGCTGATTTTAAATGAAGTACATAAAAGTCCTTATTCTAGACATTCGAGGTATCAAAAAATGATAACAATGCTAAGGAAAGATTATTTCTAGCCTAATGTGAAGAATGAAGTTGTTAAATATATAGCTAGGTGTATAGAAATTTAGGAAGTTAAAGATGAGTATCAACAACCAACATGTATTTTTCAACCACTGCCAATTCTAGATTGGAAATGGAAAATTATGAGTCTCTATTTTATAACTGGATTACCTAAAAATCAAAAGTAAAATGATTCTATAATGGTAGTAGTAGACAAACTAAGCAAGAAAACACATTTTATACCTGTTAAAACTACTTATAAGGCTGCTAACATTGTTGACATCTTTATGAAGGAATTTTTTCGGTTACACAAAATTTCGAATGTAATAATTTCGTACAAAGATCCTAAGTCTACTCGTAATTTTTGGAAGTCATTATTTAAAGGACTAGATACTAAATTAAATTTCAGTACTGCTTATCATCTGCAAACGTATGGACAAACAGAAAGAGTAAATCAAGTTCTAGACGATATGTTAAGACTGTATATTAGAGATCATCCAAAGAAATGGGAATATTATTTGCAATTAGTTGAATTTGCGTATAATAATCACTATCAGGATTCACCTAAACCTAGTCCTTTTAAAATATTGTATGATAGGAAATGTAATAATCCCATTTCATGTAGTAGTCCAGTTGACAGATTGATGTTAGGAACTACCTTGTTAAAAGAACTGGAACTAATAGTGAAACAGGTACAAAGGAATATGAAAATTGCACAAGATAGACAAAAAATTCATGCAGACCTTTAAAGAACTTACAAATATTTTCAAGCAGGTGAGCATGTATTTGTTAAGGTAAAACCTAGAAATATCTTCCTTAAGTTGAGGAGTTGTGCTAAATTAGCACCCAGGTATTGTGGACCATCTGAAATATAGGCAAGAGTTGGATCAATGGCTTATCAATTACATTTACCATGCAATCTTAAAATACATAATATATTTCATATTTCCATATTGAAAAAGTATGTGCACGATGCTACTCATGTGATCGGTTGGAATGTTATTTACGTAAAAATCGAAGGAGATTTTTCAGGTGGAACCGGATTGTATTATTGACACGAGAGAATTTTTTCTTCGGAATTCCACCATTGGAAAGGTAAAAGTGCAATGGAAGCACATCAATCCAAATGATGCAAATAGGGAATTGGAGAGTCATATGTAGGAGGCATATCCAATTATGTTCCAGGAAGACTCAAAATAAACTTAAGCAACATCAAGGATGATGTTGAACTTAAGAGGGGGTGTTTGTAACCCACCTAAAACTGGAAGAAAAAAAAATATTGTTTATTTAGAAAAAAATTATGTTAAAATTTATTGTAAAGTTTTTATGACCAAGGATGGTAAAGGATGATTGTAATTGAATATTTATTTATTTAAATAATTAAAAAGAAGAGACACCTATCCAAAGAAGACCGTTGAAGAGAGTTCACTATCCCACTAAGAGGAATGAGCATTTGTAGAAGGCTAAATGACAAGTGGCAACACTAACATTTCACTTCTAGTTGTTACATGAGGAAAAATCCTTAAAATTGTAGTCATGTTCCCTGAGAATAGGAATTGAGCAAGTGGCTCATTTAATTACAAAACTAACCCAAATACCTAGGAAATATTATAGATACCATGGAATGGAGGAGGAGGCTCACTGTATATTTTTCAGTGCTTTCCCAAACTAGTTTCCAAATCTCTTTTAAAAAATTGTTTAATGCCCAACCCAATTTGTTTTACTGCTGCAAATTAGATTTTTCTCAGAAACAACATAGCGCTGAAACACAAGAAAAGTTTCTATAACGTTTTCACTAACAACAAATAATCACATTCAACGATGAAATTTCAGACAATATTTTTGGTCAAATGACCCAAGAAAAACCCCAACCTCCAGGGAGAACCTTTGAGAAAGAAATTTTTTATTTTCAGGAAAATAAATTACAGCAATACTTAGAAAAAATTTCAGACCAACTTATCTCAATCAGATGAAAATTTTATTCCTCGTTTTTCTTGTTAAACAAGAAAAATCAAACTCTAAAATTTTATGCTTTCTCCCTCAATTTCCATACCAATGTAGGGATTGTACGAACTTAATGTATGGACCTTGAAATCTGTTCCCATAAAAAAAATTCTTGAAAATTGTGCCAAAAAGTCTGCCTTGAAAATCGTGCTTGCTATATTGAAAACCGTACTATAGGGACTGTACGGACCAACAATAAATCTTGTTGTCCTTTTCGTAATTTTCATGCCCTCTCTTGTTGTTGTCCTTTCTTCGAAATGCACTCCAAGAGAAAAAAATCGTTGTTGCCGTATTTTCTCCTCTTTCTCAGAAAATGGTTGTCTCTTCTCTCTCAAATGCGAAAGTGTCTCTTCACTTGGAAACTTTCCCTTTTGGTGAAAAAATTAGGGTGAATGACAAGCCGTCTAATCCTAGGGATCATATTATTCTAGATGAGTGGTTGTGATTAAAATCATTTTTCTCCACAGAATAATTAGTTTCACTCACTTTTTAAATATTTCACTTAAAGTGCACATTTTTCCCTAAAGTGCAATTAATTCTCATCTCAAATCATTAATATAAAGTCCAAGTGACATTTTCCCCTTTTCCTAGTGACTTACACAAATTTCAGTTAGGGGGACACTTCCTAGGTAAAATTTAACACTCCCTCTTACCGAGGAAGTTGTTCTTCACAACACCCAACTTATCTCTAAAGTTAATAAACTTGCCTCTTCCAAGAGAGTTCGTTAGAATATCTGCAACCTTCTCATCAGTGGAAATATACTACAATGTCACTGCTCCTCTCTGAACATAATCATGAATGAAATGATACCTGATCTCAATATGCTTTCACTTGTCATGAAGTACTGGATTCTAAGAGAGATGGATGCAACTCTAACTGTCACCGTAAATCAACGTAGGCCTCAGCTCCTCATCAAATAAATCAACCAATAACTTGTGAAGCCATAATGCCTCACAACTTGCCTGAATGGATTCCATATACACGGCAACATAATTTTATTTCTGACTGAACCATGACACTGCTACCGATCCCAAACTGAAACAACATCTGAAAGTGCTCTTTTGGTCTACCACATTACCTGCCCAATCTGAATCACTGAAGACAATAAATATGATCCCATCCGATCTCTTGTAGTTGAGACCATACTCCACTATTCCTGCCAGGTATCTCAATACATGTTTTACAGCTACCCAGTGCACTGTCCTAGGATCCACCATGAACTGACTGACATTGTTCATTGCAAAACACAAATCTAGTTGAGAGTTAACCGAATACTTCAAAGAACCAATGAGCTGATGATATAGTGTAGGATCCACAAACTCTCCCTCAAAAGCATGAAGCTTCTTCTAGTTGGTGACCATCGGTGTAGACATCGGATTGCAATCCTCCATCCAAAATATCCTCAGAATATCCACTGCATACTTTCCTCATCCCAAGAAAATATGTCCAGGATCCTGTCAAACCTCCAATCCCAAAAGATAGTGCATCAAATCAATGTCCTTCATCTCGTACTCTGAAGTAAGATATTTATTGCAAGCTTCAATAGGTTTCTCTCCTCTTGATCAATAATTCATCCACATACAACAGAATAATGAGTAGATCATCTTCAACCATGATGAAATAGATATTCGGATCTGCCTCACTCTTTTGAAAACCCATCCGTCACAAGTAAGATTCAATCTTGGAGTACCAAGCTCTAGGAGCTTTCTTTAGCCCATACAAGGATTTCTTCATCCTTCACACATGAGACTCTCTCCCATGGATCTCAAATCCCTGAGGGTGCTCAACATAAACCTCCTCTTGTATGATTCTATTGAGAAATGTGATCTTCACATCCATCTAATGGATCTTCCAACCCATTTCCGCAGCAATGGAAATCAACGCCTTGATAGAAGTATAAAAAGAAAATGAAGCAAAGGTCTCATCATAGTTAACTCCCTAAATCTGTGAGAACCCCTGTGCCACAAACCAAGACTTGTACTTCTCCACACTACCATATGCACCATGTTTTAGCTTGTAAACAAACGAGAAGTCACTACTGACTTCCCATCAAGTCTCTGAACTATCTCCCAAACATTGTTCTTCATGATGGAATGGTACTCATCCATCATGGCACCTCTCCAAACATGACGCTTTGAGGCATCCTAAAAATTTGAAGGCTCTAAATAACAAAGAGTAGACTTTAATGCCATACCTAATCTATCTAGAATCTCAAGAACCCTCACTGGATCCTTGGGTGTCCCAAATTCCTATGCTTCCTTCAAGGTGTCCTGAAGCCACTTGGGCTTCTTCTTCCCTGAAGAGTGATCCCAGACTATTCTATCTTGATCTAATGAACTACGAGAGGTAGAAACCCCAATAACCTATGAAACAGAAGCTAGAGTGCCAACAACTGGTGAATGTTGTGATCCTAAAGCTCCAGATGGTGAACCTATAACCTGAGACCCAAAACCTGTCCCTGAAATTCTTGATGGATGAACCACTAAAATTGGAGAACCTATGCCTATACTGTGGTTTCCAATAAGGCTGGAAACCTATGATCCTGTCTGCTGCACTGAAGCTACCTGTGAAGCTACCTAAGGTGTGGGAACCTTCTTCTCTCGCTGCTCTTACTCTCCAGACTTCAAGAAGGCCCTCTCCTCCTCAAATATCACTTCTATCCTCACAACAACCTTCCTCTGAGAAGGAAGATAAATGTGGAAGGCCTTTGAGGTCTCATCATACCCCACAAAGATGCCTCTCTATGTTATGGGCTCAAACTTTTTCCTCTTCTCAGAAGGGACATGTGCGTAAGTCAGGAAACCAAATATCCTAAAATGACTCACCTCAGGATTCTTTCCTGGGAAACTCTCTTGAGGTGTCTTGTTACTCATGACATGATGGGGACTCATGTTCTCAAGATAAACAACTGCACTGCATGCCTCTTCCCAAAGGAAGAAAGGAAGTGACTGATCATGTAACATAGCTCTAGCTGCTTCAACAATAGATCTATTCTTCCTTTTTTCCACTCCATTCTTCTCAGGAGTGTATGGAATTGTCAAATACCTTTGAATGCCCTCCTCTCTACAATATCCATCCAACTCCTTGGAGGTATACTCATCCCTCTTATCCAATATGAGAGCCTATATCTTCCTACCTCGGTGGCTCTCCACAAGAGATTTCAACTCTTGGAACCTCTACAAGACCTCCTCATATTTATTTCTCTTCAAGAAGTAGATCCAAGTCTTCCAGGCATGGTCATCGATGAATTACATATAATAATTGAACCCTCTTAGAGAAACAACTGACATAGGTCCACACAAATCAAAATGTATCAAGTCAAGAACCCCTGCATTAGAGGAAATTTGGGGTCTAAAATGGTCCTTATAAGAAAATGTGCCAATAATAAGTTCTTGTGAGTTGGAATTCAAGAACCAATAGAATTCCAATAAAATGAGTCAACCATAATGGTTGAATTGACATATTTGTCATAAAAAAAAACTACCTTTTTTGTTCATATTTTCGACCTATCTCCGTGTGTTTTTACTCAAATTTTGATTGAGAGAATTCGTTGGATGCAGAATTTGATTCCGCATCCAACAAGTACCCATATTTCATACTTGTGACAGACCCCGCTACCCCAAAAACAAGAAATAGCTGAAAAAACATGATGATGATGTCATCATCACATTTTTTCAGGTATTTCTTTTTTTTGTTGGTAGCGAGGTCCATCAAATTCTACATCCAACGAGCTCTTCCGATTGGAATTTGAGTAAACACATAGGGAAATATGTCAAAAATACGAGGAAAAAAAGTATTTTTCCTTTTTTCATCCAAAATTAATAAATATTATTTTATTATTTTCCTTAGGAGGCCCATTTTAGACCTCAAAATTCCACTAATGTTGACCCTCTATCACTGCTAGGAAACACAGTCTTGGTGTACTTTCCCAAATAACATCCCCTACATACCTCGCTATGCTTCGTGCCGAACTCTGGAAACCATGTAACTATATATCTCAACATATGCAAAACTGGATGATGCAGATAAGCCATCCTCCTGTGCCACATCCCGCAAAGATCGTTGTTGCTGCTATGTGCCAAAGCATGCTGAGGATGAAATAAGAGCTTGTACAGTTTTCCACATTTGACTCCAATGGTGTAGGAAGAACATGGTCCTGCAGTATTGGGAAGCATATGCACATGTCCATATACGAAGTACACCCCAAGACCCCAATCCTCAATCATGGAAACTCATATCAAGTTCTTTTTCATCCTAGGTACATATAGTACATCTCTCAAAATCATGGGACTCATGGACTCCTATCAAAGGTAATGGTCCCATGCCTAAATGCTCTGACAATAGTGACATCCCCCAACACTACCTCAACATCAATCTCTGACTGTGAAAGCTTGGAGAACATATCTCGAGCACCTTTCATGTGGCTTGAAGCTCAATATACCATGTCCTAGTAGTGGATGCACTCAAAGAATGACCCGTCAACACAGAATACTCTCTCTCACTATCAACATCTACACTGGTGATTATGGATGCTCTCTCTCTATCAACATGTCTAGTGCAAAGAGAAAAATCTCTCTCAAATCTCGTTATAAAATCCCCAATCTCTATTGAAGTTGTTGTCTGATGCTCCTTCTTCTTCTTCTTTCATGGACACTATCGAGCATAGTTCCCTATCTTCTGAAAATAAAAGCACTTCAAAGTGTTCAAAACCTTCTTCTGCCCATCTTGGTCCTTAGCCCCACCATTCTTGGGACCCTTCTTGAACTTCTTCTTCCCTTTTTTTATCAAAGTCACATCCTCCTCATCCTCCCTACTAATAGAAGCACTACATTGCACAACAGCCCTCTTAGTCTCCTCCTAAAAAAATTATCACATATCCTGTCCCATGTAGGTAAGTTCTCCCTAGCTACAAAATACTCCACAAACAAATCCCAAGGTTTTGAAACCCCATTCACAGCTTTCCTCACTAGCTTTGCATTAGGAACAACGTCCCCAGTTCTACAAGCTCATCTCTCACTTGAGACATCCTAGTAAGGAAAGATATCACAACCTCCCTTTTGACCATCTTGATGCTTTTCAACTTCTTCCTCAAAACCATCTTCCTATTCTTGTTTGAGATTTGAAACAAGCTGGACAAAGCATCTCACATTTGAAATGCATGGGTCTTACTCGAGATGTGAGGAATCACATTGTCTTTAACTACATCTAGGATTATTCTTCTAGATTTTATGTCCTTGTTGAAGGCGGTAAGTGTTGCTACATCGGTGGTAGGGGGAAAAACAATAGGAACTATTGTAGTTTTATGAAGCACCTCATTCTCCTCCAATATCAGCACTATCCTAGCTTTCTAGGGGATAAAATTATTAGCCCCATCAATCCTATCCTCCATCCTAAGTCCAGTATCCATTATCTCTGCAAAGTTCAAGTTTCAACAAGGTGCTACCCACTGTCAAAAGAAATCATTGAAGTCTGAAAATTTTCAATCTGTATAAATCTTCCCTCTTCTTCAACAAATCTCTAATACCATGTAGATTTTTCATCACTTTCCCAACCCGGTTTCCATATCCGTTTTAACACATTGTTTAATTCCTAACCCAATTTTTTTTACTGCTGCAAATTAGATTTTTCTCATAAACAACATAGGACTAAAACACAAGAAAAGATTCTACAACATTTTCACTAACAACAAATAAACACATTCAACCATGAAATTTCAGACACAATATCTTTGGTCAAATGACCCAGGAAAAACCCCAACCTCCAAGGAAAACCTGTGAGAGAGAAATTTTTATTTTCAGGATAATAAATTACAACAATACTTACAAAAATTTTCATACCAACTTATCTCAATCGAAGGAAATTTTTTTGCCTCATTTTCCATGCCAAACAGGAAAAATCAAACTAAAAATTTTCTATTTTTTCCTCGATTTTCGTGTTGTTGTACAAACTGTATGGAATGACAATACAAACTTCCTATACGTACCTCAAAATTCATGCCCAGGGAAAATAATCTTTAAAATTGTGCCCAAAAATCTACCTCAAAAACCATTCCTATCGTACTAAAAACCATACCGTACGAACCGTATGGACTAGCAATAAATGATGTTGTCCTTTCCTTGAAATGCATGCCAAGAGAAAATAATTGCTGCTGCTGGTATTTTCTCCTCTTTCTTAGAAAATGGCTCTCTCTTCTCTCTCAAATGCCAAAGTGCCTCTTCACTTGAAAACTTTCTCCTTTTGGTGAAAAAATTAGGGTGAATGAAAAGCCATCTAATCCTAGGGCTCATATTAGTCTAGATGAGTGGTTGTGATTAAAATCACATTTCTCCACAAAACAATTAATTTCACTCACTTTTCAAATATTTCACTCAAAGTGCACTTTTTTCCTAAAGTGCAATTAATGCTCATCTCAAGTCATTAATATAAAGTCCAAGCAACTTTTCTCCTTTTCCTAGTGACTTAGGAAAATGTCACTTATGGGAACACTTCCTAGGTAAAATTTAACACTCATTACATTCTATTCCAAGTAATTAGTGCGTTGTGAATTGCTACAAACTGAAAATTCAGGCACATAAAGGGAATTCGATGAGGGGATAACTAAAGTGAAATTGTTGAGAGTTAAATCTCCTAGTGAGTTGCTAAGGTGTATACATTTTTGTGTGGGTTGTTATAAAACATCTTCGTCCTAGTGGTTCAATGAACAAGCTCAGGGGTCCTAAAGAAAGTGATATTGGGTGCTTTCAGGAGACATTTGGGAGGAACGATATTATTTGGGTGGTTTCCCCCCCTCTGCAATTATCAAGGTACTAATATGGTTTGTTTATTATCTGTGAAAATTATTTCATATCTATATTTACAAGTTTATGAATGTTAAGGAGTTATTTAAGCAAATTAATTATTACTGAATTAGAATAGGATAGGAAGATATTATTTTCTGTGTAATATTGTGTAAGGCATGCTACACTTTTTCTTTTCATAAAGATAAATGGCAGACTGTAGATTATCATAGACTTATTTGTTCTTATTTACATATATTATCATAACTAGGCTATGAGTTTATATTACTATTTCTCTTAAAGCTTCATCTCATTTATATTCATAGATTATTGTAATCATTGTTAAGTAAACCTTGAAATCGATTCATCTAGTTTTTACTATAGGAGAGTTCTCAAAACAACTTAAGTTACCAAGTTTTCCAATTAGAGTTACATTTTAAAAGTCTCTACTACTATTATCCTTTACTAAAGGCCTATTATATTTTATAGAAAACTTCCATTACAGTTGAAAGGCTTATATTTTCACCAAAGTTAATTTAGGGCTTAAAGAGTCAAAAACATTTTACACATGAATCGAATAAAACCCCACGGGGTGTCTTTATCAAGTATGGTCAAAGAATCCATAGATTCTCAACTTCTCTATTAGTAACAAGAAATCTTTTTAGTGTGGAAATACATGATCTTTGTCAGAGGACAGTTTTAAGGATATATTATCCATAGTATAATTATATGTATATGTATTTATATTCATATTATTATTATAATATTGTTGAAAGGATCATTTAGTTTATGGTAAGACACAGCTCAAGTCTAGTTGAACAACTTAAACCATTTATTTAGAATAAGCTAGGGGTTTAAAGAAATAATTTAAAAATACAGTAATGAAACCTTAGCAAAATCCACAATGAGCAATAAAAATAAACAAGTTTTGTATTGTATAGTAATCAACAGGCCACCAGATCAAATATTGTCGAGGCAATTCAGTCAAATAAAGGCGTAAATCTACTTAACATTATAAAAAATGCAAACAGATAAAGGCCATAGACAAAAGTAAAAACTATCCATCGATTTCTTCATGTGGTAGTAAAACTTCTTATTAAAATTTCCAAACCACTAATATATTAAAACAAGTGTTTGAACACCATAAGGGCAGGTTTGTCCGCAACTAATAAACTAGTTAGACAAAAAGAATCTATATTCCTTTCACGGTCAATGAAAAATCCTTACGGTTTCAAATAACTTCATCCCACCATTCTCTTAAGAGAGCATTACCCTAAATTAAAAACGAACTAAGAAAAGCAATGGCCTTACGACCTTAAATTTACCAAGATGCAGTAAAAATACTCACGGGATTTCCTATGAGAAATTAAAAAAATTACAATCTATAGAGTAATATTAATGTTTCAACACCAAAATAATTGTGTAAATAGAGCAAACCGAAATATCCATCACCGGACAGAGAGGAAGGTTCAAAATACTTAACATTACAATTATACATTAAACCTAAAACATGTTGGATACATGTTCTCACGTAGGCTAGTAGCATGTTGCATTTCTTTAACAATCTTTTAAAAAAAATCATGAAGCTCCGTGAGAGCTCAAATCCACACTTATGGATAAACAATACATTGCATAGTAGTCCCTTTCAGACTCCATGACCAGAGGGATTTTTTATAAAACAACTAAAAATGCCATAGGAAGAACCACAGAGGGTTTACCATTCCAATGAAAGAAACGTGGGAATGACTCCAATCCAAAAAAACGTTGGCCACAGAACCACGGAGCCATAGATCCACAAGCCATAGTGTCATAAGGATCAATAACTGTGGAGTACAGGTCTTACCAGAACAATGCTTCCTTTCTTTGTAGAGATTGGATCTTATCCAGCACAGCAACCACTACCAAAACATCCTGCAAACAAAAACCACATAGGGGTTAAATATAGAAAAAAAGACTTTCTAAAAACCAACAAAGAACAATAAATGAAACTAGAGGAGACTTACCTTGCAGATTCATTGGATGGTGACGAAGGCCTTGCAGACAAACCACAATTTTAACACTAAGAAACAAACAATGCTGGTCAAAAACCAACCCGAGACCACTACCAGTGCACTTTTAAAGTTTTGATGTATCGTAAGCTAGGAAAATTTCAAAGGCCAAATCCGAGAGCCTGAAGGCTAGTAGCCTTGGCTCTTCCACAACATAGAATTAAAACAACACAACACAAAGGAAAGAAATGCTTTACCGTGGTGAAAGAAACCATTAGGGTATTCGATTTGAAACAAATGCTTTCCATCGAGAGGCCATAAATCCATCATGTGGTCCGTATCAATGCTACCTAGTGGTAATTGTTTCAAAACCAAAAATCCATAGTTTCCAAAATCAACAAATATCACCTTGCATACAATATTATATTTCGTTATGATTCAGATGTCTTGTGGTAATTTCCTTGTTTAGTCGAGCACTTAGAAATTTTCTTATTAGTAGTTTGATTATCCTTAGCTTAGGTAATTTCTTATTTTAGCGAGGTTTGTATGTGTTACCAACACAAGGTAATACCTCCAATGTTAACACCTGCAAAAAGAGTTTATATGGTTTTGCATTAGCCAAAATAGATAAGTAAGACCTGTACAACCCATCCTCCTATCATCATAATAGGTTTTACAAGTATTCTAAAACATAACCAACAAGCACACCATCTATAACTGATGCTTTTTAAACATGACTTCCCTTGACGACTTGAGAACAACTAAACTGGTTTAGTATAGTGGTAAGTTGTTCTGTTAAGGTTGTCATAACTAAGTCATCTTGTTCAATAGGTAAAGTACTAAATCAAATGAAATGTTAGATGAATGGTCTAGTATGATTGTATTTACATTATGTGTTTGTAGTTAGACCTTTAATAATAATAATAATATTTTATGAAATTTTGAGAGGTTACAAACAAGATTGAAATTGAGAAAAGAAGACAAGGGTACAAAGGTAGATCCAAATTTCTTCAAAATATTGGTAGGAAGATTAATGTATTTGAAAGCAACAAGGAATGACATTATGTATGCAATGAGTTTGATTTCAAGGTTCATGGAAACACCAATGGGTTCACATTGGCAGACACGGAAAAGGATTTTAAGATATATTAGTGGAACAAGAGATTATAGCATCTTATATTCAAAATCAGATGATTTAATTCTAGTTGGCTACACAGACATTGATTTTACAAGTAGTAATGATGATAGAAAATGCACATCTCTGTATATTTTTGATCTTGGTTCACGAGCAATCTCATGGGCTTCCCAAAAACAACCTATTGTTACTCTTTCAATTAAAGAAGCGGAATATGTAGCAGCAACATCAACAACATGTCAAGTAGTGTGGATACGAAGAATAATGTCATATTTGATGCAAGATGAGGAAGGAGAAACAAAAATTTACTATGATAATAATTCAACAATAGAACCATAAAAAAATCTTGTTTTTCAAAAAAGTAGCAAGAACATTGATATTACATATCATTTCATCTGAGGACTTATCAACAATGGTGAAATATATTTTGAATTTTGCAAGTATGTAGATCAATCTACAAATATCTTCACCAAACCATTGGAAAAAGAAATATTTGAACATATAACTTGAAAGGTTTGGGAATCATTGAGAATTCAATATTAAGGGGGAGTGTTGAAAACTCTAATCTTGACGGTCATTGACCAACTATAGTTGACTAGAATCCTCCAAACTGCCCAACCATCCATCAACCACCCATCCATCCATCAACCACTCACCGGTCTAATAATTAATAAACCTCACCTTGTAGCAGTAAAAGGAATAATAAAACATGATTGTAAATATGCTATAAATAAATCATTTCAAAGATGCATAAGGCATACTTGTAGCTTTCTCTTTTACTTAATAAAATTATGAGTAGCAGCTCATATTTGCTCATATTTTCTATCATATTGCATTTTCAGTTCTTGAGTTTTTAATTTTCTTCTTCCTTTCTTCTCCTACAGATTTCCTCCATTTTTCCCATTTGAATGGGAAAACTTGGACTGATTTGATATCGGTTACTTTGTATCCATCTTAATAATCTATGGATTAACTTACACGCATAAATAATTGTTATGTATCCATTTAAATTTATTTTTAAATAAAATGTACATGCTAAAAAATCATTTATTTTCTCTTAAATGAATAATAGCTATAAGTGATATAGATGGTGCTAGTAGATAAGAGTAGCGATGTTGTGCCTACTCTCCCAATATTGTGTGTATGTGTGTGTTTCTTTGGTATAACCCCTTGTCTCCCATGTGTAGACTAATTAGCAATTTTTTCCATGTATTAGAACACACACTAGGATCACACAATCAATAGTCAAATTTATTAGTCAATATAATCAATACATATTTATAACCTATTGTTATCGCAAGACTCTATCTCAATTCCATGCATGTTGATGCAATCCAACGTTCATGTGTTCCTACACTTTTTGTCCTGTCACACTTCATAAAATACTAGTTGTACTGTAGTGTATCATGATGTCTAATGTATAATAACATAGTTATCAATATTAAGTTGCACACATATGTAGATTGTATCTCATAAATGAATTGCATAATTCTAGTTACACCAATAAGTGGTTATACCTTAGAATTTGTGGTGGACTCATATTTATCCTAGATTGCACAAGGACAAGAGAAGTGTATTGTTTGGATTGATTCTATGGCAGTCATTACAAATTCGAAATAAACAATTATAAAATAAAAAAAGAATATCAAGAATAATGAGTAGTTGGTGTTGGATAAGTTGTAGTTGATGCATGAATAACTCTTATCCGATCCATGGATAATGGACACTTAGTGTTATACACCCCATCTAACTAGAACAAGTAACATATACACATAACTTGTGACCTCTCGGTGTTCACCTGCCACAAGTTAAGTGGTTGTGCACAAAAGACATTATGACATCATAACTTTGCATATAGTCATCTCCTCTATCTATATAGAATGATAGCATTCAATTATTATGGTTATATAAGTCTATCCATTATTGAGGTATTTCATATTCCCTTTCTTCAATAAACTTCATATCGAAGTTAATGTAAATTATTTATGATATATTTCTATATATTTGATACAATATTATTAAAAACATTTCTTATATATATTAATAAAACTATCACATCATTGTTTCATTATTAATTAATTCTTGATCAATTAATATAAATAAAATTGAAATCACTTCCATAAATCCAAAAATACTATATCTATTTTATGCGACTTGTCTTACTTTCACACTAGTTATCTCTAGAAATTTGAAAAAACAAAGACAAAATGTATGAAAACCATATTTTGAGACAATTTCACAGGCTGGCAGAGAAAGGATATTTGAGCAGCTAGAATCCTCACTTAAAAAAATCCATGAGATAAGTCATGCCAAATGATGATCACTCTAACCGTAGCAGCAAAGGATAGTTGTTCCAACTAGTCTTTTTACTTTTTAGAAGAATCAAAATCTATGGATGCAAAAATTTTAAAAGAACATATCAAGCACTATGCATGTAAGATCTTATATTTTGAATTTGGCTCTGATATAATGACTTATCTTAACAGACTTTAATTAAACAAAATGTAACATAAAACTTGATATTTGTTAATGTCTTTTTGTTTTGTAAACAAATTGTTTTTAATTAGCTTATTATCTATCTACATGATATTTTATAGAATCTTTATTTCTTATTCATAATAAACATATTCCTTTATTTTTTTCTTAGTATCTCCTTAACTACCTATTCATAACCAGTATATCTTTTTCTTACTATCTCCTTAATTAACTCATTCTCTAATTACATGATATTTTATACAACCATTTATTTCTTATTCATAACCACAATATTCCCTATTATTCTGTTCAACAATAATTTTAAATAGACTTGGTAATTAGCACAATAATTTTCTTAACTTTGCTTTAGATATTAATTAACTTGTGTAGACTCGTATTAACCATTTATTAATAAATCCGAGACTAGATTGAAAAAATATACACACCATAATGTAATTTTGTGATAAATACAATTAAATAAATCCAAATCATGCATATACAGAAACTTGGGTTTCTTAGTTCATTTAGGGTGCCCGCACAAAGTTGGTTCCACTTTTTAGTGCCACTTTAGAAATAAAAAACACATGTTCGAAATGTAAATCTATAATGCATATGCGTTATTGTGGCTAGGTTCGGAAAACCCTAGCCCAAAACCAAGGCTAAGCTTAGTTATCCTATAGCACATGTGTGATATATCGCATTTGTGTTTTGTAAGAGTTAAAAATCACAAGTGCGATATATCGCACTTGCGATTTGTAATACCAAAACAAAAAAATAAAATAGAGGCCTGAGGCCTCAATTTCTCATTTCACAGTCAAGGCCATGAGGAATGGGAGTGTGAAAAACTGGAAGGACAATTAGAGTTTGAGGGAATTTGGAGGAAAATTTGGAAGGGCCAATTCACAAGCTAGATACAATGGAAAGCAAGTGGTCATTTCCTTCAAAATTGCTTTCAATTTTCATTTGTGTTTGTTAATTTTATAGTTTTTTGTTAATTTTAAAACGAATTTAATAGAAATTGTTAAATTAAATCAAACAATGAAATATTAAAATAATTTTGAATTTGTTGTTTTAATCTTAACAAAGAACAAAAATGTTGAAGAAAATGTGCAAAAAAAAACCACTGATAATCAAGAACAAAAGAAAAATCCAAACCCAAACCTAAATACAAATACAAAACCCAACACAGAGGGGGAACAAGACCGAAATTTAGAGATTCTGGCTCATTTGGGTGCATTTAGGTGCCTTAGCTCACTGTTTAGAAGGGGGGAGACCATTTAAGAAAATCATTAGCCGAGGCATTAGATACCATAACAAAAAAAATTGCCAATTCCCAAGGAGCATTGTACAACATTAGCTCGTACAAATATTCCTAGAGGCGATATTATTCCAATGGGTTGAGCTACAAAGACACCAAAAAACTAAAGATAACCAAAGATCAATTGTTTTCATTATTCTGGGACCCTGGCACTAGATTAGTTCCACCCACTAGTCGACCACTGATTTTCATAGACTAGTGCATGGAACCAAATCTGAAATCCAATTGGATGGATCACTAGTAGATGGCCTTCGATGAAGACCCTCATTGGAATAGAGACATCCCATTCTATTTCATGAGGAAGTTGTATGCAGAATTTATATTTGGGAAACATTTGAACTATTTTGATATTCTGAGAGCTCCAGGGTTTGGTTCATGGGATGCCCCAAGATAGGGAAGGGGCTAGGATAGATCCTAGAACTTCAAATCGCATTGGAGACATACAAGGTTTAGAGCATCGTGTTATTCCACACCCTTGCACAACATGTGGAATCATATGCTATGGGTATGCTTTAGAGTTTCAGCATGATCAATTACTTCGATAGGCAAGTAAAACTAATTCTTTGCATATTATATTTTGTTTTATAGCATATCTTTCAATTGTTTCATAATTTATTTCTATTTAATTATCTAACAAGTTATGTGAACAAATATACAGTTGGTGTCCCATGACACCCCAGATTTGCATAATTTGGCAATTGATGTTGATGACATTGATGCAGTGGTCAATGTTGCATATGATTTTGGTGCTTCATCATTAGTTGTAAGAACTTTACTTTTTAATTTGTCATCGTTATTTACATATCTATAGTAGAGATTGCAACATTCAATACGTCCTAATATGGATACAATATGTTTTATGCAGGGTGGGAATGATTAGTTTGTGGAATCCCAGGAAGGTCCCTTGCATGTAGAGAAATATTCCCAAAAACAAGTATTATTTTAATTATGCTTTTAATGATTCAACATGTATGCTTTTAATTATTATAAATTTTCTAATTGTATCTTTATGTTTTGGTATGTAGCATGATATGTATGCCAGCCGAACGACCTTTTTGATTGATTCATATTCCCATCTATTTAGGCCATTGATAGTTATTTCACCCTCTGGTGACCCACTTCCTCACCTTTCACAGGTATATGTAGTAGAGTTTAATTTGTACATGAAAGTATGTCTCTCTTTCTTTGAAAAATTCATTATCCGTCCATGTAGTATATGTCTTGTTTTATTTGTATTTTCTAACATTTACATATGTTACTTTATGAATAAATATAGTGAGGTAGTGGTGCTTAAAGAGCACCAAATCTAGGTTGTTGGTGACCCACCTCTCCCCCCCTAGGTACATGTATGTTTCACTTTCTTTGAAAAAATCATTTTCCGTCCTAGTATATGTATCATTTTCTTTGTACTATCTAACATTGACATATGTTACTTTATGCAGGAATATAGTGAGGTAACGGTGCCTAAATAGCACCAAATATATGTAGTTGGTCACCCATGTCTCCCCTCCCCCCGCTCCCCTACGTACATATATGTTTCGCTTTCTTTGAAAAATTCATTGTCTGTCCATGTAGTATATGTCTCGTTCTCTTTGTATTTGTTGGAATTGACATATGTTAATTTATGCAGGAATCTAGTGAGGAAGTGTTGCTTGAAGAGAACCAAATCTAGTCTATTGGTAACCTGCCTCTCCCCCCACCCCCAAGGTACATGTAAGTTTCACTTTCCTTGAAAAAATCATTTTCAATCCACATAGTATATGTCTCGTTTTCTTTGTATTATCTGACATTGACATATGTTACTTTATGCAAGAATATAGTAAGGTAGTGGTGCTTGAACAGCGCAAAATGGATGTTTTTGGTGACCCACCTCCCCCCCCCTCCCCTCCCCCCCAATGTACATGTATGTCTCTCTTTCTTTTAAAAATCCAATGTCCGTCCATGTAGTATATGTCTCATTTTCTTTGTACTTTCTGACATTGACATATGTTACTTTATGCAAGAATCTAGTGAGGTAGTGGTTCTTATAGAGCACCAAAGCCACGTTGTTGGTGACCCACCTCTCCCCCCCCCAAGGTACATGTATGTTTTTCTTTCTTTGAAAAAATCATTTTTCGTTGATGTAGTATATGTCTCGTTTTCTTTGTATTATCTTATATTTACGTATGTTACTTTATGCAGGAATATAGTGAGGCATCTATGCTTGAAGAGCACCAAATCAATGTTGGTGGTTACCCACCTCTGCTCTCCCCCCCCACCATGTCCATGTATGTCTCGCTTTATTTGAAAAATTTATTTGTCCGTCCATGTAGTATATGTCTCATTTTCTTTGCATTTGCTGACATTGACATATGTTACTTTATGCAGACAACTAGTGAGGCAGTGGTGCTTGAAGAGTAGCAAATCCAAGTTGTTTCTAGTTGGTGACCCACCCCCCCCCCCCCCCCCCCCCCCCCCAAGGTAAATGTATGTTTCACTTTCTTTGAAAAATTAATTTTCCATCTATGTAGTATATGTATCGTTTTCTTTGTATTATCTGACATTGACATATGTTACTCTATGTAGGAATCTAGTGAGGCAGTGGTGCTTGAAGAGCACCCAATTGGAGCCAGTGATGATCCACCTCTCACCCCCTAGGTAGATGCAGTTACATCGCTGAGTACCATCGATTACACATGCACAGTAAGTAAAAAATGTTATATTTTCTTGGAATTTGAACAAATGTACATAGAGATGTATTTATTTTTATAGCTTGGTAAACTAACTTACAAATTTTGGTTTGTGTGCAATCTCCGCAAATGAGAATGAATCCTCCTATTCAACGTTGGGGAACACCATCGAGCAGCTAAAAAGGAAAGATAGACTTCTTAAAAGCCACTGACAGTGGCAGTGAAAAGGGGGATAAATAGAATTCATGTATAGGGGGTAAATTGAATCCATTTATAGGGGGAATATATACATATTCCATTTTGTTTGTATACACACAGATGTACAGTATGATCCACTGTTTTTTATTATGGCCATGGAAATCCATTTTTGAAGAAATTAAATGTACATATAATATAAAGCAGTTTTCATATTTATATATATGGTTGATTTGATATGGGAACATGATGTGCATTATATGCCTTGCATATTTGCTTAACTATGTTTATAGGATTATGGCCTTTTGAAATGATGAGTTAACAAATTTTAAGGGATTTGTTTGTAGTTTTGATTAATAGAGGAAATATAAGTATCAATGTTTGAAATATTTGGGCTTGGACACTTGTCTATAATATTAACAAACTATATATCAATTTTTTTTCCAAAACAACTAGCAATGAATCAAATTTGTTCCTCAGTTGAGTCTATTTCCCATATTCACAAGGATAAAAATAATAATAAATTGAAAAGTATTACAATAGTATAATTTCCTTGGAAATGTCTATGTTTGTATAGATAACGTAGGTTGTAGTTTTATGGAGTTCCATGAGTTAATGAATCAAAGCATCTGAGATATGCTTATGTGAGGTAAATAAATAACATATAGGGTTTAGGGTTTAGTTCTATGTACTTCCATGTGTAAATGAATAACCTATAGTTTAGGGTTTATCATTTATAACCTATGGTTTAGTGTTTAACATTCACAAAAGGGAAAATTATACACATGTAACTATTCATACATTACAAACATGTAACCTACGGTTTAAGATAACCCAAAATTTGAATTGTAACATAGGGTTTGATTGAATTGTAACAATTTGACAATTTCTAGGTTAACCTACCTTAGATGTTTAAGGTTTAGAATCCATAAGAACACCTTAACTAGTAGTAAAAAATCCTAATCCTATTGAAATTTTCTTGCATGGACAACTAAGAAAAAATGCCAAGGAATGAGAACATTTGATATTGTAACCATAAGTTGAGTTGTATTCCATTTATGTCAATAACTAGAAGATTCATTGCAAAATTGAAATTAAAGGCTTCTAAGTGATTAAGAATATTCCTATAATCTTGATGATAAATCTATAAAAGGAAGAGACAATGAGGACATGCAACCAAACATCATAAGCATGTGACTATTCATCAATTACAAGAGTGTTAGCTAGGGTTTAGGATAACCAAGAAATTCAATTCATAAGCTAGGGTTTAATTCAATTGTAACAATTTCATAATTTGAGTTGTTATAGCTGATTTTACCACACATGGTTGATCACATATTTATGGCCTTCCATGTCCCTATGCAGACTCTTTAGATCCCATGGACTTGTATTATCCTTTTATGTTCCAAGATCATCCCTTAAAACCCCTTGTTTATTGTTGTATGGTAATTTTAAACCTATACTCACATGTACACGCGACTTTTGACCTCAAACCCATGTACATCAGGATGTGTGCATAAATCCAAATAGTTTTGTATTTTTCCTCATATGAGTCCGAACCATTTGACTCATAGCCTTCCATATGCATTGCGATTGCTCAGATTCAACCCTCCATTACCCTTTTGGAGTGCTATACAAGGAAGCCCGTGGATACATTGAAGAGGATAAATTGAAGAGCAAAGAAACTATAGTCCATTGTTTCCTTAGTTTTATTATACTTGAGTCTACATCCCTTTGTCCCTTTGGAATACTTTGTGTTCTTCCCAAGCTTTCTTTTTCTTTGTGATCTTTCTATCAAGAGATGGAGGATTGAGGTGGTGGAGGCCCAGGTGGAGGAATTGGTTTCTCTGATTCGTAGACGTGTTGACAAAGGTTGTCGCTATTGTAGTCTCTGATTTTATTAATAGAAATATCTTTTCGTGTCCAATTATGTGCATTTGAATATGAATATTGTTTCCATGGATGTATTTAATTTCTTATACATTATTGAATATGTATGATAGAGTAGGTCGAACACATTATTATAGAGAATGCTTGTCTTGTTTTCTATTGTTGAGACCAAATTGCTAACACAAGCGTGAATTGGAAAAGCTAAATGGGGAGGTACTTCAACCATCCAAAACAAGGTATGATTTGATATCCCTTAATGTTAGATTTTTGGTTTCTCTTACATATTGGAAAACATTGATTTCTGGTGTCTAGATATCTATTGTGGTACACCCCAAGACATAGGAAGTTTCTCTCAGTAACATAATTGGTGACTCAGTTGGGGATGTTCCTTGTTTTTCTTTGGGGGCTAGGGGCACAATGGGCATGATTTTCTCTCTGTTTCTCCCCATTTCTGTGTCTCATTTAGTAGTACATGTTCATTAATTGACACTCCTCTATAGTGGTTTGACCCTTGGCCTGCTTTATACCACTATCTTCTCTATATACACAGGTTTTTGGCTAAAATTAGTGTACATACACAGGTTTTTGGCCAAAAGTCACATATACATGCAGGTTTTTTGCCAAAAGTCGTGTATACATGCAAGTTTTTGGCCAAAAGTCCCATACATATGCTGTTGTTCTTTATACAGTTGGGAACATTCTCCTTTTTGGTTGAGTTTGATGTTGTGGGAAGTTGTTGGGTGGGTTGTGAGTGTGGATGGGTCTTCTTGGGTTCTGATGTTGTCTATTGACTACTTCTTTCATGACCAAAGACCACTTTTTCTTTTATTTTTCTTTGAAAGTAGTTCTAATCATTTATCACCTTGCTTTTTTTTTCCATTAGTGCATTATTCCTTTTGTCTCGGTGTCTTGCTTGGCTTGTTTTGTATGCTTGTTGTAGAGACTGAGAATTTTAATGACTTTAATTTCATTTTCAAAATAATTAAATAGTTGCATTCTTATTTGCATCTCACATATGGATTTAAGGAGGTACTTGCATTGGATTGCTTGGATGAGAGTTCTGTTTAGGCTTTCATATAGGAAGGATTGCATTGGCATTTGGAAATGAATATATATGCATCTCATGTAGTTGCATACCTTGTTTTTCATTCTACAAAATTGCACTTGCCATTGTTTGTTAGGTGTCCATTTTTATTTCACTACTAATTCTTCATATCACTAGTTTCACGGCCATTTCCTTTTGATTAATCACAGCCACTAAAATCAATGCTTTATTAAAATGAACTATACATTTTTCTTTTATAGGGTTCATCAACAAGGTTAGGATTTAGAGTCTTGGAATAGTTCATTGTGAGTCAATTCTCGAAGACTAATAAATAAAAACAATTAGGTTTCTGTCCAAGTGAGAGTGTGAAATCCTTGGTATAATTAGTGTTTCTCAGGACACTCCTCTTACACAAGTGTACAAGGCAGCACACACGATTGTGGTTGGGATGACCCTTAGTCACTTTCTGTGAGCACTAGAGATATTTCCAGGATCGTATTTGTATCTATGGGATCTTTTGTGTTTTGAGCATTGCTACCCTTGTCGTACGATTGATCCCGCATGCGATTGTCCACCTGAGTATTGATTATATTGGGGTGAATTTAGTTTCCTTTCCTAGGTATCACAGGGGGTAGATTATTCTGTAGGTGTCCTCGTCAGGTAGGGGTCAGAAAGAACAGTCACTTTATGCATTGAAGATAAGGGCCACTATAATTGGCTTCGTGCAACCACTTGTAGTGTTTGGGATTTTCAATCCTCTCCTAGGTGAGACATACCTACTACATTTGGGAGCTCACATATCCTCCCCTTAATGTGCTTGTATTTTGGTTGTAGATTTTCTTAGGAGTATGCTCTTTGTGCGCTAGTTTTATTTTGGTATCACGGTACTTGAGTATGTTTATGTTCTCTTGAGTTTGGGTCCTTCTATGTTCGGCATGCCTGATATCACTACTAGTATCTCATCACCCACTCTAAGTCCTAGTGCTAACCCTGGTGTTAAACTGGGGGGCACTACAACCCCTTACCTTGTTTATGAATTTGAGAGTGTCATATCACTCCCTTCGTCCAATATCAACACCAGTGTTGAACCTCATAGGGGTGGTAGTGGATACGTGAACGTTGGTTCTACACTTTACATTACTTTTTATGTCCGATCGTCCGTTGCACTGTTTCTTTTGAATAACGTTTTAATGGTCAATCCTCCCTATATCCTATAGCTTGGACTCTTTACTTACTGGTTATAGTTGTTTTGGCCTAATATTATTGTCATGTAGGGTACCATTTTTTGTACACACTCTCTGAGTCTTTGATCTATTCATTCCTATTACAGGTATAATGTATGAACTGGCATATAGGTTAGGATTTCACATCCTCCTGCATTTTTCATGACCGTATGACCATTTCATTTTAAAATTAGGTACAAAACCATTCCATGATATCATGGAACCTTCATGTTGCTGTTAGATGTCGTATTGTGTGAATGGTAGAGCTTTCCTATACATGGGTGCCCTAGTTAGATCCTTTTTTTGCATTTGGTGCCCATGATGAGATACCTCCTTTAGGTTGTGGGGGTCCCTTTTTAGTCCCACCATGTCCTTGAGAAAGAGATTCATACTCCTGTTGAAATTTATGTTGGGTTTTCCCCATAGGGACTCATTGTAGGTACAACAGATCCCATGTTATTTTGACATAGGAGCCCAATCACACATATGAAGGTAACTTGGTAGGATCCTTTGTGATCTTGTGGGATTCTATCACACTTTTATTGACTCATGGGATTCCCTAAATTAACCAAATTTCAAAGAAAAATTCATGCTTGATTTGTTTTTTTTAAGATGCAGAAAAACTGTTTGTTTCAAAGTGTTTGGCCATCTTGCAGCCAACATCCCGCAACCCGCAAGTTGCAAAGTGCGGGATCTTTTAGTTGGATATTTCAATTTTACTCTCCTCAAAACTCGCATCCCACAAATGAAAAATGCGGGATGCGGGATATTTTTTTTATAGATATCCTTTGATCAACCCGCACCCCACTTCCAGCATTCGGCATTTTGTGGAATGCAGGCTTACGGAGTTGTCGTTTGTCATCGTTTGGTTTGCATGTGTCCACAACCCACATCCCACATAATGTAGAATGTGGGGTGCGGACCTGATTGAATAAACTTCCATTGTTTTGCGACTCTGCATCCCACATCCCGCAAAATGTGGAATGCAGGTTGCAGAATGATTAATAAAAATTTTGATTTCATGTTTTTCCCCCGCATCCCACAAAACTTGATCCTAACCGTTCTTTTCACCCTAATCCTACAGTCTGTATTATTTCCCATGAATTATAAATATGGTGGTCTTATTTACGATGTTTTCATTGTTTTTACCCTTGTAATTTGCTCTCCTGCATGAATTTACATCCATATTTTACCAAGCAATTTTGACAGTGTTCACTATGGTTTCAGGTTGGTTTTCAAGTCTCCTTCTCACAATTTGAATTGCTTACTGTTCTTCCTTTAAAATTCAATTTAATTACTACTACTAGCATTCGAACAGGACATGGAAACATCCAAAACACCTCGAATTACCAAGAGCAAAAAACTCCAAAAAGACATGCTTACCAAAGACCTGAATTTTGGTGTCTTCTCTGATACCAGTGGCTGAGTGTCTGAAACTTACCAGTTAGATTGGTCTCGAGTTTATTCCATATTTGATAACAATGAACTTTCAGAATTGCAGGGTAATCAACTTGTTTATGAGATAATTAGGGATTTTGGCCTTCATATGATTGATGTAAGAAGGGTCGTCCTCCCTTACAATGATGCAGTTAGATGGATTATAGACCATGCTAATCTACTGTTCCTTTAACACTAGTCTTGGAATGTAATTGGCCAATTTCTGTTATGAAACCTTTGTGAGAATTTATGCCCCTAAACCTTTTACGCACATCCTCAATGCATACTTTATTAAAGATGCCAAGTCTAGGTTCAATTTTGACCAAATGCTGGAATCCTGGATGGCTGAACCGCACAAGTTTTCCCAGAGGAAAGATGAACTTTACCGCATCGAATGGTTCAAGGAACCTTATTACCTTCTTTCAGCAATGTTATGCAGGCTTTATGGTCTCCCCAACTATTCTTACTTTAAGGAAGAATGGGATCCCATTGCTCACTATGTCATAACTATGGGTGAATCCTTCGCCTGGGCTTCAATCCTATCACTTGAACTCAAAAATGCCATACAAGACTTCTAGGAAGCTACTGCTAGGAAGAAGCCCAACTTTTATCCTTTTTCCTTCGGTGTGGATATCTTTTGTTCTGAGTTCCGCTTCCCCAATATGGCATGGAGTTGGGTATTATGAACCCCACCTATGCATATTTATCATTCTGAGCTATGGGATACCAATTATGTAACTAGGTTTCATGATATATCCGAGAGTTTCCTTGGCTGGGTCTATTTCCTGATTTTCAACAAGGAAGCTCCTACATTCTAACCTGAGTCTAAAACCCTCATAGCCAATATGGGAGATTGGTATGTCAGTGAATCATTCACCTATATCAGGGTTTTTTGTAGTAATGATGCTCATATGTTGCCTAAGGTTGTGCCGTATAGGTTGGTCCTTGAGGAGATTTCATTTCAAACAGTCATAGAAGGGATTTACAAGAAATGTGCTACACCTAAGAGGAAAGTTTGGACAAATTTTCCTATAACCCTTGGATCCTTGAGCATACCTATTTCTACTTGGGCATCAGAGCTCAGTGACCACATAGTGTCACTCAAGCTTGGTTTTGCTAGCAAAAGGCATCATGATCCCAAGGGGATTGTTGATTTCCACCTCAAGTAGAACCATTTTAAAATAGGATAGGCTCATGAAGAAACTCCAGATGACTTCATCTATCAGGGATTTGGACAGTGGTCCAAAGGTCATACATGCATGGGATAGATCGTGGCAGAGGAACACGAGTCGATGCAGAAGAGGCATGCAAACTGAGGTTTCTCTTGGATAGAGGTCAACAGAGTCGTGTGTGAATTGTGTTGGACAGACTTGACTACATGTGATGTGAGTGCAATTCTGGAGGTAGTTATATGCCAAATGCATACAAAGGAAATGATCCATCTTCCGGATGATGGTCCAGATATCCGCATAAGGTGCCGTGGAGGAAGTAGATGGCTATATGCTAAAATAAAAATGATGTTCCTTACGGGAGGTGGCCCAAGAATCCGCATGAGTAGTGGTATGCAAGTGTGATGCAAGTACAGGTCCATAGACACTTTCATCACCATGAAATGGCTCGTAAATCGAGGTAAATTTTGGGGAGCGGTCCCAAAATTTGTTTGTTATAAATGAGACGATGGTCTCATAAGGAGATAGAGGGAAGAATTCTGAAACCAATGGCGCGAACATTGTCCCAAACGGACTCTGTATCGTCTTGTTGTGTCAAACGAGAGAAGTTAGGTCAAATAGGGCCTATATAAGGGTGGGGACCACTTTGTCAAGTGTCATTGTCATTTTTCACTGTAGAGTTGGAGAAGTGGGCCCTAGATTCTCTTTTGGTGATTTCTCCTATTTCAACTGACGGTTTCGATTTCTGTGACTTGCAGGTAACAACTCTTGCCAAATCTCTTCTTTTTGGTTGTTTACATTCTGCATTTGGTCACCTAGAGGTATTCCATGAGCCTATTGGGGTTTCATGGAGCCAATTCACACCTTTCAAGGGAAAAAGAGCAACACAGTCACAGCTGTGGGGCATTTTTGAGCGACCTGGTCGCTTATTTTTCCTAGACAGGTGTGACTTGGCACCTAGGCGACATTTTTTGATGAGAGTAGTGGATGACATCTGTGTTTTGCTTGTGCAAGATGGATGAGATTAAGTGGTGGGAGAGGGAATGTTAAGGGCTCTGGGAGGATTCATTGCAGGATGAGAATCTGCATGATACACTGGCCTCTTGTGGTTTACTAAAGTTCGTGAGGATACCCCTTATGAAGAGCTTCTGTTTGTTGCTGAAAACGTTGGTCACCTTTTGGGATATTAGGGAGGAGGCCTTCCTCTTCTAGGGCCAGCATATTGAGATCACACTTGTGGATGTACTATACTTCTTAACTGGGCTCCCTATGTTGGGAGTTGTTGGTGACTTGGCACCGGTGCTGTCTCAAGGGGAGACATTGGAGGAGCTATGTGATAGGCACTGTTATGCTATTGCGTATGTGTGTGGCTCACACATATTGATGTGTGATATTGAGGATCTATCAACACAAGCGGTGGTGACATTATTGCTGTGTATCTTAGGTTCCATGGGGAGCCACAAGATATCTGGAGGGAAGCTACAGCTGGTAGAGCATGCTATGGGGGGAACGTACTATGGGTGGGCCCATATGTATCTTCAGGTTGTTCGACGTCAGCTAAACAATGCAAAGGCATTTGGGACAAGTTTTTTCTTTGGATCCTTTCTGTGTGCTTTCTTTTTTGAGAAAGTACATACTATGCGTCCGCACCGAGCCATGCGGGATAGTGGTCCACGTGAGCTGTGGATGCACAGGTGGTGCCAGATGATATGGTACGAGAGGGTGGCAGTAGAGTGGGTCACTTCTTCACTAAGGATTTTTTAGAGCAGTGGTGTCAGCTTCCAGTGGTCATTGAAGAGTACCCATATATGGGACTAGGTATGAACTATCATGGGGACCCTGAGATGCCCTGACCTGCAGCCCAGGCATGGGGACCAGCCGGTATGTATGTGTGATTTCTTTATGCTCATCTTTATACATAGTGTAGTTATGCTGGTTGATAGTTGTATGTTTATATGTGTGGACTGATGGTGTCCTTGTTTATGTATGCAGATATTGGTCCCTGCCCGCCGCCCAAGCATCAGAGGTGAGTGGTTTCTATGGCACCTATGATAGTTCTTGCGAGGAACCCTCGCAGGAGACAGCGGGAGGTGGATGAGCTTCTCTTGCATCTGGAGCGGCTTGCTAATAGGATATCTGATGATAGCTGGCATCATTTGAGCAATGATCTAATTGCTTCCATTCATAGTTTTCCTCTAGAGTGGACCTCTATGATGAGGAAGATGGCCGTGCCCTGTGATTACCTTCGTCGGGCAGTGAGAGGTGATCCTCCTATAGAGGATGAGTCTTCTGAGGAAGATGATGATATTGAGCCAGATGATGAGTCTGAGTCAAATTAGCAGCCTAGTGGGGCTTCCCCTAGTGCGTTGGTGCACTTAGGAGTTTTTGCTATGTATATTCAGCTGAGAAAGCATATGTGGCTTCTTGTTTTGTACTGGACATATTTTGGACATGCGACTTATCTATCTATCTATATATATTTTTGACATAAGTGGATGCACTTTTATGGTTTTATATGTGAGTCATTTTATGATGTTGTGAAATGTAATTCCTAGATGATGTATTGTTACACTTGTGTGTATATTTTATATATGATTATGCATGATGTTATGGTTGTATGTTTCCTATATGCGATTATGAATGTGCCAGTTTAGAATGTCATTACCCATTTGATTTGCTACACTATTGAGGTTTCTAGGAACATGTGTGAATGTAATGGACTCAAATGTTGTAACCATCTGTTTAGTGCATAGGAATTTTCTAAAGAGGCAGGGATCACATACCCTGTAGTAGTTGTTCAACTGAGAAACAAGCAGCTGGGATTCTAACAAGACATCACGATGGTGAACACCTAACTAGAGAGCTGTAGCCAAAAGGCCGTTGACACCATCATACTCATCCTGGTTGTTGGTCACACTGCCCATGCATATTTTATCGATATGGATCAACTAATGTGATGGGGAGTAGATTACCCATGCAGCCGAGGGGAGGTTCAAAGACCATCTGCTTGCTCCGTTAGTGAATCTGATATACCCATTTGAGGTAGGATCCATCTGAAGCAAAGAGGGGAAACAATACATAAGACTCATTTTCAAAAAATGTGTAAAACAAAAATGGGAAAATACTATATTACAAGATATACTACCATCACTCAAAGGGTTGACGTTAGAGGGAAAGTCATTTGGACTTTCAGGGGATCAACGGCCATTCCTTTGTGTGACATGATGAACCCTAGGAGACGGCCCGTTGGGACACAGAAAAGACACTTGAAAGGGTTCAAGCAGATCTCGTACTTGCGACATCGTACGAAGACCTCTCGCAAGCCGTCTATGTGATGTGCTTGCTTCTGTGACCATGCAATGAGGTTGTTAAGATAAACCAACATGATGTGGATGAGGTCATGGAAATAGCGTGTCATTGTGCACTGTAAGGTGTCTCCAATGTTTTTTAGGCCAAAGGGCATGACTCGACATGCAAATGTTCCCCATGGGGTTGTGAACGCAGTCTTGTAACGATCTTCTTTCCGGATCTGGATTTGGTTATATCTGAAAAATCCATCCACGAAGGAAAAGGCCTCATGTCTGTCACATGCATCGATAATATGATCAATGAAGGGTGTTGGCAAGTTGTCTTTAGGACACGTCCCATTGAGATCACGGAATTTTGTGCAAATACGAATGGTACCCTATTTTTTATTCATGGGAATAGGATTAGAAACCCAAGTGGTGTACGCAATGGGGTAAATGAAATCAGTTGTGTGGAGCTTCTCTATCTAGGCTTTGACCGCAGCCACTTTGGAAGGATGGATAGGACGTTGGTTTTGGAGTACGGGGGCCACATCGGGCCATGTGTCAATGTGTTGTTCCATGATGGATGGATCCAACCCAGGAATTTCAGTGTAAGACCAGGCAAAGATGTCACGGAATTCTTGGAAGAGAGCTTTGTAGGCAGCGACTTCTTCCGAGGAGTAGGATGCCCCCAGCATTATTTCTTTAACAACCTCAGGATTGGTTGAGATGTTGATTTTGATGGTTGGAGATATGTTGGCCATGTTCCCTTCTTCGAAGGCATCTGGTGCTGGAATGGGTTTTTTGAACTAGTCAACTTTCCCATGAATGAAATATTTGGTTTCCATGGAAAACTGGTCTGACTGCGACACAAGATATTCGGGGAGGAAGAAAAAGAAATGGTGCATATCGTCCCATGGGTATTCCGGGGTGGTTAAGTCTTCAAGTATCTCCTCATCATTGTGGAAGCAACAAAGAGATAGGTCTGGTGGACTGTCATTGGTGGTGGAGACAAGAGGGTCGATAGAACTAGACATCATGTAAATGGACATGGTGTCCAAAGAAGGAGGTGGGGGGTGAACTTCTTCGATCAGAGTGATCTCAGATTCAAGGAAATGTTGATGAAGATCGGCTAAAGCCATTTAGAACTCAGGTAAGTATTATAAGTGGTGAGAATAGTTTCCATACAATCCACAAAGGGTGCAAGCATAGTTTCCTCTCAATTACTTATTTCTCACTATTGGCGCGGTTGGAAGTTCAACCACAAGGAGGTTTTCGGTTGTATCCATGGCATCCAAATGTGCACAGATCATAGGAATCTTAGGGAAGTTCTGAGTTAGATGGCCTTGTTCTTCATAGATGATGCAAGGTAGGATCTGTCGAGGTTCAGTAGTGCCTTTTTCATTCTTTCCCCTAGCCCTTTTTGGGTGGGGCAGTGCGGGTGTGGGTGCAGTGGTTGGTTTTTGTGGGATGGGTGGAGAACGAGACTCGAATGCAATGGGTTGTATGGGGGTTAATACTACCTAGGGAATTGGTGGTTGAGTAGGTGGATCATGATACCACATGGGAATTCCCAATGTAAATTTGGGTAGGTTTAAGGTGGCCATTACTAGCTTGCGCATGACACCAAGTGGGGGAAAGAGGAAGGGAATTGTATGGACTGGAGAGGATCCCATATAACTTCTTGATGGTTGTATGTGGGGATGAGGTTGTGGTTGCAGCTATGCATAATGCTTCGGCTACGGATGATGTTGCGACATGATGTTGCGGATGCGAAAGGTGTTGTGGTTACGGTTGGTGTTGCGGCTACGGTTGTTGTTTGGGTGTAGCAGTGTTGGATAAGAGCATGCACAAGTATGCAGTCTCATTTGGTGTCGATGGTGGTGACACTAAGGGGAAAGGAGTTGTCATGGTGGTATTGACAAACAACCTAGGGCCCACATTCAATAATGGGGAGACTGGTATGTTGTCAACCATGGTGTTAACCATAGGGATAACATTGGCATGTGTGGTCATCCCTTGCGAATCAATGGTGTTGATCGTAGGGATAATGTTGGCGGGTGTCGTTAGACCTTTCGGATCGTGATAAGTTAGTTGGTCAACCGTCACAATTTTCCCTTCATGGGGGAACATCATGAGATGGATGATAGTTGATGTGACAGCTCTCATGGCATACATATAACTTCTTCCGAGGAGAAGTTTATAGTCCAATTGAGTGTTGACAACCTCTATGTCAATCAGAAATGTCTTCTCGACTAATGTGATGGGGACGTTGGGGAGGATTCCTTGGGATTTAATGGGATGGCCATCATAATCCCACAGAGTTATGGAGGATGGTTGCAGAATTGGGGATCCAAGTTTCTACCAGACTAGGGTAGACATAATGCACGTCGATGCCCCCTCATCCACTATGCACTGATGCACGACCAAATTCCGGATAGACACCAAGATTTGGAAGGAAATGGTTGATGGCATTTCTGGTTCTCCATTCTCCATGTTGAATGTGATCAACTTGGAGTCAGATCCATGGCACTAAGGGAGGCTAGTAAGGCTTTCTGCTATGTTGGGCAAGTTTTGAGTACATGAAGAGCGGACATGGCGGTAGGTGTTTAGGACAAATCATCCACTATGTTGTAGCTGATAGCATCTATAGCCGTGGCGTTATTGGCGACCTAGCGTATGAGGGGGTGCAGAAAAGGGGGTAACTAAAGAGGTGCATTGGTTTTTTTAGACGTAGATGCCGCTGATGTGTCAGCAGGTTTGATGTTGGTTTCATACCAATTTCATCTGGTTTGTAGATTGACCTCTTTAGTTGTCATAGCTAGAAGGTGGTGGACACCTGTTTCTGCCATGGGAGGTGCCCTCAAAGCATTGGGATTGGGTTGGGGAGGGGGTGCAGATGCCACCAATCCTTGGACTGGTAATGGGTTTTGGAGAACCAAAGGAGGAGGTCCTTGTAGTTTCGGGTTGGGTTGGGCTTGGTCCATTGTGTTGGTGGCATGTTGAACCTCGTTCCTAATGGCCTACTTAGTGCGACCCATGAAGGGGCATTCGCATGTGTAGTGCCCATAGAACTCACAGAGTGTGCATGGTTGGTTTGTATGCAACAAGGCATTGCATCTCAGTGGATTTGGTCGTGGAGGATTTTGGGCTGGCCAGTTTGTCACAGCATTGTTGGGAGGGTTTGGTTGTTGACCACCTCCCTACGGTTGATCGTTGCCCTGGTTTCGAGGTTGGTTATTCCTATATTTCCCTTGTTGATTATTGGGGGTTGGTTGGTTGGGATGGTTTTGTTGTGCAAACACCTGTCCCAATGGAGTGGGTGGAGCAGGGGCGGGGGCTTGAAACACTTGCATTGGTGGTGCATAGTATATTTGGGTCAGTGGTGGTGCCACAAATGTGGGAATTTGTCCCACATATTGTTCTGTTGGCCAAGCCAAGGCCCGGCCTACTGTGGTGGTGCAATTTGTGCAGAAGAAGTTATTGCTCAGGACTAGGAAATCATTCTTGCATAGTCCGGAGTTTGGTTTTGGTAAGCAACATTAGGATCGTTTCTTGGTTGTGGTGGTATTGCAGGTGGTGTCGGACGGTGTTGTGGTTGGTGGGAGGCTGAGCATATGATGCCATCTGTAGCATGGGATGCCCCCAGTGCATCCCAGTAGAAGGTACCCGCACGGGGAGCATTTGGAATGACAATGTAAAGGTACCCAAACTGTGCATAAATACGATCAAACTACTAGTCTTTCAAGATGGCTTCCTCTTTGGATTGGGGACGTTTGGATGCGACTTCCTTTGATATAGGTGGGAGCAAGGTTTTAAGGAAGCAATCCAGGAAGATCCTATCATCGAGTTGAATATTACACAAACTACGATGACACCACCACTCATGGATGTGGTCGATTATGTGGGTCACAGTATTTTTGCAGCAAGATAACAAGATCTCCACCCCTTCGTCATATCTCATGGGGAGTTGGAAATATTGCAGGAACATGAAAGCTAGGGAGTTGAAATCTAGGTACTTGGCTTGTGGTAGCTCAATGTACCACTTGGCTACAACACCTGTGAGGGTGCATTGGAATCGTCTTACCCTGATCGAATCATCTACAATGCTATTTCATGAGCACCATAGATGAAGCATCATGATGTGGTTTTGGGGGCACTCCCCTGCCTTCCCTTCAAACTTGGGAATGTCTGAGCGAAGTTTGGTTGGAATGGGAGGCCAAAATGTTTGATGGTGGATAGGGTCCTTTGTTAACCAAGCCAAATCAAGCAAGTTGAGATGTTCCATGAAAGGAAGGTTTGACCCCAAGTTGATGTTATATGGGGAAGCCCCGGTGGTGGGGTTTGCAAGTGCATAATGCACCTGCATAGCTGGGGGTACTTGTGCCACCATTGTGGATGGGCTAGTGCCCCCAAGTGTGGTGGGAGGGACAGTGTGTGTGGAAGGGACAATTCCCCCATGTATGATAGGAGGGGCAGTGTAGGTGGAAGGGCCACTTCCCCCATGTATGACAGGAGGTGCAGTGTAGGTGGAAGGGCCATTTCCCCCATGTGTTGTAGGTGGGATAGCTTGACTAGTCAATATGGGTGGTGGCAGCTGACTTATGACGATTTGCATAACCATGGTGGGGCCACCTACAGGGTCGTTGGTGATAGTTTGTGGTGTGGACATGGGTGCACTAGCAATTTCTATACTGGAAAATGGATCCAAGTTCGCACCAGCCATGGGGCTTGATGGTGCAATGTGCAGATCTGGTTCAGACTGATATGGGTCTGAATCTAAATTAGAGGATGTGTGGCCTTTTGGTGGCATGGGAGGTTATCGAGAATGGTCTTGACGATGTCAGTTTAATGACCCAAACTGTGGTGGTTCACCTCTTAGGCATGAGGAAGAGCGTGAGGGATCAATCGTGTCAAATTTGTATGTCAAACTGGTGATAATTATTTTTGGACCCCAAATTCAATGGCTTCCTATTGGCTACAGGTGGTCACTCGGCCACCAAGACTGCCAGAAGACAATGCTTGGCTTTTTCCTCATGGGAGTGATACTCAATCGGTGGGGGTTGTTGCTTGTTTCGCTTGGAAATTCCTCTCAGCGGCCAGCTACTTTGGGGTTCCCGTGGTATTCCTCACAATGAGTTTTTGGGCTGAGCCCAAGTACTTCCCACGGTTAAGGAAGTCAAGGACTTATGTCCTCAAAGCTACAGATTTTTAACTTAGTGTAAATTGTAAATTTTACTAGCTCACTCAGCGTCATGAACTGAGTTGGGTTGCTTTACATGGTATGGTGTGTATGTATTTTGTTTTTCTATTATATCTGGTGGCTGCTTAAATGGTTTACGAATATTCCGTAGATTTCATAACATTGTGAATGAAAGCAATAAATAGTAATCAGGAAATTTTTTAGACATGTACCATATGTAATCTTGAATCATGATAGCTTGACTAAGTGACTACCTTACACCTATATTTCTCTTCAACTAGGAGAAGGTACTGGGATCTCAACACAATGGGACTAAGCCCATCCGTAGATCCACAGGTCACCCTCCGGATGCAAGGTTGGTCAATAAGGAGGATGTTGAGCGTCGTGAGAAGCCCTCCTTCTCTACTCCCTCTACCTTCCAAGTCACATGTTTTTAGTGGCTTCCAAAAATTATAGGTGAAGTGTTGATTACTATACAAGCTTCGCCCTTCGTCTTATCCTAGAATACCCTGAAGGGTGATGAATGGGTAGAGGAGGAAGGGTTAGGCAAGATGTTGATTTTAAGGATGTTTTAATCAGACTATGTGCATTAACCCATTAAGTATTGATTTACACTTTGATTTAATCAAGATTTGTTCTGTAAATGAAATGGACATAAACAGAAATAGAAACAGAAATAAACACAATTTGGATTGATAGAGGTGGCTGAGATGCATTGATAGTCCTTAACTATTAAAAAATCAAACTCTCAATGACATATCACACTTTTCAAGTCAAATGTGGCAGGGGGGNAACACAATTTGGATTGATAGAGGTGGCTGAGATGCATTGATAGTCCTTAACTATTAAAAAATCAAACTCTCAATGACATATCACACTTTTCAAGTCAAATGTGGCAGGGGGTCGCCAAATTTTTCAAAAAACGGGCGACGGGATCCCTCAGAATTTGCAGACAGAAGCGAACTGAATTCTGGAAAGGGGTCACACCTTTTGGGGCTAAATAGGTTACCTGGTCGCACGTGTGAGGCCAAAATGAGTGACCTGGTCCACTTTATGGGCCCGAAAAAAGTGACTTGCTCCAAAAACTGAAATTGTTTTGACCCCGAGTCAGATCCGGCCGACAGTAACCTATATTGTGGCCAAATGGACTCAAATTTTCCTTGAATAGGCTCGACAATAATTGGAAATGTAAATAAACAAGAATCTAAGCTATATTTTATCAGAAAATTAAACTAGGGAAAACGAAACTAAAAACTGAAAGTTTGAAAAATAAACCCAGGGATCCTGTGGGATCAAACTGGTATGGTCACTAGTTCTGTAGCAGGGATTTCTCCATTGCTACAGGGAAGGAATGGCTACCTTCTGTTTATAGGATAGAATGATAGGTTCCTGGTGGTGGAAGTAAAGAAAAATAAACAAATAGAACAAAAAAATGAAATGAAATGCAAGAAAAACAAAACTTCTTTGCAAGCAAGGTTAGGGTTTATCTCCAATACCATACAAGAACATGTTAGAAAACCTGCAAATAAACAATGGAAACCTACAAGCAAATATAGGTTAGATAAAACTAAGTAAACAAGACAAAACAAGTATTATACCTTCATTTGGTGGAATGGGCCACCATGCTCTAGCTTGGAGAAGCACCTCTCTCTCTTGGCAATGGGGGACCTATGGCTCAATGGGAGGATGGATGAGAGGGATTTCGGATGGATTGAGAGACAAATGGCCTCAAGGCATCCACTCATGAAGCATAATAGTATGCAAGGGAGAAGTGTTTTGAGAGTGACCCCCACCCCTCTATTTATAGCTTTTTTAGGGTTTTAAGCCCCTGGTTAGGGATTTAGCCCCTTTCACTCAATATTTAGCTCCTTTTAGGGTTTTAGGCTCCTTTGAGGGGTTTTGGCCCCCTTTTGGAGGATTTATCCCCCATGAGAGCTATTTAGGCTCTTTTTGGGGATTTTTAAGCCCTTTTTCATGTTTTTAAGCCTTCTTGATGGTGTCGAGGTCAAATGAGGGTCGTGCATGGGTGTCCTTGGGTGGTGTAGGACATGTAGAGCTGAGTGACGAATTTTTTGGGTTAACAAGCCCAATCGCACATATGAAGGTAAATTGGTAGGATCCTTCGTGACCTTGTGGGGTTCTATTACATTTTTATTGACTCATGGGATTCCCTAACTTAACCAAATTTCAAAGAAAAATTCATGCTTGATTTGTTTGTTTTAAGATGTCGAAAGACTATTTGTTTCAAAGTGTTTGGCCATCCCACAACTCGCAAGTTACGGAGTGCGGGATATTTTAGTTGGATATTTCAATTTTACTCTCCCCACAACCCACATCCTGCAAATGCAAAATGCGGGATGCAGGAGGTTTTTTTTATATAGATATGCTTTGATCAACCTACACCCTGCATCTCACATTTTGTGGAATGCAGGCTTGTGGAGTTGTCGTTTGTCATCGTTTGGTTTGCATGTGTCTGCAACCCGCATCCCACAAAATGCGGAATGCGGGGTGCGGAGATGATTGAATAAAATTTCGTTGTTTTGTGACTCCGCATCCTGCATCCTGCAAAATGTGAGATGCAAGTTGTGGAATGATTAATATAATTTTTTATTTCATGTTTTACCCCCATATCCCACAAAACCTGATCCTGACCGTTCTTTTCACCCTAATCCTATGGTCTGTATTATTTTCCATGAATTATAAATATGGTGGTATTATTTACGATGTTTGCACTATTTTTACCTTTGTAATTTTCTCTCCTGCATGAATTTACATCAATATTTTACCAAGCAATTTCGACAGTGTTCACTACGGTTTCAGGTTGGTTATCAAGTCGCCTTCTCACAATTTGAATTGCTTACTATTCTTCCTTTATAATTCAATTTAATTACCCGTACCGGCATTCGAACAAGACATGGCAACATCCAAAACACCCAGAATTACTAGGAGCAAAAACCTCGAGAAAGACATGCTTACCAAAGACCTGAATTTTGGTCTCTTCTCTGATACCAATCGCCGAGTGTCTAATAATTACCAGTTGGATTGGTCTCGAGTTTATTCCATCTTTGATAACAATGACCTTTAATACTTCTAGGGTAATCAACTCATTTATGAGAGAATTAGGGATTTTGTCCTTCATATGATTGTTGCAAGACCGGTCTTCCTCCCTTACAATGATGCAGTTAGATGGATTATAGACCACGCTAATCTATCGTTCCTTTAACACTAGTGTTGGAATGTAATTGGCTAATTTCTACTTTGAAACCTTTGTGAGAATTTATTCCCTTAAACCTTTTACACAGCTCATCGATGCAAACTTGATTAAAGCTGCCAAGTCTAGGTTCAATTTCAACCAAATGCTAAAATCCTAGATGGCTGAACCTGTCACATACCCCAATTTTGTAAAATAATGTTAATTGTTTTAATTTGATTTCCTAAGACATTATGTTAAATTTCATGCTAAGTAGGAACTGATGACTCAGCAGAGTCAAAAGATGTGGAATGTAATTCTGAATATTTTATTTTTAATAAATAAAAAGTGGAGACAACAACTTAGGAGAGCTGTTAATAAGATTTTTACCGGTCAAACTGGTGGAGGAACTAGGTGGAGGGAAACAGACAAGTGGCAGCATCCTCAAACACTTCCTATGTTGCAGGTGGAAACTTCCCTACATTTGGGGTCATGACCCCCCAAGAAAATGGGATCAGAGCAGGTGGCTCAATAAATGACAACTAACCCCAAAAGACCTAGGCAATCTTTTAAAAGTACCCAATGTAGAGAGCTGAGGCTGCTCAAATATTTTCCAGGAGAAGAATCATTTAGGTGGAATGCACTTCAAGGAATTTATTGGGGAAAAAGGGGAAATTGTAAGGAAAGTGTTTTGAGAGATAATCTACAGTAACTTGGTCTGATACAACTTGCTAGCTGAGAGAATTTATTGATAAGTTCAGGATTGGTATTGAGTCTGAAGACTGGTACTTGATTTTTGATGCACCTAGTTCCAGCCAGGGAGACCAAAGCAAGCTCGGGGGTCCTAAGGAGTCGCTGTTTGAGCGATCTACAGGAATTGGTAGGGATGAACGACCTCCCAATGTTGTTGTCATCCAAGCTTAAGAACAAGTTTTGCCATCTATTATTCTTGTTTTAATATATGTGTATGATTGAATGATATGTTTGCAGTTTATGACGTAAAGACTTAGATGGTTTACTAAGGAATTTGTTCTTAGTTTATTAGTAAAAGAATCATTTGGATGAGAAACAAAAACCCTACCTGTGTTTTTCCTCATCTGGAGCGATCCAGATCGTACTCCAACACAGGTGGTGAAATTATATAAATGAAGATGATATGATGTAAATGTAGATTAAGATGTTAGTTAAACAATATAATATTTCCTTTTATTTTGTTATCAGAAGAATTATCTTTTGTACCAGGAGTAGTGTTAATTCTAGACTGAGACTATCAGTTTATTAGAAAATGAGAACGAAGCTATATTAATCTACTGATAGTGGTATGTGTAGGTAGATAAAATAGTTTTTGATACAGTATTTACCTTCAGTAATCTTATTGCTTATTTTGAATTCAAGAAAAGAGTATAATAGTTAAACTAGAAGTAGGGTTAAGATAAATAAAAATTCTTTACAACTTTACAGTTTACTTCTTTCCAGTTTAGGCTAGTTAACTACTGCATGTATAATAATCAAATTAAAAGGAAGAATAGATAGAATCTTGATTTACTGCTACAGATAATCTAGTTGGTATCAGAACTTACTTATGGATAGTAATGTAAGTTATTCATTCATTATGTTCCATCTAGCTAAGCATAAACAAAATTCTGCAACTACTAACTTATTCTTTTTAAGATGTCAACAAATGCAGAACTTAGTTAGTTCTTATTCTTTTATTTTACAATATTAACTTTGTAACAGAAACAAGTTAATATAGAATACAGAGA
Source organism: Pseudotsuga menziesii (assembly GCA_001517045.1). Lineage (NCBI taxonomy): Eukaryota > Viridiplantae > Streptophyta > Pinopsida > Pinales > Pinaceae > Pseudotsuga > Pseudotsuga menziesii. The sequence goes on along the minus strand of LPNX011123208.1, from coordinate 194,980 downwards.
GTACTTCTATAAATTATTTAGTACAGTAAGTATAAGAACACAATAATAAAATACTATCTTACTCTATGATTATAAATAAACAAAGAACAAAGCTAATAAATATATATTAATAAGAACAGTATTAACATGAAGATAAATAAATGTTTTATCACATTTTAGTAAACAGTAAACATAATATAATTTCTGTACTCAAAAGATGTACAGGTACATAATTACTTCATTAAAAACATAAAGTCATTTTAGTCCGAAGGGTAACAATTATATAACAACATTTACATTTCTTTTAAATAAAGAAAATTAATATAAAATAATGTACATAAAACCTAACAAGTAAATTTAAACATATTATAGGGTAAAAATCAAGTACTTTAATGCGCAGGAATTAACGAACAAAGTGACAGTATGCTCGCTTGGCCGAGCTTAACCAAACATTATACAACATAAGTAATAACCCCATAATTTGCAGAAGTACATTATTAAATAAAGATAATTTCCAAGAAAACTGTAAACACTTTTTATATGGCCGAGTTAGGGTAATACCCTACAAATATCAAAATACACATCAGAGTCAACAAAATGAAGAGTATGTACTCACGTCCTTAACAAAATTCATAGAGTGAGGCTTTTACAGCCTTTCCACTACTTATATATATACACAGTAATCATAAATAAAACCAAACATTACAGTCAAGGCCGAAGCCGAAGCACCCCGCATAACGCAAGGGTCTCATCATCCACTAAAAGCAACAAACCAAGTAACAGGGTAAACCGAAACCGCAAGGATTGCAGGCCTCGACGCACCAACCCACAAATGTCCCAAAGGGACCAAACAAGGAGGAAATGCCATGGTTAAACCAGGCTTACCCGTGAACCAGCAACTGCTGCCTCAACCTCACATCAACCGCGCAAAGGGAGATAGGCCAACACCTATGAACAAGAAACATGATAGTGTTAAATCTAATATACAAAAATAATATTTGGGTATTAAATTAAAAACTGCAAAGTTTAAAGGGAGGGTTGATAATGGATCTTACCTTAAATTTTAACTAAAACACGACCACCCATGAACAATAGAATGACTATCAACAGAAGGAGAAGCACACCTTTCATCTGCAGCCAGAAAGGAGTTTACCAGCAGGGTAAGCAACCGACGGCGACGAGGGTCTAAGCAACTGGCCAAGCAAGCGTAAATGCTTAGGCTGCAACCATCTTCAACAAAAATTACATACTGTAAACCCTATGCCTCCAGTAACCTAGGGAAGCAAGACCTCGAGTCTCACTATCAAACCAAAGAGGAAGGAGCCTTTTACAGTCAAAGGTTCTTGTTCGAGCGAGCTGAGATGGAGAAACCCTAGAGATAGTACCACTATCCTATACCAAACAACAAACAGATTTGTGACAGCACTTCTTCATTAAACTCTCAGGACGGGCTAACGAGGAGGAGCAGCAAGCAGGAAGACTGCCGACATCAAAGGCAAGAGACAGTGCAGACAAGCATGGTAGCAAAGCAGCCAGACGGCCCGAAGGCGACGGAGAGAATGCCAAGCTAGGGTTCGAGGTTTCCTTATAACCATAAGACACTTGGCCATGGTGATGCCATGTCTCTAGGTAAATTATTTTTCATGCAGTGGGTATTTTTCCTAGAGTCTCGACGACAAATCACAAGAGCTAATGATACCAATCATTCATGCTGATTTCAAAGGTTCCACCATAGTTTTTCGCTCCAAGTCAAACTATATTTTACGTTGCATGATAATAGGAAATCATTACTATATAAACTCGTTATAAAATTTACAAATGGCATGGAGATTTTACGACCCATTAATATATATTATGGTATCTATAACGTAAGTCGATTTTAGCCTCATATACATCACGGCGTGGTCTTTACATAACCCTTTTTTCATTGTTATGCAATGTTTTCCATCAAACATTTATAAGCATGATAATATTAGAGTCTTGTAAGTATATTATAAAAAGAAATCAATAACGTTTATTCTCTTAGTGAGAACTTACTCACAAGTAAGTATTCTTTAAACCAAGTAATTGTAACACAAACAAAAGTAGAATAAATACTTAACCTAGTATTTTATGCATGTAAAGGAGATAAAGGAGGCATTATTGTAAAAGATTATAGAACTTAGATTCAAGGGTAAACCTTAGACTCTTCATGGGGGAGGTCTATCCTATGACCCCCTTTGTTTAATAAACATGGAATTTATTTACTAAATCAACTTTAACTTTATTCAAAGTTAGGCTAGTTATTATGTTATAAAAAGAAATTTATGAAATCATTCTATGGTAAATGTCTTTCTTGCTAGTATTAGCCTCATTATCTTTGTGTGATTTATTATTGAACTAGCAGGGTATGCTTTTAAGCATAATAAGGCTCAAAATTCTTAATGGCTTAACCTTGAAATTTTATTGATATATATATTAGCCATAACTGAATGTTACTTTCCAAGTAATTATAGTATAGAGGAAATTAACCCTCCAACACTAGTATAATTTAAATGATTGTAGTATGCAATAAGGGTTATAACCCCTTTTTATCTTCAAAATAATGGAAGTAGGATTTTCGTACATAAAATTTTTATCAATATACATTACGTTCATATCAAGCAGTAGCCAAGTCAATCATAGCATAAATAGTAATTATGCACAATTTTAAATTAAACCTTTAACTTTATAACTCTGCCATTCTTACTATGCTTGTAAAGAAATATTTCAAGATTTTTACACTTGATGACTATGATAGACATCTAATAGTTCAGTAAATAAGAAGAACTATAATTTTACATCTACTAGGAAAAAGGCAGCTGTAACCATTACTAACAGAATTGAATCTTATTCCTTAGCATCTTAAAAAGGAAGACAGTTTAATGATATTACCTCGATAAGATTTGGAAATTGTTTAGCAATTATATTCTATACTGATTTACTATAGTGTCACAAACTTATATCAAAATGCTTTAGAATTAATGACAAGCAGCACCCGAACTTCTTACCGGTAAGTCTGTAAGAACAAGAAAACTCTCTGCGTTAGCTCGAAAGCTAAGTAAGCCCATAAATTCATGACAGTTCCACCTTGTGGTCACAAAGAAAAACAAGTTAGTATACTGAAAAAGAAATTATTCTATAAGATAAACATAATCAAATAGATAATTCAGACAATGAATTCATTAACATTTAACTAATCAAATAATTAGTTGACTGTATTTATGAAATTTATCTGTAATTTGAAAATTTTAAATTTTTCAGAAAATTTGGGGTTTTGATAGAACCGTATGTCGGTGAATCATTCACCTATATAAGTTTTTTTGGTAGCAATGTTGCTCATACGTTTCCTAAGTTCATGCCAGATAGGTTGGTCCTTGAGGATATTTCATTTCAAGCAGTCACAAAAGGGATTTACAAGAAATGTGTTGCACCTAAGAGGAGAGTTTGGCCAAAGTTTCCTATAACCCTTGGATCCTTGAGCATACCTACTTCTACTTGGGCGTCAGAGCTAAGTGATCACATAGTGTCACTCAAGCTTGTTTTTTCTAGTAAAATCTAGCATGATCCCAAGGGGATTGTTGATTTCCACCTCAAGCAGAACCATTTTAAAATAGGATATGCTCATGAATAAACTCTAGATCACTTCATCTATTAGGGAGTTGATACATTTTTTGAAGTCTTGGCGAGGGCTAAAAGAAAGGAAGAACAAAGTCATATATTTTAATACCAAAAGGAAATCAGGGATAGATTTTGACATTATAGGTCTATGGAGTTAGACATTCAGGAAATGGTAATAAAATACAGGGAAGAAAGGGAAGCTAAAGATACGGCAAAGGAGACTCTCGAATCCACAAATGCATCCATGAAAACCAGTTCAGACACAAGTAAAGGGAAAGCTCCCATGGAATAAGTTCCCCATACCTCTATGGAGCAGGAGTTCAAGGCCTATTTTCTTACTTCAGAGCAGATCAAACAGAAACTGAGAAAAATGACTTCAGCACTAGACACTCAAGAAGTTACAACCTCTCAACCAGCTGAAGATGCTCAGGTGACCACTGTGGTTGAAAAGAATCAATCTATACAAGCAAAGATCAAACAGAAACCACTCAAATGGATGGAATATTTAATTTCATCTATCCCCACCCCTACTATAGACTTGACTCATTTAGAGGAAGAGGATGAGAGGGTTTCCCTTGTGCCTGTTACCGTTGAAATTGGAAATGGTAATGATTTACTTAATTGTACTAATGGTAGCAATGGAAAGTATTCATCACCTCCCTCACAATCTCAACTTTCTTCTCATTCTAGACCATCCTCTTCTACATTACTTATTTCATCCTCTTCTCATTGTGCTTTATCTTCATTATCTGTTGGTTCTACTATGACACCTTTTATGACCCAGCTTTATCAAGATGCCACTTGTCTACCTAAATCTATTACACATTTTTATGTGGATATTCCCCTTCATTCATCTATTGTACCTCCAGTTTTCAAAATTCCACTGCATATTCCTTCATTCAGCTCAATGTCATCCCCTGCAACTGAGAAAACTTCAGCAGTTTCACCATCATCACTCAAGGCCACTAATTTGCATGTTTCATCAACTGAAATTTCTATTCTTGACATTTCTTCAGCCGCTGAAGTAATTCTTACTCAAAATGTTACCTCTTCTCCATCCACTTCTCCTATTACTATGACCAAACCCTCTGACACCACAACTCAAACCTCTTCTCTGATATCCACGGGCATTAGTATACCCCCCATTGATGAGATGAGGGATGAATTCAATGAAGATTTTGTGATATCCCTAGGAGAATATCGGTACAATAAAGCTGATAAATCAGTGGTGAAGAAGGGTAAGAAGAGGAATAGGCATCAGAGTGATATGGACATATCTATTGCGAATGAGGTTGTGTGGACCTAGCGATCAAGTTACCCACAGGCATATGCCATAGATGCTGGATTTTTTTTAGGAGCTTTTACAGGAGCCATTTTTTATGTTGTTAACACTTTGAACCAAGAATTTGACAAACAAAAAGTAGAAATTGTCAGTTTGAAGGATGAACTAGAGAAACTCAAGAGGCAACATGCGAATAGGTATGATGAACTTCAAGTGAAGAATGTTGTTCTCAGTGAAGCGCTTCAAGGAGAAAAGGTTGTTAATTCCTTTTTGTTTCATAAGGTTGCATTGTTAGAAAGATAGTGTGAAGATGCAACTACAAGTGCAGCTTCATCTTCGTTTTCCAAGTTTTCCCAGGAAGAATTTAAAGAGCTTGCCATTTGAACCAACAAGGAACATCATGATTTGGTCTGTGATTTATTTAAAACTCTAGATAATATATTTGAAACTCACATGGCTTTTGACAAGATGTCTGTTGTTCTAGAAGACCTAGTTGAAAAGAGACAACAAGCTTTGAAGGCTTTTGATGAAGTGATAAACTGGCAAAGGTACATGAAATATAAGCCAAAAAATGTCACTTTCCTTACTAACTTCTAGTTTAATAAGGTTAGGATTATCTTGAGAGCTTGGGAAGATCTAGATGAGATAATAGCTGAAGCCATAAAGAAAGCATAGGCCATTTGCAACAAAAGATGGTATGCAACTGACAACATTATGTATGAATTATCCTTTCATGCGATGGTGCTTATTAAAAAAGCATGTCCACCTAGATTGATGATTGAGCAAGTGGAGCAGCGAAGGGATGAAGGAGAGGAAAATATCAAGAAGCTTGACCATGTTAGCATCCATGATGTAGATCAGTTGATCAAACAACCATTCGCGGTGGAGGGAAAGATCCACATCTTTATCTGATTTTGGCATAAATTGGCTAAGAATGAGATTGAAGATCATAAGTGCAATGCCCAGCTTGGCATTGAATCTGCCAGTTACCCTGATATTGAGGAATTGCTACATATTTGGAGGATGTAGAGATATTTCTTGGGATATAGCTTTGTTTAGGTTTTGATCCCCTTTAGGAGGAAATCTATATTTTGTAATAATTATTTAAGAGGATGATCTCTAATGTATTAAGGAATTTTTTTTGGACTTTTGGAAGAACGAAGAATGATACAGGAGATTGAAAAACACCTCTGTTTTTCCTAAGGTTTATGTAATTTGTTACAGAATTCTGAATAAATATAGTATTATTCTTTCCTATCTCTTGTATTTGATTTGATCAAATTTCTTTGACATATTTTGATTTTCTTGTTCCAAATGATCAAGTAGTGCTATGATTCAATTGTAAATTAATTAATGTGTTTTCTCATAATTGGGATTTATCTTTGTTATTGGTTAATACACTGATAGAGCTCTAAGGAATTTATTCTTTAACTGTCTTTATCTATTTTTGCAGATGATTCATCATAAAAATTTTACAGCTTATATGTTGGTTTTTCAACTAACATGTGCACGTACAGGTTATCCTAAATGATTTAGTCTTGAGTTGTTATTATTTAATTTTCATTAAGCAATTGTGATTTGAGTAAGAAGAGTATCATCTCGTTTACATTTCTGTCAATGTGCTGAATTACTTGTTCTTCAAATACCTCAAGATAACCTATAATCAACTCAATATCCTTTTCAGAGTAGATCAGATCTAGATTAGGTTCCCTTTCCTAGTTATGTTTAAGTTTTCATTTTCTTCATATCATCTACCTTGTTTCCCAAATTGGTAAATAGATCCTTTGTGGATCAAATCCAACCATAAGCTAGTAGAGGCTACAAAAGTATCCGTGGGAGATCACTATCGCAAACAACTCGAGGATATAAAAATACCTGTGTGGGATTGTTTGAATCCTTTGGCTAGGTTTTCTCTGTGTGTTCTAAGCCTTAGACACCCTAATCAGCCACATAGACAGTTGATGCTTCAACAAGACTGCTTTGTATATGTCAAGTTGTAATTGCATTTCATGAGTTTTTCTTGCCTTCTTGAGCTTTATTTCGGCTCCATGAGTTGTATTTATCAGCCACATAGCCCGAGCTTGTATCATGTCTAGCCAAGCAGAGCCTTTTACATATGTTTTGTAGCTTGATCACACCTTTTACCAAGATGATAGCTTCCCCTGAGTGTCATTATCTTGCACATATATCCTTGCATTGAGCATAGGCATGTTCCACTGCTTATAACTAGTTTCCTAGTCCCTTGACACTCGCCTCCTCCTAGATTTGTACTATAAAGCACTTTTATTCTTTTTCAAGCTTTTCAAAATATCTAAAAAAGTCCAAAAAAATAAGAAATAAAAAAATTCGGACAGGAAAAGATGTTATCTTTGGAAATAATCGAGTCATGTAGCCTTCGAACAGAGCACTGTATATCATATCTGTTGGTTGGGTTATTAGTTTGACTTTTGGAGTTGTACTTGTTACTCTGATTTTATCTCCACTGATTGGTTAAGCTTACAGTCCATATGGATCCTTTTTTGATGCCTCCTGTATCATAGAGATGTCCTAGTTTGCATATTGAGTCCATGCTTCCTACCTTCAGTCACCATTTTTCCTTATGCTATTATTCGAAGGAAGTTGAAGCCCGAGTCATCCATTCCTAGGTTATATTGACTTTCCATGTCGGCCTATCTCAGTACTATTACTCATTCATGAAAATTGTGTTTGAGTTCATCCACATTATATAGATTTGTTGAGTATCTCATGTTGGTTGATGGGAGATGTCTTAATTCCCTCCTTCCAATTGGATTCTATTCCATCGACTTCAAATCATTTATTCTGGAATAGGAGTATAGAGTCCTTTGAGTTCCTTGAGACATACACTCATTAGTGGTAGGCTCTCTCACCATCGACAGTTTTGGGAATGCATCAATGTCCCCTAATCGATTGATTCTGCAAAGTGTTCGACATCAACACATCTATTCACACTTGTTAGATTGCATTTTGTACCTTGATTCCCATTTTCATTATCGGTGAGTGATCTCGCGTCTATTAACAAAATACATCAATGACTGGTAATCAGACAATGGACTACTATGTTCGACCTCAACACATCTATTCTCATAGTAGGACATGTACTCGTAGCAGTTCATGTAGAAGACCTTCTAGCTTGGTGGCATTCCATGTATGCTACCTTCTTGATCATTCCAGTGTTCACGAGATATCATCTCTAGTGATTTAATTCTAGTGTATATAATATATCTTCCACCACCATGTAGATCTTGATCCATTGTATATCTTCAACCATTATGGAGATCTTGATCTATTGTGTATCTTCATCCACTTTGGAGATTCTGATCTATTGTATATTTTGTGTGGTGATGACCACACATGACACTTTGTATATCATGCCTATTCATGGCCATTGTACTCTTATGTATTTGAGACTGCTATATGTATTTGCAGTCACATGCGAAGATTGATTATTGTATTATACTGATGAGTGGCTATTTCTTCAACCTAGGTATTCATTACTACACTTTTGGGATGGATTTTATAATGTATTTCAGCCATCATGTTACCCCTCTGACCTCACACATTAGGGCGCATCTGCTATAGATGATTTTACCACATATGGTTGATCACATATTTATGGCCTTCCATGTCTCTCTTCAAAATATTTAGACCCCATGGACTTGTATTATACTTTGATCTTCCAAGATCATCCCTTAAAAACCCATGTTTATTGTTGTACACAAATTTTAAACCTATACTCGCATTTACATGCAGCTTTTAACCCATTACCCGCGTACATCAGGACGTGTTCATAAATCCAAATAGTTTTGGAATTTTCCTCATATGAGTCTGATCCACTTGACTCTTATCCTTCCATATTCCTTGAGATCGCTTAGATTCGACCCTCCATTACCCTTTTGGAGTGCTATATAAGGAACCCCTTCGATACATCGAAGAGGAGAAATTGAAGAGCAAAGAAACTACAGTCCATTATTTCCTCAATTTGCTTATACTTGAGTATGTATCCCTTTGTCTTGTTCGAGCACTTTGTGTTATTCCCAAGCTTGCCTTTTCTTTGTGAGCTTGCTATCGAGAGATGGAGGATTGAGGTGGTGGAGGCCTAGGTGGAGGACTCGGTTTATCTAGTTCGTAGACATGCGTACATAGGTTTTCACTATTGTAATCTCTGATTTTATTAATAGAAATATCTTTTCCTGTCCAATCATGTGCATTTAAATATGAATATTGTTTCCATGGATGTATTTAATTGCTTATAAATTATTGAATATATATTCTAGAATAGGTATAACACATTATTATAGAGCATGTTATCTTGTTTGCTATTGTTGAGAGAAAATAGCTAACGCAAGCATGATGTGGAAAATCTCAACAGGGATCTACTTCAACCATCCGGAACAAGGTATGATTTGATATCCCTTAGTATCATATGTTTGGTTTCTCTTGCATATTGAAAAAGATTGATTTTTGTTGTCTAGTTGTCTGTTGTGGTATAGGCCAAGCCATAGGAATTTTCTCTCTGTAACATGAGTATTGTTGATTCACCTCCTAAAATTCTTTGAAAATCATCCTAGCTATCCTCTTTACAATTCTAATATATACCTTAAACTACCCTAACCATACAATACCTAAATTATTGTGGGATGAAAATAATACACCATAAATCAACTACCTAAACCTCATCATTACCCTCTCATCTCACATCCCAAACCATCCTAGACTAACCTAGAACCTTACCCTACCATCTTTACCTCAAACTATAAATTCTGAGTTTAAATCATTTATTTATTGCTTCTTTTAAACAAGAGTCTGAATTTTGTTAAAATGTTTATTTCTTATTATGAAGGTGCATTGATTGGACATAATCGGTAAATCATAAGTCCATCGAGTATCATAAATTGGTGCTTGAAACTTGCTACAAAACACATACAAATTTTAACTCTATACTAATGATTTCAATTGACATTGGTATTAAATTGATCACATAAGTATCTTCATTTTCCCCTCTTTAAATTATGTATTTTGGGGCTAATTCCACACATTGGTATTTGCATTTGTGAACATATGAAGTAGTAAGTAGTTCATATTAATCCCAATAAAAGTAGTTCATGTATGTGCATATTCTAGGCATATGGCCTTTTGGTTTCTACTTAAATGATACTAACCAATCTATGATCTAAACATAAAGAGTTCATAAAACCCTAGTTCCATCTCATAACTTTTGAACCCTAGTTATAGCATGCAATTCGTAGTTCATGAAACCCTAGTTGGTTTTCAATTTTTAAGTATAGAATAGGGCTACATGGCCTTTTGGTTTCTATGTTAATGAAAATAGCATAGCCTCTAATATCTATACTTGTGGATTTCTTATAATTCATGAAACCTTAGTTGGTTTTGCTTGTAATTCATGTACATATGTTTCTACTTCTAACTCATGCATGCATGTGAACCTCCACTTGTGATCCATGTTCAACCCTATTCATTTTGTTTCATGTATGTGAATATCCTAGGTATATGGCCTTTTTGTTTCACTTAAATCATACTAACCAATCTAATGATCTAAACCTAAATAGGTCATAAAACCCTAGTTCCATCTCATAACTTGCGAACCCTAGTTATAGTATGCAATTTGTAGTTCATGAAGCCCTAGTTGGTTTTCAATTTGTAAGTGTAGCCTAGGGATATATGTATTTTTGGTTTCTACTTAAATGATACTAACTAATCTAATTTGATCTTAAAACCTAAAGAGTTCATAAACCCTAGTTTGTGGTTCCATATCTCAATTTGTGAACCCTAGTTTTATTATGTGGGTTGTTGGCTTATACTTTAGTACAAGAATAATATAGCCTGTGACCTCTAGACACATAATGTTTTCTTAATGGTGCAACATGTATTTTCATAGTGATCTTGTTATGGAGAGAAACTTCCTATGGCTTGAGGGTACCACAACAGACAGTATGATACCACAAATCAATCTTTCCCAATACATAATAGTAGTAAGGAAATCTAACACGAAGGGATATAGAATCATACCTTACAATGGACGATTGAAGTAGATTCCTGTTGAGCTTTTCCAATGCAATTGATATTATAATTTTCTCTCAACAACAACAAACAAAGAAAGCATGATATATATAAATATGTTATCTCTAGTCTATAATATATAATCAATCATGTATAAGAAATTAAATACATCAATGAATTCAATATTCATATTCAAAATGCAAATGAATTGGATAGGAAAATATATTTCTATTAATAAATCAAAGATACAATAGTGACAAACTCCATCGGCACTTCTGCGAACCGGAGAAACCAAGTCCTCCATTTGGGCCTCCACCACTTCAATCCTCCACCTTCGATAGCAATCTCACAAAGCAAAGGAAAGCTTGGGAAGAAAACTATGTGCTCCAAGGGACAAAGGGATGCAGACTCAAGTATAAGCAAAACTAAGGCAACAATGGACTATAGTTTCCTTACTCCTCAATTTCTCCTCCTTCAATGTATCTAAGGGGTTCCTTATATAGCACTCCAAAGAGGTAACGGAGGGTCGAATCCGAGTGTTCTAAAGGAATTTGGAAGGCCAAGATTCAAGTTATTTGGAATCATATGAGGAAAACTACAAAAATATTTGTCATTTTGTACACATCCCAATGTACACAGGTTTTAGGTCAAAATATGCGTATGCACAGGAGTATTGCTTTAAAAGTCATGTATAGGTATAAACAGACAATTTTTGGGGATGATATTGGAACATCAAAGTATAATATAAGTCCATGGGTTCCAAAGAGTCTACAAAGGGATAGGGAAGGCCATAAATGTGTGATCAACCATGTGTGGTAAACTCAACTATAACATATTCCCATAAGGTGTGAGGTCATAGGGGTAACATGATGGCTGAAATACATTATAAAATCCATTCCAGAAGTGGAGTAATGAAGACCCAGATGGAAGAACCAACCACTCATTAGTATAATACAATAATCAATCTCTGCATGTGACTGCAAATACATATAGAAATCCCATATACATAAGAGTACAATGTCCATGAATATGCATGATATATAAAGTATCATGTGTGGTCATCACCACGTACAATATACAATGGATCAAGATCTCCATAGTCGATGGAGATATCTGATATACACTAGAAACACTAGAATCAAGATCAGGAGAGCTGAAATATCATGAATACCGACACGATTAATGAGGTAGCATATATGGAATGCCACCAAGCTGGAAGGTCTTCTACACAAACTGCTACGAGTACATGTCCTACTATGTGAATAGATTTGTCAAGGCCAAACATAGTAGTCCATCGTCTCATTACTGGTAATTGATGTATACCGTTAACAGACATGAGATAACCCACCAATAATGAAAATGAGATTCAAGGTACAAAGTGAAATCTAACAAGTGTCAAGAGGATTCTACAATCATTTCAGTTTCTTGATACTTACAGTCACCAATGGTAGGTTCTCTCACCATCAAGAGTTTTGGGAATACATCAATGTCCCCGGATCAATGTCACCAATTCTATTATGGAGAGAAACTTCCTATGGCTTGGGGGTACCACAACAGATAGTATGACACTAGAAATAAATCTTTCCCAATACACAAGGGAAGTAAGAAAATCTAATAGTAATGGATATAGAATCATACCTTATTCTAGACGGTTGAAGTAGATCCCTGTTGAGCTTTTCCGACGCAATTGTGATTATAATTTTCTCTCAACAATAGCAAACAAAGAAAGCATGATATATGTAAATGTGTTATCTATACTCTAGCATATATAATCAATCATGTATAAGTAATTAAATAAATCCATGGATTTAATATTCATATTCAAAATGCACATGGATTGCATAAGAAAAGATATTTCTGTTAATAAATCAGAGATACAATAGTGACAAACTCTTTCGGCACTTCTGCGAACTGGAGAGAACCGAATCCTCCACCTGGAAATCCACTACTTCATTCCTCCACCTCTCGATAGAAATCTCACAAAGCAAAGGAAATATTGGGAAGAACACTATCTGCTCCAAGGGACAAAGGGATGCAAACTCAAGTATAAGCAAAACTAAGATAAAGATAAAAAATTTATGCTTGCACTAGCACCATCGTTCTCTCGTTTTCCATGGCTAGTTTCAAAGTAGTTCCATATATGTGGCACCTTGTATTTTATGTGCAACAAACACAACCATTGAAATACATGTGCATTCATGAACTGTCCAGGACAACCATCTCACCAAATAAAATGACGATAAAATGGTTATCCATAGTTATCGCATGATCATAGAATAATTTAAAGCAATGATGCACATAATGGACATCATGGGTCTGGTCGTCACTTATGTAGAAGTGACTTTATTAGTATCGCACGTTTCTATTCATTGTTATCTAGCCCATGTCGATACATGATATGGAACATTCTTCTCACCTACTCTAAGTGATAGTATTGACTTTGTGTTTCATTTTCTGGTTGTAGGATGTAATTTTCTACAAATTCAACCAATGATAGTATTGTTACGAGAGGGAAGGTGTCTTGACATATTTTGAATTGCTCATATTTCCACCGTGCGATATAGATGTTGAATGTACCATTGGATATTTCAACGAAACTCTGAAATAAAATCACATACCCGCACCTAGTGTAAAAAAAATAAACAGTGTTATAAAAAAAACATAAACAATGTATACTCAATTAAATGAATATTATTCATGTACATTGTCACCTGTGAAATCACTAATTTAATATTACTACTTTCTTTCCCAGCATGTAGCTGATATGTCTCATACTGATAATTCTGCTTCTCGACAATTGCATTCCCGATCGCTTGATCTTCACTCCCATGGATGAAATAAAACCATAACTATATCCCACCACAATTGTCGAAAGAACCCTCTACAAATTGTTTTAAGTAATGTGTCTTCCCTTCCTGCCTCAGACATGTTATGCTATGGATTAAATATCTAGATGACATTGGCGGTACTGTACTTAAGAATTCTTGCACATGGTTAAGACACAAAAAATGACATATATGTGCAAATGTATGATAATATAGATCAAACTCTATGTGGTATCTACAACAACAATTGTTTTGAATGGTATTGATTCTAACATACCAAGTCTTGCATTTTTCAAAATATATTTTCCCAAGCCTTAGCTCTATGATAAGATAATGTTTGTGTCATGTCAAGATAATGTTTAACATGAGGTTCATTGTCCATAGAACCCCTATAGTTTTTAAACACATCCTTTGTGTTAGAATAAGGCCTAGTGTTATTGGGCCAAAAAGTATACAGACACAGTCTCACAAAGAATACAGACAGATAATCGTAAAATTGGCAAAATGGTGCTGCAATGGAAGTAGCAGCTTTGTATAATCAAATGAAAGAATGATGATACAATACAATGATCATGCTGGAAACATGAATGACAAAGAAATTTGAATTCCCAAGGAGGTCATTCAAATTGAATGAGTGAGTCTAGCTTAACTGAATGTAAGCCATAGTAAACACTCAAGTTAACCACTGATCAAAACCCTAATTGACTCAACTGAGCCATAACTAATGTCGGAGTGCAATAAATGACCGATTCTAACTAAAAGTATCTCAGACACATGTCACTACAATCCAGCCAACAAGTGGTAGCACATCAATGACTCCAACGATCCCTAACGAGGTTAACTGAAGTGTAACTGACAATCATAAGTGGTTAGAGATGCCCCTGTTGACTCCAGTTCATTAAATAATCATTAAATAATCAATTTAATGAAGGAAGGCACCTTCACTATTCTATTTAACTGATTGTAACCATTAGTTAGCAATATGGGGCATCAATGACACTCGGATCACCCTCGTAGTGCTCTAGTTAGCCTCCCTTAACGTAGGAGAAGGATAATTTAGCCTCCTTGACTGAAGGTAAGCATGGGTGTGCTCATGTCGATGTCATCTACTGCTCCTATGATATAAATTAAGTCAATAAAACTTAGGATAGTGGTTTAAATAGGACAAAATGACCAAAAAGAGTGTGTATGGTGGTAAATGTCTCCAACACCCCCCCTTAAGCTAAACTCAGGAGGAGTAGAAAACATAAAATGCATAAAAATGATAGGGCCCTAGAAACTAAGGCCGTAGGTCACCCTATACAATACTGAAACTCAAACAATGCTAAAAAACAAACTAAGTGAGGAAAAGAGGGAAAACCTAGTGGGAATAACCCCCCCTCA
Source organism: Pseudotsuga menziesii (assembly GCA_001517045.1). Taxonomy (NCBI): domain Eukaryota; kingdom Viridiplantae; phylum Streptophyta; class Pinopsida; order Pinales; family Pinaceae; genus Pseudotsuga; species Pseudotsuga menziesii. The sequence continues at coordinate 179,833 of LPNX011123208.1, read as the reverse complement.
AGATGAACATTGAAAGTAGTTTGATCACCCTGATGGACTCACCCCCAATAGTGAATGGAGGTAAGTGAACTTCTTTTCTAAAAATTTCTTGGTGGAGATGTCTGCAATCTTCTCATCAGTTGGGCAGTATTGCAGAATGATGGTCCTGTCATGCACTAGCTCTCTGATATAGTGCATGTGTATCTCTACATGCTTGGTCCTCTACCTGGTAACTAGATCCATGGATATATTAATAACATTTTGATTGTCACAAAAGAGGATAGTGGACAAAGTACTACCAAGATCAAACTCTGAAAGAATGCCTTGCAACCAAACTGCTTGGATGCAAGCATTCACTACTCCTTGATACTTGGCCTCTGCTGAAGATAATGCTATGGAAGCCTTCTTTTTGCTAGACCAGCAAATGGAGCCACCACCAAAAATGAATACATATCCATATGTAGACTTCTGATCAATAGAATCATGCACCCAATCGAAATCTGTGTATCCAACCATCTCTAGTTCGGAGTCTGCAGCATAGTGAATGTCGTAGGTCCTGGTTCCCTAAATATACTGGAGAATCATCTTGGCTCCCTTCCAATTAATATCATGGGGATGCTGCATGTATCTTGATATAGAATTCATGGCATAACAGATAACAGGCTGATAATGTGTCAAGTACAACAAGCTACCAATCAGCTGTCGATAAATAGCGCAGTCCATGGGAGGTGTGCTTTTTCCTTCTTCAAGGCTGATCCCTAAAAGGTAAGGGAATCGTACAAGCGTACATTCAGCCATGTTAAACTTTACTAATAGGTCCAGTATGTATTTGGACAGAGTGACCATTATCTCATCAGAATCTTGCTCAATTTCGAGCCCCAAAAATTGTTTTAAGAGTCCCAAATCGCTCATTTCAAATGCATTGTGGAGAGCAGTTTTGATGGCTGAAATAGAAGAAAATATGCTAGCTGTGATCAGTAAGTCATCAACATATAAAACAATAATAATTAAATGAACATCAGACTACTGTATATATATATTTGGATCTGAAGAGAATTCATATCTTCATCCATGGCAACTTGCCATCTCGGATCCTTCCGAGCATGGTAGTAGGATTTTGGGTCTGATTTAATCATCAAATAAAAATTTTCAGACAGCAAATTATCAGAAAAATAGAGCGCAATACCTTCCCTTTGGAAATCAGACCAATTTCTCCTTTGATCATCCGGATTTCCAATGTTATCTCCTACGGAGGAAAGTGTCTGTCGGTCCCATGTGGGAAGATGATTTTGTACTTTAGGTTCTGATTCAACATCTGATGTTTGATGTACACAGATATCATAAATTAGAGGATCCAAATCAGGGTCATCATCCCCAATTTCATCATCCAAATATTCAGTAGAATAGGAAGGAAATTCAGCAGTTTTCTCCTTCACTAGTTCCACTTCCGAAAGAGGCTCATCGAACTTGACACTCCTTTCGATGATGATCTATTTTTTTTATATATATAGAAGATTGAAACCTTTTGATTCATTAGGATACCCAATAAATATACATTCTATTATTTTTGGTTGCAAATCCCTTCTTTTATGAAGTGGAATTTGGGCCCATGCAGTGGACCCAAACACTCGCAGGTTCGACACATCCGGCTTGTGTTCGAAGTATGCTTCGAAAGGGGTTTTCCCTTTCATAGATGAGTGTGGAGCTCTATTATGAATTTATGCTGCATAATGCATGGCTTAAACCCACAAATTTTCATTGAAATTCTTTGATTCCAACATACAGGTGGTCATCTCCTTGAGAGACCGATTCTTCCTTTCCGCTACACCATTCTGCTGGGGAGTGTAGGGAATTGAATGTTGGACCTGAATACCAATTTGGGAGAATATGTGTAGAAAATAATTACTGACATACTCCCAACCATTATCAGATCTCAATATCTTAATCTTAATCCCAAATGCATTCTCGATCAAGGCCTTCAGTTCAGTGAATTTTTCACATACTTCAGACTTTTTTTGTAGAAAGAAGACCCATGTGTACCTGGAAAAATCATCAATAAAAGTTAGAAGATACCTTGATCCATTCATGGATGTGATAGGCATGGGACCACTGATATCAGAATGTATCATCCCTAAGATGCATGTAGCTCGGTTTTCCTTCCCTCGATCGAACTTGTGCTCAGGGTGCTTTTCAACAACACAATCCTTGCAAATTCGAGTGGTTGCCTTGATGACCGGGAGGCCTTCAACCATGGAATATTTCTGTAATTCCTGCCATTATTTGAAGTTGATATGGACAAACCTCTCATGCCATAGTATACTAAATTCATTTCCATGAGTCAGCAATACAGTGGGCTTTGCATCCGCCACAAAGTGGGAAAACTCATAGGCTTTTGCATGATGGTTTGCAAGGCCTTTAGCAACAAGTTTACCGGATGCAAGTTTCGTGATATCAACATCATTAGGGTGGAAGGATACTATTTTAGGAACTCCCATATGTTTCATATGATAGACACCAAGGAGATTTGATGCCAGAGACAGTACATACAAAACATTTGAAAAATAGCCATTTTCGAGATAAACAGTACCTTGTCCTTCTGAAATGATGGTGGAGTCATCTCCCATATGGATGGGGATGGATTTTCCAGTCTCCAAAGAGGAGAATGAGTCTCTTTCAGCCATCATGTGGTTTGAAGCTCTAGAATCAAACAAGAGTGCTTTGGACTTCAAAGTGCTTTCCATGAGGGCATGACCTCTTTCATCTTGTGGTTCCCGATCTTGTTGATCTCTCCTTCAAAATATTTCTGGAAGATTGATGTGATTTCTCTCAAGGAGAGAGGTAGCTTCATCAATATTATTCTTCATGCATGCATGTTCAGGGTGGAATCCCTTCCCGCAGTATGAACACTTGACTTTTTCCTTTCCATGATGCCCTTTTCCTTTGTTCTTCTTTGAGCCGAAAGGCTCATCATGCTGTTGGTTTTCAACTTTAGGATTAGGAGCTTCGAATTTATTTTTTGGGTTCTTCTACTACTTTCCTTTACCCTTTAGATATTTTTTCCCTGATACATGGAGGGATTGATCATGGGAGGATCTGATGATCCCCATCTGGACAAGCTTATCATGTTCACTTGTTAGGGACTCAATTAAGGAATTGAGTGTAGGCATCTTCCATCCAGCGGTTGTGAGATTTTTCGCATGGAATTTAGAGACAAAAACAGAATAATGAGCTCCAAGTTTGGAGAGTGTGCTAGGATGAGCTGATCATCCTCCTTCTCCACTTTGCATTGCTTCAACAGTAAGACAATGTGCTTGAACTTTGTGAAAGAGTCATTCAAGGTCTCAAAATTGGAAGGTTGGAGAGACATCAATTCATTTTCAAGCTGGTAAATTCTGAAATAATCCTGCTTTCCATACAGGGTTTCCAATTTGTCCCAAATTTCTTTTGGATTCTTCAATCCCGAAAGATGGAAAAGAATATCCCGGGAAGCAGAGAGGCACAAGAATCCGAATGCTTCATCCTTCTTGTTCAAGAATCTAGATTTGTCTATCATAGAAGTAGGATCTTCTTTAATGTCCATAGTGACCCTATAGATTCCTCTGGTATGTAGATGGATCTCCATATCTCCTTTCCATGAGTGGAAATTGAACTGAGTCAAAATATCTACAAAAGAAGCCATTTGAATCTGCTGGAGAAAATGCTTTCACCTGTTAAAAACCTGAAAATCACAAAAAAAAGGGGAATGTAAGGTCGGATAGCCTGCACATTTTAGTATTTCATCACACCCATCATAGTCAATCAAGCAATCTTGATCAACAAGTTCCTTACTTGGGGTATTAAGTGGTAAGCCTTGGCTTCTAGTGAAGTGTTGGATTTTTGAGTTATTGCTCAATTTTCATGCAAGATCTTTCAAAAGCCTTTTTTTTGAGAGATCTAAGCTTCATCTGGCCATGATCTCTGATACCATATTAATTTTTCATATTGGTATAGGAACTGAAAACACAGTCTCACAAAGAATACAGACAGATAATCATAAAATTGGCAAAATGGTGCTGCAATGGAAGTAGCATCTCTGTATAATCAAATGAAAGAATGATGATATAATACAATGAGCATGCTGGAAGCATGAATGAAAAATCAATTCAAATTCCTAAGGAGTTCACTTGAATTAAATGAGTGAGTCTAGCTTAACTTAATGTAAGCCACAGTAAACACTCAAGTTAACCACTGATCAAAACCCTAATTGACTCAACTGGGCCCTAACTGAAGTTGGAGTGCAATAAATGACTGAGTATAACATAAAGTAGCTTAGACACATGTCACTACAAGCCAACCAACAAGTGGTAGTGCATCAACGACTCCAATGAACCCTGAAGAGGTTCATTGAAGTGTCACTGACCATCAGAAGTGGTTGGAGGCGCCCCTGTTGACACTAGTTCATTAAATAATGAATAAATAATAAATTTAATGAAGGAAGGAACCTCCACTACTCTATTTAACTGATTGTAACCATAATTTAGCAATATGGGGCATTAATGACACTTAGATCACCCCTGGAGTGCTCCAGTTAGCCTCCCCGAATGTAGGAGAAGGCTATGTTAGCCTCCTTGACTGAAGGTAGGTGTGGGTGTGCTCATGCTGATGTCATCTAGTGCTCCTCTGACGTCAATTAAGTCAATAAAACTTAGGATAGTGTTTTAACTAGGACAAATTGACCAAAAAGAGTGTGTATGGTGGTAAATGTCTCCAACACAATTTGTGATGTGCATTTAAGTAAACGACGTTGTCTTGTGGATCTACATACAATTGATTTAGCCAATACATGGTGAGCCACATTACAATCTTGTGAACGAGTTTTTTTACCAATTGATTTGAATGTAGTAGAAAGAGATTTAACAATGTGATTACTTGATTCGATATTCTCCAATCTTCTTGTGCCTAACTTTCTTCTAATAGTATCCATATTTCTATACTTGAGCAAAGCTAAAAACAATTGGAATTTACCCACTTCATATTTTTTCTCAAAATATTGTTTCATTATTTGAGAACAATGACAAAGGATATTGCCTTTACCCACCTTACCTTCCATGGAATTCAATTCTCTCTCATCCACTTATATGCATCTAGGATTTCTATTTCATTTTGATGTGACATTTCTTGTCCTTTGAAATGTTGGAGTGACGTTTACATCCACTACATGCTGACAACTTCGATTATGAGATTGAACCACCTAGCATGGTTGTTGCAGAGTCACATTTGCATAATCAAGACCATAATGATTTAACTCTTCAAAAGATTGTCTTCTTAATAATGGACTAAGAATATCATCTCCCATATAACCAACTTCCATTAACGTTGCATTATCTTCCTCATCCTCTACGCTAGGTATCTGTTGAGGATAAATGGAAAGTATTTTCTCATCCACTAAATGTCCTAGATTTCTTGATTATTCCCTCATCTTTCCTTTTTTGTTTTCAGCTTCTTGCGGTGTAAGCACCTTCCTCATTGACTTCCTCCATCTATTACATACATTACCCATTGAAATCCTCCCAAACTTATACAAAACCTATGCATTTGTGTAAGAAATGATTAAGTTGCAGGTTTAAAAGTTCTCTATGCATAGGTTCAAAAGAATTCTATCCTTTTCTATAGTAAAAATGGCCCACAACCAAACATTTTTTATAAGACACATATTGTATATGCGATATAACTCATCTCTATTTTATCGCATATGTGTTATATCACATACGCAGTATGCATGCACTGCTTTTTACTTAATGGGAAGTTTCTATAATGTGATCACTAAATCACATATGTGATATATCGCATATGTGATTGAGTGCATATCACATATTGAAACTTGATAACCTTATAATGGAACCCATACCCATGGTTAATACATTGAGACCTATCCTCGCTACACATAACCTCATAACGGAATCCATACCCAACCTAGAGGCCAAATATCCCATCTAGAAGGCATGTGTGGTAATTAAAGGACTCATTTATAGATCACGAGCCATAAAAGCTTCATTTAGGTCCTAAGACCCTGCCTTTTCTTCCATGACACTTCTAAAAGTCCCAAACCTTTAATGACACCCTTATCCCATTTAGACTCCATTTATAGGGCTTGTTGTAGTCTAGGACCTTGTGATTTGTCCATGAACCATAAAACACATTTTAATCCGTAGAATATTAGATTTATGCTTGGACCATGGTAGTGTCTTCAGAACTATCTCTTGTCTGGAAATACTCATAATGGTTCCAATATGACCATGGTCAATGCCTCAAGAATAATATTCAATGCATAAAATAGTCTAATGGTACATATATCCCATATTAACGCTAAATAACCCATTTAAAGGGCATGTGTAGTGGTTTGAGACTTGTTTCTATGACAATTTTGTCCCATTATGATGGTTAAGAACCTAAGACCCATCCTTAGTGCATGAAACCTCATAATGAGACCCATATCCCACTAAAGGCCAAATATTCGATCTATAAGGAATCTATGTTGATTTATGGACTCATTGTCTTCTCTTCCATGACTATAGTAAATGTATAGAGACCCATCCCTCCCATCCAAAACCCTATAATGTCACCCTTATCCCATTATAATACCATTTAGAATCCCAATATTCCATCAAGATGATCTATAGGGTGGATCATGGTCCAACATTACATTCGTTAAGATGGGGGGGGAGTCAAAGGAGGGAGAGGAAGGTGTAGAGGGAATCATGGGAGGGAGGGATTGTTATAGCAGATTTCACCACACTAGGTGAATCACACATTGTATGTCCTTCCCTTGTCCCGCTGCAGACTCATTAGCCCCTTTGGACCACTTTATATCTTTTGATGTTACCTTGATCATCCCTAAAAACATTAGAATATTGATATACGCGGATTTTTTTCCGATAACCGCGTACATACGTGGATATTCCCTCGATAGTCATGTACATCGGGATGTGTGCATAGTCCAAAACATTTTGGAGTTTTCCTTGACTTGGATCCGACTCATATGACTCCTGGCCTTCCATATGCCTTGAGATCGCACGGATTCGACCTTTCAATATCCCTTTGAAAAGCTATATAAGGAACACCTTGGTACATTGAAAGCATAAGAGAAACTTGAGAGCATCGAAACTATAGTCCATTGTTTCCAAGATTTATGCTTGAGTCTGCATCCCTTTGTCCCTTGGAGCATTGT
>LPNX011123208.1:136453-166230 GCA_001517045.1 Pseudotsuga menziesii | reverse complement strand
AAGCTTCCCTCAGACATACCTAAGTTCGATGGAAAACCGGGAGAGGATCCGAGCGAACACATTACTAGGTTTAACCTATGGTGCTCTTTGAATTCCTTACATCAGGACTAAATCTGTTTGAGACTATTTCAACACACCCGCAAAATGGTATATAGAGCTACCTAGGGCGGCATTCACTTTTTTCGACGACCTTGCGATGAATTTTCTTAATCACTTCCAGCTACCAGTGCGCTATGACGTTGGTACTGAACTCTTGTCGATGTTTCAACAGGATAAATCCACACATATCTCGAATCATATTCAAGAGTGGCCTAGATGGAAGAGGTTAATTAAAGATTTTATACCGCCAGAATTCCTCCTCGAATAGTTCCTTAAGTTGTTATTTCCATATATAGCGAACGATGTTTCTACATCTGGACTGCAGAATGAGGAACAAGCAATTTTTAGGGCACAGGAATTAGACTTGATTTATGCTCAGTCCGGTTTGTTATATGAGATTATTCCCAACGCTCCGCGTTCTAGTTTCAACCCCAAATTCAAACTTGGACCATATGCCGATGGAATTGTGGGTTGTGCAAGTGCGAAACCTGCAGATTCTGTTGCAAAACAAGTTATTCAAGTGTTAATCAACCAATCTGCTTCGGGACAAGCTACGGCTTCATCTCAACCCGCCCAAACGGTGAGTGTACTTTCTGTGCAATCATCGAACCAGAAGGGTAACCAGCAGCCCGGACAGAATAGAAAAAATGGTAAGAATAATTGTAAAGGTGGGAATAAGAATGAGAATGGTAATAATGAAAAGAACATCCATAATGCTCAGGGGGACAAGCAAGCTAAACGTAAGGTTAAATTCCCTTGCAAGTTGTGTAAGGATGATCACCTCACTTACTTCTGCCCTCGTATTGAGGAAGCTTCGAGATTCTTGGCACAAGGCCCAGCTGTGCTAACTAACCCTTTACCGCATAATCAAAATATGAACTTGAAGTCACATGACCAGTCTGGTGGTGATCAAGATCTGCCAGAGAGTAGTGGTCGTGGTTGCATTAACATGGTCCGTGCTACGAAATTTGTGACCTGTGCAAAAGATTATGGTTCATCACAACCCAGTCCAAGAAAAGAGCCTGATCCACCAGGATCTCCTTTGTGTATTGAAAAACCTGTGGATAAACCTAAAGTTGCACCTCACATTCCTAAGGGAGTCCTTAAGCATTTGGGGCACAATCCAAATTCTTGAGCCACCCAGAACTATTTAGTTGTTGAGGATTTGGGCCACACTCCTTCTGCAATGTATGCATTGGAAGTGCTTCAGAGTTGTCCTTCGCAAAGGAAGGCATGCTTTCTGCCCTTGGTGTGAACGATGATGATTCTTCCTCCATGATTAAATTTGAAACTGCAGGACTTCGGCCTCTCTTTCCTTACTATGTGTCTCTTTTGATACACGTAGAATGTCTTAATATGATCATCAAGCGCACTGTGATTGATGAAGGCACTGCTGCTTCTGTGATGTCTCTATCATGTTGGAAGGGTTTAGGTTCCCTTGAGCTATCTAAATCAGTGACCATATTAACTGTTTTCGATGGGAGATCGTTTAGGCCACATGGCATCCTTCCATCCCTTAAAGTTCGTTTGGGAGGGAAGACCGTTGCGATAGAGGTCGAGGTGGTTGATGCGCCCCTTGACCATAATCTCTTGCTAGGTAGGAATTGGATGTACAGTATGCAAGCCATTGCTTCTTCCCTATTTCATGTTGTATGCTTTCCACATAATGGGAAGATAGTCACGATTGATCAAATGACATTCAAGAATCTGTCTGTTACCGCATCTTCGGGAGCTTCGATCCCGATCGTTGAACACTCTTAGCCGGCAACTGGGAGTGTGGGTGTAGGCATGTATCCATCCCTCATGGGAAGCTTTAGTCGTCCTGCACTAATTCTTATGATAGGTTCTAGTTCCAGTGAGGCTTTGACATCTATGAGATCGGTGTCTTTTCGCACGAGTGATATGGAAGATCCTTGGATTATTCCTACACTGAGTACTCCAAATGAGCCCATCATGACAGATGTGTCGCTGCCTACAACTATGATAGCTTATCAAGCTAACCTCGAGTGTGTTGCAGAGCCTAGTCCTTCCTCTTCATGGATGGAAGAGGAGGACCCTTATGTGATACCGGCATGGGAAATATAGTCTTCTCACATGCACGATTTCCTTGATATCGTTTTCCCTTCAGATGAAGTGATTATTGAGGCTATGTCGGGAGTTGAGCCACCATGGGAGGAACTCCATCATAGATTGTACTTTCTTCCTGAGCTTGATTGCTTGGAGCATGAGGATTTTAGGGTGGTTCTTAGTACGAGAGTTGGTATTCCTATGGTTCCGTTAAGATCTCCTAGTCAGATGGCTGACGAAAACATGGCAAACATATCTTCAACAATTCCTATCAACATCTCTCGTGATCCTGGCAGGATAGAGAATGTCTATATTGGGGCGGAATGTTCCCATGATGAGATTCTAGAATACACCGAGCTGTTTAAAGAATTCCATGATATATTTGCTTGGTATTACGACGAAATGCCAGGTATCGACCCTTGGATTATCGAGCATGAGATTAATACTTACCCCAACACTAAGCGTGTTCAACAACGGTTGCGTATGGTGAATCCAAGGAAAGCACTCACGATTAAGGCAGAGATAGAAAAGCTCTTAAAAGCCGGTTTTATCTATCCCATTCCCTTGACGAAATGGGTTTCAAACCCCATTCTGGTGGATAAGAAGCAGGGAGTGATCCGCTTATGTACTAATTTACACGATTTGAATCGTGCCTGTCCTAAGGACAATTTACCCACACCATTTATTGATCATATTTTGGATGAGTGTGCGGGTAGTGAGGTTTTTTCCTTTATGGATGGATTTTCCGGGTATAATCAGATACAAATTAAACCTGGGGACCAACATAAGACTGCATTTATTTGCCCTTGGGGAACTTTTGGATATCAGAAAATGCCTTTCGGCCTTAAAAACACCAGAGCTACATTTCAGTGGGAAATGACCTTGATCTTCCACAATCTCAAGTCAATTATCAAAGTATTTTTGGATGACCTTGCTGCTCATTCTAATATGAGAATGCGTCATCCCTATCACTTGAGATTGGTATTCGAAAGATGTCAGCATTATTTGGTTAGAATAAATCCTCATAAGTGAATCTTTTGTGTGAAGTCAGGTCATTTGTTAGGATTCATCCTTTCTAAAGAGGGCATAAGAGTTGACCCTTTGAAGGTTGAGGCAATACTTCAATTGTCTCCCCTGAAGAATATTTGTCATCTTCAATGTTTGCAAGGCATGGCAAACTTCTTATAGAGATTTGTTGTAAACTTTTCCAATTTGACTAGAGGCTTCATGCATCTCTTGAAGAAGGACACCCCCTTTTGTTGGGATGAGCGAGCCCAAGATTCCTTTGATGCACTCAAGCGATCCCTAGCATCGGCTCTGGTGATTAGTCCCCCGGACTATAGCCGTGATTTTCTATTATATGTGGCCGCGTCCTTAGAGATGATTGGTATGGTTTTGGTTCAAGTGGATGAGGAGCTCTAAGAGCATGTCATATACTATCTGATCCAGAACCTTATTGACGCAGAGATTCGTTATTCTCATGTTGAGAAGCTTGCTTTAGCTACCGTACATGTAGTTCAGCGGTTGAGACATTATATTCTCCTTCACCAGACCTTGGTTTTATCCCATGTCAATCTATTTCAATTCATCCTCAATCGAATGATGATTGGGGGAAAATATAATAAATGGATTGTCATTCTGCAAGAATTCGATCTCGAATTTGTTTCGGCAAAATCGAAGAAGTCTTTAATTTTTGCAGAGCTTATATCGTATTTCCCGAGCGAGGCCAAGGAGTTGGTTTGTGAAGATACATTTGTCGATGAACACATATTCTTAATCTCAACCTTAGACCCATGGTATGGGGATATCATAACATATGTACAAACATTGAAGAAACCCTACTCACCTCTCACGAGATGAACGACGATGATTATGTCACGTGTCTAAGAACTACCTCATAGTGGATAACACTTTGTACCGCCATGGGGTAGATTCCATTTTACGATGTTGTTTAAATCATGATGAGGTACAGGTAGTGCTGAATGATTTCCATGGAGGGGCGTGTGGTGGTCATTTATTTGGACTTTCCACAGCTCAAAATATCTTAGGAGCGGGTTATTTCTGGCCGTCGATCTTTAAGGATTGTGTAGATGCGGTCAAGAGGTGCCACCCTTTCCAGGTGTTTGCATGTAATATGTGCTTGAAACCTACCCTGTTACATCCCATTATCATTGCCGGTCCCTTCAATAAGTGGGGGCTCTATTTTATGGATTGCAACCCAGCCTCGGCTGGGGGGCACCATCATATTATAGTGGTTGTTGATTACTTCACGAAATGGGCTGAGGCTATGCCTATAGTTAAATCCGATGGTGAGATAGCCACCCACTTCGTATTCAACCAAATTATTACTCGGTTCGGAATTCTGAAATATCTTGTCACTGACCATGGCTCACACTTTCAGAATCGTATGATGGAAGAGTTGGCATCAAAGTCAGGATATAGGCAAGAGAATTCCTCCTCTTACTACTCTCAAGCGAATGGACAGGTAGAAGTAGTGAATAAATCACTCAAATCCATTCTCCAATGAACCATCGCACAAAGCAAGAATAATTGGCACATCATGTTATATCCTGCTTTGTGGGCATATAGAACCGCTATTAAGACTACCACACATTTTTATCCATATCAACTCATACATGGAGGGGAGTCGATATTGCCAGTTGAATGCGAGATTCCTTCTTTGAAACTAGCTATAGAACTCTTACCAGACACTTCTCCATTGGAGGAGCATTTGGTCCACCTTGAGCAACTTGATGAGCAGCGTCGGGATGCCTTAGTGACTCTAGAGGTCAATAAACTTCGCGTAAAGGTCTAGTACGATAAGTCGATCCATCCAAGGAGGTTTAGTGAGGGAGACTTGGTCCTTTTGTGGGATCAACCGAAAGAACCCTTGGGTGTAGGAAAATTTAACCCCATGTGGCGTGGTCCTTACGTGGTCAAGCATGTCTTAGAGAAGGGTGGTTATGAGTTAGTGGATTATGAGGGAACGGCCTTAGCTGAGCCTAGAAATGGGCTCTATCTCAGGAAGTACTATGCATGATTTTCATCCAAGGATGGTTATTGTATATTATTGTACGATTTGCATAGTTAGGTCTTTTTCTTATAGTGATCGGGTTTGTCATTAGTTTCCGTTTCTTTTGGAAAATGTCAATGGAATATTCCACCTACATAGGATTCAGAGATGGTACGAGCCATCACACTCAAAACTCAGCCTCTGCTGCTTGGGTGATTTACACTCCTATGGGTCAGGTACTGTCTTCAGGAGGCATATGTTTGCAGCCATCTTCCAACAATGTTGCTGAGTATAGTGTCGTTATTGAGCTTCTACGGGATGCCATTTCACATGTCGTTCTCTCGCTTAACGTACATATTGATTTGGAGTTAGTAGTGTCACAGCTTAATGGTTTGTACCATGTTAGAGATCCAATGTTATTAAGAATATTCTTACGTGTGAGATTATTAGAACGACAATTTGACAGTATAACATATATGCATATTCCAAGAAATAATAATCAAGTTGCTAACTCATATGCTAACTACGTGTTAGATTGGAATTTGTTTCATTCACAATAAATTAATCACAAACATAATTTTTACACATATAAATAAATAAAACGATCACCATAAAACTTTTTATATACATCCAAAATGTGTTAATACATAGTTTCATGATACAAAATTGGGGCTTTCGAGCCACCAACATATAATACACAGTAGTACAAAATGTATACACTCCCAAGTATCTAATCCTATGGAGGACGAGGAGGGTTGTGATCATGGAAGGTCACTATGGCTCTAGCTAGCCATCGGAATAATTGCACCCATGTGTGTGGTACACCCACCACCTGCCGCTACATAGCCTCAGGCAATTCCTTGACTTGCACCATGGGAACCCTATGTGTCAGTCTCACAAAATTGGTATGAATGCTCTGGAGCGTCCGCTCCACATCCACACCCATGATGTCATCTCCTCTTCCCCTCCGTCTATGATGAGGGAAGCCTTCCGGCCACCGAGATCCGACATCTGCACACAAATGGTAGATGTCACTATGTACTGTCACACAAAAACATGTCTTTTGATTCCATATAATCAGAAAACACAAAAAAATTAAATAACTCAAAAATTAAAAAGAGAGGGTCGAGATTCATTACCTATATCGCCATAGGTCGATCCTGGTGGTAGCGGCATGTCTGGGTCCCCCCGAAAATCTATCCTTGCATAGGGGTATTCATTGATGGCAACTATTTGTCATCGCCACCATGGAAATAAGTTAGCTGGATATGTGTTGGCCACCATACAACCCCCCAGTCTGTGCATAGCATCTTCCCAACGCCGTTGGGCCAGATCTCGAACCCCGTGAAGAGGAACATCCACTCTGGGGCTCAATCCTGGAACATGCTCGAAGAAAAACATGCTCAAAATACTACTAAACCCGAATTTCTGCACTCTACCTACCTTACACTCACTGAGATGATGTTTCATGTTGCTCAGTAGTGTAGTGCTGCAGTCATAAATTGCGGGTCTCATGCACTCCACTACATAGAACATCAGAGGCCACGAGGCCTGGTGGAGTGATGTGAAGCCTGCTTTCTTTCCCAATGTCAATAGTATGGCCTTTAGGCCCAGCACCTATATAGCGTTGGTAGGTACCTGACTCCCCACATTCTCTATGTCTAGATAGCAGTACACTGCAATGTACTCGTCGATAGTTAGGCCACCGCCTGGCCCACCACAAGAACGAAGGTTCACCACTTCCCCTCATCTAGAAAGATCGATAATGAAGTATATGTCCTCCACCTCTATGGTGAGGGACATCCCATCTATCTGGAAGGACTCCGAGTCTGGATCCTAGTAATCCACCAACATTTGTAATAGTCTTGGTTTGGCCCTCAAACCACCAAGACACCAAAACTTGTAGAGTCTACATGCACATAGAGCTTGTTGAGCCATTAGATCGGCCCTTACTACTTCCTCTACCTCAACATGTTCATGCTCTCTCCACTCCAGGACCATCTTGCACAAGAAATTGCAAATTTGGCCATTAAATTATTGAAAAAACCTTATGCGTGGCCTCATACATGACTGTTTTCAAAACAGTCACATTTGTACACGGCTTTGGGGGCATTTTCCATGTATATCCAGCCCTATACGCAGAAAAACCCTCGATTTCCACGTGGGCCATAGTGCCCTTTTTAGTTTGGCCTAGAAACCTTAATTGACCATGGAATTTGATAAAAATTGCATTGAAATGGAAGAGAAGAGCATGGGTAAATACCTGGAAGAAATGGTAGTGGATTCCACCGGCTGGATCTCCTAGAATTTGCTATTGAAAATCTGAGCTCAAATGGGTAAAGGTTTCAAATGTTTTATAATATTTTGAATTGTTTACTATTTATAGAAAATTTTCAAATATTTGAAAATTTTTACCCCCTTTTCTATAGTTTCAACATTTTCTAACCATTTTGGACCGTTTTGACATAATTCATGACGTAGAGGACCTTTTTCAGTGTCATTTCAGTCGTTGGATTGACCGTTCATATCGATCTCAGGTATCATATCTAAGCTGGCATATAGGTTAGGTTTCATCACCATTTTCATTTTGCATGACCTTATGACCATGTCATCATGACCTTAGGTATAGACCCACTCTATTATGTCACGGAACCTTCTTGTTGTTTTAGAAGTGGCATGATATAAGTGGTAGAGCTTCACCTTACATGGGTACCCTAGTTAGCGCCTTATTTGCATTTGGTTCCCATGCCGACGTTTTCTCCTTTAGGGTGTGGGAGTCCGTTGTATTGTATTGCCATGATATTTCACAAGAGCCTCATACTCCTCTTGATCTTTTGCTGGCCTATTTTCCTCAGGACTCCCTCATGTCAAGTTGTGAATGCATTATCATGAGCTTTTCCTACCTTATTGAGCTTTATGCCGGCTCCCCTGACATTGCGTTTCATCCATATAGCCCGAGCTTGTCTCATGTCTAGCCATGCAGAGCCATTTTTTATATCCTTCACAGCTTGTTTCCCTTTTTTACTGGGAGGGGATTTTCCCCAGAGTGTTGATATCCTACACATGTATCCTTGCATTGAGCATAGGTATGTTCCACTACTTGGAACTAGTTTGTTTTCCCTGATGACACTCGTCTCCTCCTAGTCTATAACTATAAAGCCATTTTATTCTTTTTAAATATTTTTAAATAAATGAAAAAGTCCAAAAAAATCAAAAAACCAAAAATTCGGACAAGGAAAGATGTTATCTTTGGCAGCTGCAAAGTCGTGTCGCCTTCAAACAGAGCACTGTATATCACATCCATTGGTTGGGTTATAGTTTGACTTTAGGAGTTGTACTCATTTATCTGATTTTATCTCCATCGACTGGTTAAGCTTCCAGTCCCTATGGAGCCTCTGTCAATGCCTCATGTGTCGCAGAGATGTCCCAGTTTGTATATCAAGTCTATGCTGCCTTTATTCAGTCACCATACACTGTTATGCTTTTGTTCAAAGGAATTTGAAGCCTGTGTCGACCATTCCTCAGTTCTCTTGACTTTGCATGTTGACCATTCTCGGTATAGTTACTGGTTCGTGCACCTTAAGATTGAGTCCTTCCACATTATACAGCTTTGCTGAGTACCTCATGTTGGATGATGGGGGATGCCTTAATGCCCTCCTTCCAGCGGATTTCATTCCATTGACTTTAGATCATTTATTCTGGGATTGGAATCTAGAGTCATTTTGAGTGCCTTGAGACTTACAGTCATTAGTGGCAGGTTCTCTCACCATCGACAGTATTTTGGGAATACATCAATGTCCCTTGATCGATGGATCCTCTCAAGTGTTCGAACTCAACACATTTATTCACACTTGTTAGTTTGCACTCTAGTACCTTCATTCCCATTTTCATTATCGGTGGGTGATCTCGTGTTTGTTAACGGTATACATTAATGACTGGTAATCAGATGATGGACTACTATGTTCGACCTCGACACCTCTATTCGCATAGTAGGACATGTACTTGTAGCGGTTTGTGCAGAATACTTTCCAGATTGGTGGCATCTCATATATGCTACCTCCTTGATCGTGCCAGTGTTCATGAGATTTCAGCTCTCATGAATTGATTCTAGTATATGTTAGATATTTCCAGCCACTATGGAGATCTTGATCTGTTATATATCTTCAGCCATTATGGAGATCATGGTCCTTTGTATATCTTCATCATGGAGATTCTGATCTATGTATATTGTACATGTTGATGACCACTTATCTGATATCTTGTATCATGCCTATTCATGGCCATTGTACTCTTATGTATGTGGGACTACTATATGTATTTGTAGTGATGTGCAGAGTTGTATTATTGTACTATGTTGATCGGGTGGATGGTTTTCCATTTGGGATCCTTCATCACTCCACTTCTGGGATGGACTTATAATGTATTTCGGCCATCGTATGA
Source organism: Pseudotsuga menziesii (assembly GCA_001517045.1). NCBI lineage: Eukaryota > Viridiplantae > Streptophyta > Pinopsida > Pinales > Pinaceae > Pseudotsuga > Pseudotsuga menziesii. Next base: position 156,611 of record LPNX011123208.1, on the reverse strand, counting down.
CCCCTCTGAACTCACACATTAGGGGGCATCTGTTATAGATGATTTCAGCACTCTAGGTGAATCACACTTTGTATGGCCTTCCCTTGTCCTGCTGCAAATTCCTTAGACCCCTTGGACCATTTTTTGTCTTTTGATGTTTTCTTGACCATCCCTAAAAACATGTGAAAAATGATACACGTGACTTTTAAGCCTATAATCGCGTATATACGCGGGTTTGACCACTAAAACTATGTACATCGGGATGTGAACAAAATCCAAACCCTTTTGGAGTTTTCCTTGACATGGATCCAACTCAGTTGACTCCTGGCCTTCCCTATGCCTTGAGATCGCTCGGATTCGACCTTTAATTGCCCCTTTGAAAAGCTATATAAGGAACTCCTTGGTACATTGAAGGCAGAAGAGAGAATTAAGAGAAAAGAAACTACAGTCCATTGTTGCCGGAACTTATGCTTGAGTCTGCATCCCTTTGTCCCTTAGAGCACTTTTGTGTTCTTCTCAAGCTTGCCTTTTGCTTGTGAGCTTGCTATCTAGAGATGGAGGATTGAAGTGGTGGAGGCCCAAGTGGGGGATTCAGTTTCTCCGGTTCGCAAACATGCTGACAGAGGTTGTATCTTGTAATCTCTGTTTTATATTAATAGAAATATCTTTTCCTATCCAATAATGTGTGTTTGAACGAATATTTTATCCATGGGATTATGTCAAATGCTTATACATTATTGATTATATATGCTAGAATAGATCTAATACCATGATATATAGAATGCTTGTATTGTTTACTTGTTGTTGAGGAAGTAATCTATCAATTCAAGCTGAAGTTGGAAAGATCAACGAGGATCTACTTCAACCGTCCAAAATAAGGTATGAGGTCTGATCCTTTAGTGTTAGACATTTAATTTCTGTTGCATATTGGAAAGGATTGATTTCTAGAGTCAAGCTATCTATTGTGGTAGCCCAAGCCATAGGAATTTCTTTCCATAACACAATCCTTATCCTCATAGTGGATGTGTTGGTACCATTAGGAATATTTTAGAGCTAGATATGAATTTCGAGCTTCAGAGAAAGGTTAGTCGATGAAACTCAATCATTAATTCTAAAAATCAGCTTCTATGTCTTAAGCACCATGAACAAGTGCCATGGACAAGCGCCTTTAACCACCAATAATTTGACCTCATTATCCACAACCATTCACAAATTTTAGGCTAAGCATCATCCTTTTTCCACACTGTGACCGCTTTCGAGGGGACAATAATTACCATGATCTTTTATTTTTAGATGGGGTTTCTCCTAAAGCCTATCCACTAACATGGTGAACTCTTTTAAACTCTCGTACCAAGCTACTAAAGCTAAAATGCAAATGCGTTATAGCGCATATACGATATGAATAGCTCTTAAACACATATGTATAACGCATATGCATGTTTTTTAAATTTAAAAACTCAACGGAAACAAGGCTTGGCATTATGTTCAGAAATAGCTTTGGACTACCGAGCCTATTGGCTAGGACAAACAAACTAGGGCTATTGCCTGTATTTTAGAACTCTATCAATATGCTCAGTTTCGATGGCGTGTTTTGCTATGACAAACATAATATTTTTTTATTAAAATATAGAATATTGTAGAGTATGATCTTACAATTCTGAACATGTAATATTTTCCATAAAATATATGTTTTATTTATTTATTATTATTTTTCTAAATGACACACATCACTTTTTGAAAATAGATACATCGATTGTTTTTTATATAACTTTTGATTACCTTCATCATTTCCCAAGAAAACTACATGGTGCACTAGAAGAGATGGATATCTACAATCTTATATATAAATCAAGGATTTCATTAATTTTTGCCCCTAAAGTGTTGCACCGGCACATAACGTTTTTATTTCAAGCTTTTCTCTCTTCAATAATTAATAATAATAATAAAATAATTCATGAAAATTTATGAATAAATAGTGTTACACTAGACCCATATGCCCTTTATATGTCTGCAAGATTTTATCCAAAATTGACATCATTTACCTCATATAGTGTTGCACCCGCACAAACACATATGTTATGATGTGCTGGAAATTTGAAAACCCATTTTAACGAAAACTAATTTTATAATCATTTACACACATTTTTTTTGCATAAATGTTATATATTATGAAAGCTGATTCAACTACTTATCTTTTGTCTTTTTAATCCGTTAGGGAAGTACCCCTAATTGTCACCAAAAATCATAAGTTTCAAGTTTTTTCAGTATTATGTGACATTTAAAGTGGCTTTAAAGGAGTCCATGACTTCGCATTAGCCCTTTATATAATTTTCATATCCCTCTCTTTCTCTAAATCATACATATACACAATTTTGAATTTCTTAGTTGATTTATATACTTTTCATATACCTCTTTTCTTCTATGTGTAAAATTATAACAAATATGACAAATTGGATAGAAGGTTTTAAAGCTTGTAACTAGTTTGTTTTATAAATGGAAATTATCACAACGTAATTGTGAGGCAATATATATAGAAAAATAATTTACCTTATATTAAATTATCAAATAGGGTAGGTAATCTTAGAGATGCTACACCATATGTGCAAAGTAAAACATTTTTTGTAATGGGGCTAAATTCTTATAACAATTTCAAAGAATAATGTTATAATTTCAACGTAATCTAATTTACTAATAATCAACTTCTACCAATCCCAAAAGAAAGTCACAAACTACATGCTATTTATCCACTAAACAATATGCAAGAAAATATGTTTAAATCTACACAAAAGCATCCATTCACCAAACCAAACTCTAACCATGCTAATTCAAATCAACTAATGCAATATGAAATCAAAGTAAAGAAATCCTATATTCACAACACCAATTTCAAGTAAACTTAAACAAATTCTCAAAACATAATCAAAATTTAACCTACTTCAAGAAATCTTCATAGAAAGTATCAAGCTCCAGATAAGGGAACTAAATCTGATCTTCTCTTCCCAATGCAAAGAAAACAAAGAACTTTTTTTAAAAAGGATCTATGACCGTTTTAGTACTTTAAATCAGATCATCAAAGTACATGTCAATAGAGCTCAACCTTGCAGCAAACCAATCTAATATTCTCATGAGTCCTAAAAAATATTTCAAGCTATCTTGCAATCTTAACAATTAAAAGGTTAAGAATTAAAATGAGAAAACATCTTTTAGATCTACTAAGTATTGTAGAACATATACTAGTTTAATCCATTACAACTAGTTCCAAACTTTAGAAAATGAATTACAACATCTTTCAAACTTTAGAACATGAAATATCTAGTTATACTATCAAACTTCCAAATCTCAAATTGAATTCATCACTCTTGTGTCTAAATAAAAATGAAAATTATTTCAAGAGAACTATTTTCTAACTGATAAAAGACATAGCATGAAAGAAATTATCTATTGTGAACTCAAAATAAACTCAGAGAAATATCTAGCATCGTATTTGCAACACATTCAACTTTTCACATCTTACAAGGCAGCTCCAACAATTAAGCCGTGGTTCTTTACATGTTGGCCACTCTAGAGGTGACAATAAAAATTAGGGTTTCTCTCTAACAATATACAATTTACAAAATTGGGGGAAGAAATAATAATAGTGGACAATCTTGGCTTCAATCTATATCACAACACTTTTGGTTGAATTCAGAGCAACTTCAAATATGTGGAGATACTCTTAACCTTCATTTGATAAAGGTCACTTCTCACCACCATTTAATTATGAGAGCTCCACGTTATCAAGTAACATCTCCAACATGCAAATAACACCACTAGTTCAATTTCATGCATGCTTAACCAGAGGGTGTAGTGAATTTTTTTTGGTTTGTTCACCCTCATGTAATAGTAGCTCCAACCCTTCAACTCTCAATTCAAAAATTCCATGTAGAGGTCTCCATAGTTCAATAGAGAGGTCATCCCACCTCTTTCAAGAAATATTCCACGATCTTTGGCACACCAGTATTCAATTTAAAAAATGTGAGGCATACTCCACGAAGCTCCATACATCAAACTTGGAACTCATTTCTATCTAGATGTGAGTTCATAGTTCTCAAATGGATTGAGGTTCAATTAGATAAACCAAGGAGGAAACCAGCAAAGCACAAAGGCTCACTCAGACAAAGAAGAGGAGAAACACTCAACTCGATTGTACTAACGAATGAAACTTACATATATAGAAAAATCATAAGCTAAACTAGATCCAATAAAGGTGGATCAAATCCTACAACATAAGCGTTGTTCAAACGGAATGTATAGATATAGAAAACATCACAACTACATAAATATGAATTATATCTAACAAATTCCCTTAATGCAGAAATGGATTCTTGACAACTCCTAATTTCTTCCTAAGATCCTCAAAGTTGATCCTTCCAACTAGTTTAGTAAAAATATCAGCAACATTCTCACTTGTATTACAATAGATGAGTTCAATTTCTTGAGACTCAATATTTTCTCTAACAAAATGATGTTAAAACTCAATATGTTTGGATCTGGCATGATAGATTGGATTGTGTGCCAGCTTAATTGAGCTTTGATTGTCACACTGGATTTTGGTAGCTTGTTTTTTTGTGTTCTAACCTCTTCAAGTATGTGCCTCAACAAAATGGCTTCACAAGAAGCATTGGTTAAAGGTTTGTATTCATCTTGTGTGGATGACAAAGAAACAGTTGGTTGTTTCTTACTGCTCCATGATATGACTCTCGAACCAATGTTAAAAGCATATCCAGAAGTATATTTTCTGTCATCAAGATTGCCTGCCCAGTCAGAATTAGAGTATCCTTCCAAGTGAACATCAGATACATCAGTATATAAAAGACCATAATTAATAGTTCCTTTTAAATATCTTAGGACCTAGTTTGCAGATTTCCAATGTGTTTCACATGCCTTAGCCAAGAACTAACTAAGGATGTTAATAAAATATGATAGGTATGGCCTTGTAGTAGTGAGTTAGTTCACACTACCCACTAGTTAACGATACAAAGTACCATCAACTTCTTTAGATCCATCAGTGTTGTATAATTTGGCATTTTGATCCAAAGGAGTGGATACAAATTTGCATTCACTCATTTGAAATATGTCAAGTATTTCCCTTGCATGTTTTCTTTGAGTGATGAATGTTTTACCAAATTCTGTCCAAAATGCAATTCCTAAACAATAATGTAAGTCACCAAGCTCTTTCATTTAAAATTCCTATGACAAATTAATTTTAATATCTGCAACTAATTGATATGCTCCACCTGTAATGATAAGATCATCCACATATAAGGATATCAAGCAAACATTTCCCTATTTATCTGACTTAATATATAAGCTTGAATGATTTTCACTTTTGAGAAATCATTGTTGTTTAAAGAAGGTTTCAATCTTGATATACCATGATCTAGGATCCCGTTTTAGTCCATAGATAACTTTATTTAACCTGCACACAAGTGGCTCATGTCCTTTCTGCAAAAAGCCTTCAGGGTGTACTAAGTATACTTCCTCATTCCAATCACCATTTAGAAAAGAAGATTTGACATCTAATTGGTGTATTCTCTAGTTATGTTTAGTAGCTAATGCAACTAGTAATCTAATAGTGTTTAACTTAGCTACTGGTGCATATGTCTCTTCAAAGTCAATCCCCTTTTGTTGAGAATAACCCTTAGCAACTAATCTTTCCTTGAATTTGTCAATACTACCATCTACTTTAAGTTTAGATTTGAATAGCCATTTGATCCTATGGGTACTTTATCTTCGGGTAATTCTATTAAATACCAAGTTTTGTTTCTCATAATGGAATTATATTCTTAATTCATTGTAGTCACCCATTCTTCCTTATCTTTGGCTTGTTCATAATTTAATGGTTCTATGACATTCATTTTACTAGTCAACAAGGCATAATCTCTAAACAGTACTGCAGGATGAGTTTGACGAGTTGACCTTCTAGGTACTACAGTACTTGCTGGAGTTCCATCCATGATTCTTCTATCTTATGTTGTTTCATCATCTGAGGTAGTATCACTCATGCTTCATTCCTGTTCTTGAACGTGTTGTTGTTGCACCTGTTGCTGATCCTACACTTTTTGAAGATTTTATCTATTTTGACATGCTCATCTGGGATCAGTTCTTCATCAACATTATTCATCCTATTTGAAAGTAGTCATTACATAGTGGAAAATTGCAAGTAAGAAGGAGCTGTGTTGGGGAATTGAAAATCTTGACGTTTCGATCCCTACTCTGGGATCATCATCTTCAATTGTCTCCTGATGATGATCCCAGAGTAGGGATTGAAATGTTGAGATTTTCAAATTCCCCAACGCAGCTCCTTCTTACTTGCATTATTCATCATGCTACACATATATGCATTTTCATGAATGCAACATCTCTACTAGTAATCAATTTGTGTGAACTAGGATGAAACAATTTGTATGCTTTTTTATCATCGCAGTAGCCAACAAAGATATATTATATGGATTTTGCATCCAATTTCCTTCTGTCATCTTTAGGTATGTGTGCAAAATCCCTAGAACCAAATATTTTTAAATGACTAATTTCAAGTTTATAGCCATGAATGACTTTAGAGGGGGTTTGAAGTTCTAGTCTCTTTGTTGGGCTCCTATTCTTTAAATAAACAATAGTGTTTATTGTTTCAGCCCAAAAGCAATTAGAAATATTTTTACCTTGGAGCATACTGCGAGAATGATTCCACCATTGTTTTGTTTCTCTTCTCAACAACTCCATTTTGCTAAGGTGTATCGGTGACTATGAATTGTTGTTGGATTCCATTATCTGTACAGTATCTTCTAAAATCTCCAAAGTGTACTAACCACCTTCATCCGATCTGAGGATTTTAATGTATTTACCTGTCTACTTCTCAACTTTGATTCTGAATTCCTTGAAGTATTCGAAGAAATCACTTTTTATTCTGATGAAGTAAGCCCATTTGAGCCTGGATCTGTCATCAACAAATATAAAAAAATACCATGCACCACCAAGATCTTGTCTGCATAGGTCCACATACATCATTGTGTATTAGTTCAAGGAGTTCAGCCTGTCTCTTCTCTTCATGGTTAGGAAATTCATTGCGGTGTTTTTTTCCGAGTGCACATGCAGCACATTCAATATGACCATTTTTAATGACACGAAGACCCTCAACCATCGACTTTTTCTATAATAGCATGAGATCATTATGATTGAGGTGTCCATACCTTTGATGCCACAATTCAACATCTAAAATAGATGATGTTGCTAGTGCCTGATGGTTTCCCTTGATTGAATCCAACTTGTACAATCCACCAAGTTTGGATCTTGTCGCTATAACTGTGTAATGATCTTGGACATCTTTCACATGGCACTTATATTTATCAAATTCAACTTTCATATCATTATCGGTGATAGCAGAAATAGATATTAAGTTCTTTTTGATGCTTGGGACATACATCACATTATATATCTGTTTAAATTGTCCATGAGGTAGGTTAACACTTATCACTCCATAACCTAAGACTTTGTGAGACCTTTCTTCACCTAGATAGATGTGTGTACCATCAAACTTTTCATAATACTCATCATACCAATCTCTATTACATGACATATGGGCATATGCATCTGAATCTATGAACCATGCATTTTCATCATCAGTCTAAAAAAAAAGCATGTTTAGATATAAAGAGTCTTAACTTTTTAAATCCATTGACATCTCATGTGTCTTTTCTAACATAATTTCCGTTATGTTTTATGTATCTGTTATTGGAATCATTGTTTATCTTCTTAAAGAAATCTCTAGCTATGTGACTTGATTTGCCACAATACTCACATACAACATCTTTACTAGCACTAGAGTCATTGTCTGACATACATCTGTGTCTTGCACGAAACTTGTCTCAAGTGAATTCCAGTGATTCCCTATGTGTGGGTATCTGCCTCTTGCCATCAAGCCCTGCTCTGAAGTCTGATATTTAGGCTCGTACATATTCATTGTTTCTTTTTCTTGTATCATGATTCCACCGAGCTCTGTAAATGTAGGAGGGGCCTGTCTTATTGCAAGTGGTGTCTCGAAAGTATTTGATGCCGGAGAGGTATGCATTTATAGTTTCATTCACATCTATCTTGATAGACAATAAATTGTTCTTTAAAAACAATATTCTATTAGAGTGAGAGGTCTCATACAAACCTTTCAATTTGTCCCATGTGTCTTTAGACATCTTGGAATTTCTGATGTGAGGTATTATGTTGTCTTTTACATACATAAGAATCAACACATTTTCTTGGGTTTCAGGCTATTCCCAATCTGAGATAGACAAATCTGTAGGCTTATGTTCATACCCATTCACAATCGACCACAAACTAAGACTTTTAAGTACAGTAATCAGCTTGAATTTCCAATTTATATAATTTTCAATGCTTCAGTAATGCATAAATTGGCAAGGAACATGTTAGCCATTTTTACCATTTTTACAGTACTGTAGATCCAATAATTTTAACCCAACATGAAAAAAATATATATAGGCTCACCTCTTCACTCTCACATACACGCAAATAACCCGGCACACTTAGCTTCTGACTGATCGGCGCTGCCAGAAATCGGTGCAAGAGAGGGCCTCACTTGCGCTCTATCCGCCTTGCTGAAGGGTGTTGTCAGCGCACACGTTGCTGCTGGTCGATGCACCGCCGACGCACAGTTCGGTATGGGAGGTGCGTCATAGCAGCACCGGCGCGCTATCTCTCTTTTGCCCGCAGGTGAGGAAAACAATTAATAATTTAATGCCTGGAATACTTTCAACGTGATGACTTTTAACCAAAAAATAATAATCGCAGACTTCTCATGGCAGCAATTTTCTCCTCAGGCTGACAACGATTTTCAGTTTAGTTGGCATCTATTTCTCTTTTGCTAACAAAACACGCTCTGTAACAAATCTGGTAAACTTGGTGATCATGCTGAAAACCAACGCAGCACAGAACCAAATATTCAATCTGATAAACGTGGTGATCACGCCACAATCAGGTAGTGAAGGAGCTCCTCCACACTCTTTCACTCACAAAATGTTTTCTGTTTACTCACAGTAGCCTTTATTTAACTCACATCGATACAAAATTAGAGAAACCAAGAAAGAAAAAAACCAACAGAGTACAAAGACTCTCTGAAACAAAGAGGAAGAGGAGAAACATTCAACTCAATTGTACTAACCAACATATATAAGAAAATCATAAGCTAAACTAAATCCAATAAAGTGATAAATCCTACAGCTTAAGAGCGGTTCAAACTAAAAGTCTAAATATAGAAAACATCACAACTACATAAATCTGCATTATATCTAATCAGTTCCAGTATCCAAAGTACTGAAAAGTCACACAGTCTAAAGATAGATTGTACATTCATTTGGCAAGTCATCAGAACTCTAGGATATCATTCTTTCAAATATAGCAGTTAATGATAGCATGATAACACGCAACCACTTCAGAAGAAACATACAACACACGCACAATATCCATGTTCCCTTGTAAGATTGCTGGTCATGGGACCACTACCAGCTCCTTCATGGACTTGCACGCAAACAATACACATATGTATCACAACCTTTCTTTATGGAAACAAATGAAACGTTAGGCATCTACACCAGATCACGGGATCCAGGGGAGAGTCTTATGTGTGCAAAGATTTTCTTATCCATGAACAATTCTCAACCTGGTGACTCATGCGCAGGACCAGAACACAATACTAGAGGGACAGAGACAGCCGAATTTTGCATAGGTTACTCTATCTCCTGGAGAGTCTCAGACTAATGTAGTTTCTCGGAGCATAGATAAAAATTATAAATGCAGAGTTTCAATCTTCAAGCAAACAAACAACGATACGCATGACCAAGAAGAGAGCTCCACGCAAAATTGCTCCAATCGTTCAACAAAACTAGAGTTCCACAGATCACCCTAGACATGCACAAACTAGACATAAATTAGGGTTTCCAACAATCATAAAGGAGATAGCTTCATCAAAAAAATGTAGGCGTGTTGCATCAATCACAGACAACTGTCGCACCTCTTTCTTTCAGTTAGACAACTCTCCCTCGTTACTGGACGTAGCCAAACAAGGACGATAATGGAGATTAGCACATCATCATTCAATTCTATGTTGTCTCGACTCTCAGTATCTGAATGCGAACAACCACACCAGATGTGAGAGAAAAGAGCATCACTCAGGAGAGAGAGAGCTTCAAATTTCACGGTCTCCTATGAACTCACGACTTGAATATTGAAAATAAGAGGATGAAGGAAGTCACAATACCATTAATGCAGAGGGATAGCCACACATCAAAGATGAGGGATGGAGGATATTATACACTCACGAACAGGGAAGACTCACATAAACAACATGTTCAAAATCGTGGAACAAATCATTTAGAAAACAGCAGATGACCCAGAAGCAAAACTAAACCAAAATATGGCCAACAATTGATATTGCAACATGGAGGAGCCTGGGAGAATTCAAAAGTAATAAACTCCACTCATAAATTAGAGAATGAAAAACGAAAAATAATCCTCCAAATTGAGTGTGCATGAATGTAAAGAATATATGCCAGACTCTAGGAGTTATAGCATAGAACCCAAACATACAGAATTATGAATCGCATAGGAAAATATGCCAGAATGTAGGTAGAGCAATTAATAGCTGTGTAAACGAGCAAAGGGTAGACTTGAGAAGGGGAAAATGGCAAGAAAACCGCAAGTTACTTATCACAGAGATTATAACCGCTTTGATACCATTGCGTAAAGTCAATTAGGAAAAAAATATTATTGACAAATATATGCAGATATGATACATGAAAGCATATATATACAATGAGAAGTGAGCTTTGGAGTTTATATTCCAAGTGGTTTCTTGGACTATTGTGTGACTCTTGGTCTCTCATGTGACTAATTATTTTTTTTTCACAAGAAAATGATGAATAATAATAATACAACATATGGAAATATGTTAACCCAAAAGTTTAGATTCCGAAAAATATAAATCAAGGTAGATACATCCACAAAAGTAACTACTAGGACACATTTCTTCAACAAAAGAAGGCCCATGTAAGGACATAAGTCAATAAAATTACTCCATAGAAAAATTACATTTCTTCAACAAAAGAAGGCCCATGTAAGGACATAAGTCCACAAAATTAGTAATAAAATTACTCCATAGAAAAATTTGAGTTAAAGGAGTGTAATTTTTTTTTTCATGGAAGTCACTGAGATAGGTTGTTTGTGTGAGAGACATTGGTAAAGCATGGGTGACCTGCACCTTGAGCTCATCCTCATATTTCTTCCTAGAAAGATGCACTAGATGCTCACCAATAGATAGAATGAGAAGTGATTTGAAAGAGATCCTGATATGATATTGAGAGTGAAGACATTGCTATGCTGAAGAGATCTCTTTAGAGAATAATCCTCCTAGTTTACATATTTGTATTATAAAGAAGTTATCCTCCAGTAACCTAACCTACATTACGTGAGATAGGTTGTGTGATCAAGATGATGGCTAGAATGAGGCTAATGGCTATGGAGGATACCTAGACTCAAGTGAAGGAAGTACTACAAGTATGACCAAACATGCTAGTGGCATATATCCATCATCATAATCAATAAATTTACATCATTTCCCACCCACAATATTCAGTGGCATTGATATATATTTGTTTCGATGAAACTCTATATCTTGGATAGAAGAATATAACTATTTATGAAATGGATGTTTCTTATTTTCTTTAAGCTTGTATGGCTGAAGATTCAAAAAGGGTTTTTGCTTGACTCTATGTATAACTTGATTCATGAATGCTTAGAAAAAACTTTCAGCAAGTAAATACTTTATTATTCTTCACCTATGTGTTTATATTGCATACAAATTAGATGTTATAACACCCAATATAACAAAATTAAAACAAATAAAATATAATGTTAAACTTAATACTTAATGATGCAAATAAGTTTTTTTACTACCTTTTTAATTAACTTATACTCTACATACATTATACCACCCTTCTAAATACATTATACCACCTTTCTATGACCATAGAAAACATTTATGACCACCACATTCACCCTATGACCATAGAAAACATTTTACATCAAGGAACTTAAAAATATTGTAATTCTGTGTTTTATAATGGAATAACTCCAAATCAAAATAGAAATAAATTTAGATTTCTTAGTTCATTTATCTAAGTTCCCTCTCCCTCTAGATAACAAATATATATCAAATTGTGTACAAGTGATTATGAACCCTCAAAGCTTGTAACTACTTCACTTTATAAATTTTAAAATGGAAATAATGATAACAAATTGTGTACAAGTGATTATGAACACTTCAAAGCTGGTAACTACTTCACTTTATAAATTCTAAAATAAAAATAATGACAAGGTGATATATATTTATAGTGTATTTTATTTGTGTTCATTATAAATTAATATAACTTATACTAATACAACTTTAGTATATTCACTCTTTATTTTATTAATTCATAAATCAATATATAGGTATAATTACATGACAACTTAATTTGTTATGACAGAAAATTTATAGGCACAAGTAAGTTTCACAAACATGTTTTATATTAATTTTGTTATATGTTAAATGTTTTTCATACATAGGTGTAATCTATCATTATATATGATTATCTAGGATTAGGGTTTAGATCTTCTTAATCCAAATAAGAATCGTAGTTGTACAAACGAAATGAAGTTCAAGGAAATAAGGGCCAACATAGAAAGCTCTACTGGAATGTGATATGTCATTACTGGTTGGAGGCGTTGACCTAATGTGCAATCAAGACCCTCTATGCGCCCGTCAATGCACATGTTTTTTACGTTGTCGAGACTCCAGACTGTAAATAAGGTGCGCTGTGTTATACCTAGGAAAAAAAAGTTGCTTTGTGTTATGGCATTAACGTTGACTGCGCTATGTTATTAGCACCGTGGATAAATCCTTCATAATCCAATAGCATCGGATAAATCGCTCATAACCCAATCATCTTTTTTTTTTCAGAGGAAAAAATACCAGTCTTTGTTATTCATATGAATCAAAAGACATCATTTACATACCAATATGACGACTGTTAAACAGATCCATCACATGAAATCTAAAATGACGAAACACAACAACAATACTAGAAAAAAACTCTGATCATAGCAGACTTTCCTCATCATCCCTGAATAATCAGGTCAGAAAATGCTGATATGAATCGAAAGTGAACTTTAAACCAGACAATTCAGAGCTAAACAAGCTGGCAGAGTGTACTCTAACTGAAGAAAAAGAGATATCCATCAACTGCTGAAATCATAAGCTGAATAAAAAAGAGAATCAGCTAGTCTAAAATAGATCAAGATTGCCTTGATTAATAACCAAACCATCCATAGTTTCTGTAAAAGAAACAGGACCCATATCCAAATGCAAGGCTTTTTTTGAGAGTTCATCTGCCAACGAATTATGCTCACGAAATGTGTGTTTAAAGATCACCGGAGGGGCCAATTGAAGCATATATCTTATGTCGTTACACCAGTGCATCAGAGATGGAACATCAAGTGCAGAAATTGTGTTAATCCAAGATATAATAACCATGGAATCTCCATAAATCAACTGCATAGGAATTTTCATCAATAATCCGACTCTTAGAATTGCCCAAAGAGCCAATAACTCCACTCTCGTATTCGTGCTTCTTCCACATCCCATAGAAAAACTAAAATAGTGAGAGTCATTGATAAAAATCACAAATCCTGAGCCTCCTAGATTTTCCGCAGCAGCTCCACCAAAGAATCCAGAAGGAAAGCTATTTAACGGAACAGGACCAGCATTACAGGTTTCATGAAATATTATAGGCATAGGGTAGGAATTTACCAATCCTTCAATCCTGGATATCAGAGCTAAGAAGGACGGTTTCTTGCTTTCAAATATACAATGATTCCGAAGAAGCCAGATTCCCCAGAAGATAAACATAGGAAGATATCTGAAGGGAGCAGATCGCGCAGTAGAGATGAACCATTGTTCCAAAAAGGAATGGACAGAGCTAAAAACTGGAAAAGAGCACTTGAAATTCTCCTCAAAATGAGAGAAGATACAAACAAAGAATGGACAGCAGAAAAATAAATGATGAATATCTTCCATATTATAAATGATGAATATCTTCCATATTACCTTCGCAGAGGACACAACGACTGGGTCCATTGAAGCCTCTGCTCTGCAATTGCTCCCAGGTTAAAATCTTCCCTCTGATCATTAACCAAATGAAGCATTTTAATTTCAGAGGAATATTCAAAGTCCATAAAATTTTCAAAACTGTATCATTAATCTCTGAACAGTTGTAAGAAAATATGCAAATATATCCTTCAGCAGCACTTAATTGCCTAGTATATTTGTTGTGAGACCAAAAAATAGTATCATTTTGATTAGAGAGACGAATGTGGCCATATTCCAATCCTCTAATAAAATTATCCCAGACAGCTTTCCATTCACCAATAAGATCAAGATCGTCACATGAGAACCAATAGCCTGTGGCGAAGGGAGTTTGATTACGGGCTTGAGCAAGGGTGCAAATGCCATAGTCTTCTAAGTAATCTCTCAAGTCTCTTGGCAGAGCAAAGGAAGATCCCATACTGATGAACGGGTCTGCACCCAAGCTGATGGATTCCCCATTACCCACTTTCGAGATGATGCCTTTGCAAATCCAAGATATGGTAGAGATGAAACCCCTCCAGATAATTGAAGCATTTATAAAAATGAAGCTCTTTTCCCTGAACCATAAATGCAGAGGTTTATTTTTCAGATATTTAACAGCAATAAGGAGATTCCAGATTCCCTTGCTATTTAATGCTTGCCAAAAACTTTTCATCCTCAAGGAAAGACTAAAGCTAGGCAAATGTTTAATTCCCTAGCCACCATGAGAGATAGGGCAAGCCAAAAGTTGCCAATCCACAAGATGGAATTTTTTAGTCTTTGATGACGAGCCCCATAGAAAAGAAAAAATCATCTTTCTGAGCTTATCTAAAATTGAGGATGGAATCGGAACCAAAGCCATCCAATAAACTGGCATGCTTGATAAAACAGAACAAATAAGGACAAGTCGACCTCCCATAGAAAGGAACCTATTTGTCCAATGAGAAATTTTCTTTTCAAATTTTGAGACCAGCCAGAGCCAATCCTTGACCAAGTAACCTGATGGCTTAAGAAAGTAGCCAAGATAACCAAAACCTTTTCTAATATCATCCACTCATAAAGGGAGAATGCATGTAATTCTATGGAGAATATCCTCATTCAGATCATTATGGAGAAAACTAGATTTGTTCACATTAATTCTCATACCTGAGGCCTCACAGAAGATATCAATAATGGCTTTGAAGGCTAACCACTCCTCAAAGGTACTCACGGCAAATAAGATCACGTCATCTACAAAAAGTAGATGAGTGAGAGAAAGTTGATGAGAAATTTTGATTCCTTTAATCTTTCCATTCCGCTTAGCATCCTCTATCATCGGACTAAGCCCTTCTATTAACAGAATGAATAAGAGGGGAGATAGAGGGCATCCCTTCCTGATTCCCCGAGAGGCAGAAAAGAAAGAAGAAGGAGAACCATTAATAAGGACATCAAAGTTGGCTGAAGATATGCATCCCAAAATCCAGTTTACCCCAATAAGGGGAACCCCAATTTGAATAAGAAGGAGGCAGATAAATGTCCAATTAAATCTGTCAAAAGCTTTAGATAAATCCAATTTAAGGATGAGAGCGCATCTTTTTCTAGAATTGGCAGAATGCAAAACCTCTTGAGAAATGGCTATGGGTTCGAGGATTTGGCGATTCTTTAGAAAACCAAATTGTTGAGAAGAAATAGAAGCATCAAGAAAGGGTTTAAGCCTCATATCCGCAACTTTAGAAATGATCTTGTAATAGAGATTGCAGAGAGAAATGGGGCAAAAGTTTGCAAAAGAGACAGGAAAATCAACCTTCGGGATGAGAGCAAGGAAAGTAGAATTGAGAGCATGAGGCACTCTGCCTGAGGTTCTGGAAGATTCCACCAAATTGACAAGGAGTGGACCCAAAAGATCAAAGAAAGTCAAATAAAACTCAACCGGCCATCCATTCGGGCCTGGCGCCTTATCTTTTTTAAAGAGTTTTAAAGCATTTTCTACTTCCAAGATAGTGACAGGTCTAGTAAAAGCTTCTATCTCCTCAGGACTGATAAAAGACGAAAAAATATGAATAACCTTGAGATGAGCTTCCAGATTAGTCAAATGGTCATCCTCAAACAAGGTCTTGAAATATCGAATACCAAGGTCTTTAATACTTTTATCATCTGAAACCCAATTGCCCAACTCATCTTGAAGACTCCAAATCACATTGTGATTTTTGCGGGCTGAAGCCACCGCATGAAAAAACTTAGTATTAGCATCCTCTTTTTGAGCCCAAGTAATTCTGCTTTGTAGTCTGGCAGAATTAATCTCATGATCAATCAGCTTTTGAAGATCATCTTTAAGAGAATTCAATTTAAGTTGCTGATCTTGATTTAAAATTGTAGAATGAGAGGAAAGGAGAATAGAGCTTATTTCCTTTTCTAGAGCAGCAGACTTGTCTTTCATCTTTAAAGCTTCAACTTTGGTCCAAGATTTAACCTTCTCCTTTAGAGTTCTAAGTCTAGCATGGAGATCATGCATAGCATCCAAGGAGGTGTTTGAGAGAATAAGGGGCCATTCAGTACGAACCATAAGAATAAAATCCTCATTATCTAACCAAGAATGGTTAAACTTAGAAGGATAGGCACAATGACTTTGAAGATTAGTCCATTCAAGAATCATAGGGAAATGATCAGAAATCCCACATCTGTGAGCCCATGCCCGGTACCTTGGAAGCGAGCTGACAAGCTAATCTGATAACAAAAATTGATCCAATCTTTTTGAAATACCATCTTCCTCTATCCTTCCATTCCTCCAAGTAGGACCAGCATAGGAAGAAGCCACATCCACTAAATGATGGTCAGAGAAAAGTTTAGAGAAAAAAGGACCCAATGGGTCAGGATGCGCTTTGGAGCCCCAAATCTCTGAGCCATTCAGAGTCAGATTTAGATCTCTGGCTAAAATTAGATTTGGAAGTGAGAGGAGACCACCCGAAGCCATAGCCTTCCAAAATGAGTCCCAATTGAGGTAAGGACCATAGCAGTTTAGAATAGAGAGATTGAGAGAAGAACCCCGGATCGAAGCTTTAAGAAAAATACCAGCAGCAGTATGAAAGGCTTTGCATTTAATGAGTTTCAGATTCCAGCTAGAAAGTATGTCTCCAGAAAGGCCATTAGAGCTAAGGGCACAAAACTCCTAGCCTGGGAAAAGTTTAGAAAAGGAAAATAAAGCAGGATAAGGACTAGTCATGGTTTCCTGAAAGAGAACAACATCAGGAGAGAGAGAAAACAACAAATGTCGGAGGCTTTTTTGCTTGGCCAGACCCCCCAAGCCACGAACGTTCAAAGAAAGGATGCGCATTAAGAGTCCGAAAAATTAGGGGTCGATGCTCTAAGGACCCGATGGGAAGGAGAAGTGTGAGAATGCTCTGCTACTTTTAATCTCGCAGATAATGGAGTAAAAGGAGCCTGGACTAAATCAGATGAGTCAAGAGGGGGCTTAGTGGAATTTTTCTTCCGTCTAATAGTAACATTCTCAAATCGAATAGAATCAAGACGGAGAACTAAGGGGGAAAGAGGCGTCCTATCCAAGAAAATACTCAGAGATTTTTGCAAAGAGGGATCGACAAAGGAAGGGGAAGAAGCAGGGCTAAGAGGAGGTGAACCTAATAACGGGGGTCTTGTCTGGCCAGAATTGGTTAGAGGAGGGAATTTGGCCTCAGTAAACAGAGGTAAGGGGAAATTAACATTCAAAGGGCTCAAAGAAGGAATAGTTAATGGAGCGGCATCAAAAACTCCAGAGAGAATAGGAGCTAAGAGAGGGCAAAGTTCAAGGGCTGAAGGGGAAGGCTCCTGTAACAAAGAATCAGTCTTCGGAGGGTCTGGAAGGTCGAGCTCCCTCGGAGGAATACCAGAAAGAGGAGATGAGCTAACCAGGGATGGAATAGTGCCCGAAGGCTTAGAATCATTTCTGCTACTAACCACTGAATCAATCAAGGCCAAATCAAGGACTGACACTTCTGCAAATAAAGAACATACATTTTCCAATTGACCAGTAGAGGAGACATTATGAACCAGAGTTGTACAAGCCTGTGAGAGCGTATTCAAAGGGGAAATTACAAAGGTTTCAGACAAAGAGTGCTTAACAGGTCCACATCGTAAAGACGGACAGGCTCAGTGTAAATGGCTTGTCTCCCAGCACACACTACATCTAAAAGGGATTCCTTGAAAATCCAAACGCTGAATAAATAGTCGCTCATGACAGAGTATCTCCACTTCAGCTAGAAGGCCTTTCGTGATATCCAGTTCAACACGAATTTTTTCCATCTTCTTATCAAAAGAGTTCATGAAATCATCCTCTAGTGCCACAAATCGACCTATAGTATTACCAACTCCTTCCAATAAAGATCGATTCTAGAGTGGGAAAGGGAGCCCTGGGAGAAGCGCCCACAGATGGCGCTTCTTCACTCTTTCTCGCGTAGGATCAAAGTTAACGTGCCAACGATCTAACACCAATGAACCATCACCGACTCTCCATAAAGGGCTTAGAACCTCTGTAGCATGTGAATCCTCTAGGAAGACAAATACAACCAATCTCCGAACCAGCATGCTGATCACTGGAACATAGGACATAAACGGTTTCCAATGGTCAGAATCACAAGAAACCCAGTCCTTTTTTTCCAAGGAAACATATTCCAGCCTACCTATTAACGCACGATGACTCAATGCTTCCACCCTATCCATATAAATGTCCAGTCCAACCACAAAGCGAAGCTTCCCTTCCATAGTTTTATAGGCCTTTGCCTTCCTACGTTTCTGGAATTGAGCAGAGCCATGGTCCACTTGGGGGTCAGGAGACCCATCATGGGTCTCCACCATCGATTACTAGGAAAAGTCTTTCAAAGAAAAGGTCAACAAAAAACAAGACGATACCTCAATCAAAGCAGCCAGCCCAAGATCGATCCCCGGAAGAAAGACAGCAATAGAAAAAGAAGGGTTATACTCTCTATAAACCTTCAGGTAATCAGCAATAATCGACACAGGAACAAAAAATATCAAGCATCAGCTAAAACTAACAAAAACACAATCACCATAAATAGCCCAAGGGGCAGACGTCGGTAATGGCAACGTCAATGGGAGACAGGGTAGAATCCTGCGCGAAACCCTCAAACCTTAGGATAGGAAGATGGTGAGGGAATAAAAAACCGAACACCACAAAGTCAAAAATCGACCCACTGCCAAAGCCAGGACAAACAAGAAAATACACAAACAGCCAAAGGACAAACCTCGGTTAATGAGACGACATCGAAGAAAACAGGGTTAAACCCTCATCATTAACCCTCGGGCTTTTGGACAGGGAGACGACAAGAGCGTAGAAGTCACCAATCAAATCTCCATCAGCCACAAAAGGAAGCAGTCAAACCCTAATAATCCAAAATCTGACAGTCTCTTTCAAAAAAGGAAAAGGCGTGTGCAAGGATAGCCAACTCCCCCAAATCCGGAAGAGTTGAGTCACAACCCAAACGACGATAAAAAAAGGTGACAAGACCAAGCTAATACAGACTAAAATGTAAACTTCCCGCTTCTTTTAAACTGGTTGGTACTAGTCCTCAATTCATGAGGAGGGACTCCAATCGTCGGCAGCGGCTAAACCAACAAGTCAAGCAATCCATCAATAAACCAAGACAAAACCCAGAGGGAGGGTGACGAGAAGAGAAACTCGGCCAAACAAACAGAAACCACCAAAGACTAATACCCCAACAAAAGCCAAATCGAAGCCGAGCCCCTTTATTGACTTATCAAGCCAGTCCCGGAGAAACCCATAAAATACAGATTGATAGAGGGCGATGACAGGACACCCAAAAAAGAAAATGACCAATAAAGAAAGTAACCCTATCAACAGGAAGCCGAAACAAAATAGAACATGAAGATAAATAACAGTTAATGGAATGACCAATACCTAGAAGGCAAGCGAAGACCAACGCCATCCTTCCTGAAGACTGTGAATACTCCTTTCTTAGGCCTGCA
>LPNX011123208.1:72340-131594 GCA_001517045.1 Pseudotsuga menziesii | reverse complement strand
AATTGGAAATTTTCAGGAACCAAATAGGTTTCCTCTCTGTATATTATATAAACAATAAAGGATTACAATTCCCATGCATGAGCCATAGCTTAACTCAATTAAGAGTTTGAATANAAATAATAATAAAATAATCAATAAATAATGATTAAATAATATATTTAATGCATGGAGGCATCTTAACTGACTGTAACTGATTGGTTGAACTGAAAGTAAACACCAGTTAGCAATTAGGTGCATGAATGTCAACCAGATCACCCGTGGAGTGCTCCAGTTAGCCTCCTTGACTGTAGGAAAGGCTAAGTTAGCCTCCTTGACTGTAGGTAGGCGTGGGAGTGACTAGGATGATGGTAATTAATGCTCCTTGATGTCAATTAAACTTAGGATAGTGGTTTAACTAGGCCAATTTGACTGAAGAGTGTGTATGATGGTAAATGTCTCCAACACAAAGAACAAACCCTCGCTCTCCCATCACAAGGTCGTCTCCAACTCTAGGAGGTCATAATTCTATAAGATGATTACAATTTGGAAAGTGTAGTATGGTTTATCTCCATATCTTTTCCATAAACTATTTAGTCTATCTATCCGAGTGAGAAGTATTAATCCCATGTCTTTTTTGAAAAAGACATTTCATCAAAACTGAAAGCATTAACCCAATCATCCTTTAAGAAACAATTCGACAAGCATTCATATTCATATTAAGACCTATTTTTAACAACTGAAAAATACATAACCCACGAAGTTATAAATTCCTTGAACCATGGAACTTCATCCTCTTAGAGTTGATAGGTGTTACTCAAATCTCAATGTTTCGCCAATCAATAATTACTCTATTGGTTCACCTGAATTGTAGGTGCACATTCTCTACCAATTCATGTAGGTACAATGTTTTATTAGAACCTCTCTACCAATTGTTGTAGGTACACTTTTTTGGTAGGAAGTTGATATGAGACGGAGCTATATAAGTGAGACACGCATTAGCTAACCAAGAAAAGAAAAAAAACTATGATTGGTTAATAAAGTTGAAGAATCTCCAGTCCTAAGAAACCACAAGCATACCATCCAAACTCTTCATTTATGCGCTCATACAACAGAAGTATAACCATTTCTATGGAACAATAGGACAAAAAAGTAAGTGTGAGCCGACTATAGCTTTTTGTGGTTCAAGCAACTTGTGTCTTAGGTAAAAAAATGTAATTTATTTATTTTCCAACCTGGTCATCTGTCATTCACTTTTAGAAGTGCACAAATAATTTTCTTTTTTAATATATAAATAATAATGAATTCTTTCTATTGGATGTTGCCTTCATTTTTCCCATTTGAATGGACGAACATGGACGTATTTGATATCGGTTACTTTGTAACCATCTTAATAATCTATGCATTAACTTAGATGCATAAATAATTGTTATGTCAATTTAACTCTATTTTAAATTAATTGTATATGTTAAAAAATCATTTATTACAAAGGCCCTCTACAACACACTATGAGGGAGAACGTTTGTTGAGGGAGATCTTGTAATGTTTGTCGATATTATGTCGGCCAAAAATAATATTGTGGAGTATGAGGGAGATCTTGTAACATTTGTGGATATTATGTTGGCCAAATATAGTAAGTGGGAGGACTACCTACACTTAGTTGAATTTGCTTATAACAATAATTTCCAAGTTTCTACAGTTATGAATCCATTTGAAATTTTATATGGGTGTAAGTGCAGTACTTCAATCTCATGGAGTAGTTGTGTTGATAGATTAATGTTAGGACCTGATTTATTAGAAAATATGGAACTAACAGGTACAACAAAACTTGAAGGCTACCCAGGACATGCAGATAAGTTATGCTGACTTAAAAAGAACTCCTAGAGAGTTACAGGTGTGTGATCATGTATGCATAAAGGTAAAGCCCAAGAAAAGTACCTTGATATTGGGCAAGTATAAGAAATTGGCACCTAAGTATTTGTGATGTCCCCAAAAATTGAAAAAAATAAATAAATTATTAGGCTAGTCAAAACTACCTGTGCTGGACAGTAATTGAACTTTGCGGAATGTGTCATACTCTGATTGTAATGCTATATCGTCGTAAGCTATTCTTACGTCTTGCTTCCATAGTTATCAATGCATATTATTAATATGTCACTTACATTGTTGTGATGTTTATTACTGTTTGTACTATGGTTAAGCATTGATGTATAAGTTAGTTATTTGCTAACGTACTTCATTGTTTATAACATGTGCTTACTGTTGTATACATGATTCTAACTTGACTTTGATAATGGATAAAGGGGTGGAGTGGCGGGACTAGTTTCCCTTGTAACCACCCAAGAGGTGACAGTTTCTACTTGTCACAACGGGGTTACCTAGTTCTATAGAATTAATGCATTCTTCTCCCATTTTCGTGCAGGTGCACTTGGCAACAAGAAACTTGTTTAAAAAGCTTAATGGGAAGTGCTAATCGTTTTGGTCACTAGTGCTTGCATTTGCATCTCTATCCTAGTGACATTCACTCATTGTTATTATTATTATTTACTGACTCTATGATAGTGACGAGGTCACTAACACACCTATTACTTCTGTGACACAGACTTGTTATTTACAAGACACGTATTTATGATGGTGTAAATTCCTACGACCTCACTATGCCCTATCATATTCTTACTATATGGTTTTTTTTAATAGTTAGAAATTAATACTTTTGTAAAACGCTTGGCTTAAACGTTCCATGGCATATTTCATATGCCATGGACTTAGGGCCTAAATCCTAAGTTTATTCGATGCAAGAAATGGTTTAAGCCTTTACGTTGATTTGGGTGGCAAGTTGTAATATAGTCCAAGGACTATATACAATTATGGGTCTGGTGTGCATTAATGGTGGCTAGGGTGGCCATATCAATGTGCCTTGGGAGATGGGGCACTCAAGATTAGGGCTTGGCCCAAGCGATAGTTTGGTATTTCGCAACATTGCTGCTTGTTCTCTGCTCCTGCTCGGTTTAAAGGAAGGAAACTATGATGGCTTAGAAAATAGGTATCATGGGTGCCATGTTTCATTAGCATCATTGTTGATTTGGAAATGGATATTATGAATACTTCTCACATCGTGGCTCTGCTTTGTTGAAGGTTTCCAAGGGTGGTGAGAATAGGTGTGGGTCATAGATCTTGGGAAACACCATGGGAAAGCCATACCCCTTTGATAAGCTTGTTGTACATGTATTTACTTGTACCCTCTTGGATTTGTGGTTATGACTAGGTTGTTACTTATCCTTGGTTGGATTTGCTTAAGTCTGGTTTCAAATGGATGCATTTTGTGTTGGGGGTTTGAAAACACCTTAAAGAACTCTGCGTTTGAAATGCGGCATCCTTGGGGTTTTGTTGTTCGGGGTTGATTTCCTTTGGGCTTGAAATTTTAAATTTAGGGGAGGTATTTAAATGGTGATTATGTGTAGCAAAGAGGGCCTAGATAAACCCTTGACAAGATCTGTGTATTTTGAAATGAATGATTTGAATTATATTAATGGAAATGGGTAGCACCATTTCTTGCAATGGTGCAATGGTCGAAAGTAGATGACTATGTAAACTATTTAATGATTTTATAAAGTATGGGTTTATATAACTATGTTGTGTTGAATTCAATGGTTGTTAATTTTGTGGACTATGTAGATTCGCATTCATCATATGCGTTAGTTGTATGGATGAAATGGGTGATGGATTTGGGACCATGCCTTGTATGGAATTGGCATTTCCCTCCATGGTAGCTGCAATAGCGTATTTACTGTTTATGATTTCGCTGTGTAATATGATATGGGTGTTGTCTGTGATGTAACCCTGCGACTCTCAATCGTTGATGTTGCTAAACGTTGGAAGAGTTGAATATTTGGAATTGTTGATTATTATATGAATTAGATGTGTAAAGTCCATAGATGATGGCGTGCATACTTTTATTCAGGTCTTTCGACCACTGTGTAGAGAGTTTATGTTTTATTGGCAGCCTGTGTATAAATAAAATAGCGTGGCTTTGTAAAATATTAAGAGACCCTATAGGATTCGATCTTGGGTCATTTCTGTGATGAGCGTTTAAATTTGTGTGGATACGATTTGGGCTTGGATTCCCGCAAGAATCGATCTTGTGACCTATATGCAATTATGTTTGTTTTGAAATGAATACTGTAAATGATATTTGGTTTTTAAATGACTAATGTAAATGATATTTGGTTTTTAAATGATTACTGTAACTGATATTATGTTGGATTTTATTTACGTAGGGACTGTTGTTTATGGAATACAATTTATAATATGGTTTGTAATTATTTAAGGGTTTGTTTTATTTAAACTTGAAAAGGATTTATTATGTGGATAAATTGTTTACTGTAATTTATACTTTCGTGAAAGTAGTTGGTAGTGATAAATCATGAACCATTAGATAGTCTCTATACTTGGTCTGTAGCTTTGATTATGATGATACTTGTTTTAAGGAAGAATCATAACGTTTATACAGACCTTGAGAGGTCTTAGTTGAATTAAATACTTTGAATTTATGGTTACTCTTAAATGTGTTTATAGTGTTTTCAATTTAGAATTACATTTCTGTTTTATACCTGATATAATGTATCTATTAGGTTCTATTTATTATATTTAGTTAATGGTAATTTATATCTAGATTTTAATGGAGGCTTAATTATGAACTAGTCTTCTGCTCCTAAATATAGCTCTGCTGATAATATGAAATCTATCAGTAGAGTATATAGATAAATGAATAGATGGGTACTTATTAGAAATAAATCCTAGGTTCTAGGAAAGCAAGGTTTAAGCTATAAAAGACAATACATAAGTAAAACTAAAAGCACAAAACCCTTGGTAAATCTTTAAACATGAATTAAATTACAGCCTAGGGTTTTTAATCAAAATGCAAACCCTAAAATAATTTTGACATGAAAACAAAGGTACATAGGGTTAGAAATAGAATATCAACACTTGCATAATCTAGCCAACACTTAATCTAGATAATGGAATAGGAAGTCAAGAACCACATACCTGAAAAGTGAAGCTCTTTTAATGGCTAAAACCTACACACTCAATTACCCAGAATTAAAAATTCATAGGAAGATAATGACCTATGTATAGATGACCGAATCACTTAGGAACTACCACGTTTCACCCAACCGTGGCCTGGAACCAGTCCTGGTTTTAATCTAGATCCCTTTGAGCTAGTTCTAACATGCAAGTAGCTTATACGTCCTAAGGTAAGGCTGCCTTAATTGGTATACGAGGTCTAGATCAATTCTCATTTTTCCTCTTAGGAAAATTTTCTCCAAGAACCTTCTTGAGAATAATCACGTAGAATAATGACTCCAAAAAGATGGAAGAGATCCCCAAGCCTCTCTTTGGCTTGGGATTTTATAGACAAAATTTTTAGTCAAAGGGGTAGTTAAATCAAGAATCATTTCATTTCTTGATTTAACCATTTTTATTTAATTTAGTACTTTTAATATTTTAACTTAGGAACTTTTAACTAGTTCCTAATTGGACTTTTATAGGTATTATAATATCTATTTTTTATCTTAGTAATAATAGTAATAGATGAAACTTTTCCTTCTTTCTTACATTATTAATATTATTACTATGTGTCCTCTTTATACATACTCAGTATAAAATATATAATAATAATATATTATTTGGTAACATTTGTCTTAGGGTATCACATATTGTGATCCCTAGATTTGCGACACTTTCTTCATTAAGGTCATCAGGTAGATGGTTAGGTCTACTAGTCTAGGCAACTCTAAACATACTTGCATGTTTTATTCCCCCGTATAACATGGTAGTTCTGTAGTACTTGATGAGATACAGAAATTTGAAATTTCATTTAATCACTTATAAATAAGTCAGATGAGATCAACATTTTTCTTGAATCGTTTTCACTCAACATAATTAATTATTTTTAGTAACTCCTAGCGCTTATCCAAAGCCCATACTAAACACTAAAAACAGGTAGTTACAAACTTAGTGCATATCCAGAGCTCCTCGCTCAACACTAATGCTAGGATGTATTTGTAGGATACACCTAGGGATACAATGGCCAAGGATCTGATGTTCCAGAGCATATGCTCAACATCAACATGAAAGGGTCCATGAATTATGCCCAACACTTTCAAATTATCTTTTCATGTGTTCTATATCTTCCTGCTCAACACAAATGTCTCAAAACTCATGTGCTCCAAAGCTTCTCGCTCAATACAAATATAAGTACTCGTGTGCTTGTAATGTCCCTAGAAATTGAAAAAAAAAATTTATTAGGCTAGTTAGACACAACCTATTCTGGACATTATTTAAACTTGCGGAATGTGTCATATTCTATAGTACTACGGAATTGTCGTAAGTTGTTCTTACGTCTTACTCCCTTACTTTAGTTATGGTTATTACTCTTGTTTACTATTTGTGCTTATGAAGTCGTAATGTTGATTACTATGTGATTCTTATGGTTATGCTTTGTTGTGTATGTTAGATGCTTTGATTATGTAATTCATTATTATTTTACATGTGCTTACGTTGTATACTTAATTCCAACTTGACTTTGTTTCTGGAACCAAAGTGGGTGGAGTGGTGGGACTAGTTCTCCGATGTAATTGTATGAGAGGTAAAAGTATCTACTTGTCTAGCGGGCTTACTTAGTTCTATTGAACTAAGGAACTCTTAATATATTTACATGCAGGTTCAACTAGTGATCATATACTTGTTACGGAAAGCTGAACATTTGGTCACTAGTGTTCATACTTGCTGCTAGTGACACATATTGGTTGTTTATTACTGTTCTTTACAGACTTGTAGTATTGACAAGGTCAATAAAACACCTATCATTTCATGATACAACTCGGTATGTTTAATGGCATTTAAAGTTCTCGGGGTAATTATTATCAACTGTTCATATCCTAGTCTATTTGTATTACATGTTTATTTTGTTTAAAATACTAACATATATTTTTACTCTTAATAGGTTTATAACTTGGGTTAAAGACCAATTGTTGGTTTTATAAATAAAAAATTTACCATGGCATATCTCATATGCCATGGACATGGGCTTGGAGCCTAAGGAGATCGATGAGCATTGGTTCTAAGGCTTAGAGACTAAGGTTATGCAATACATATGTTAAATGTTTACCTTGAATCCATTTGGGGCAGCGGATATATATCATAGTTTAAACCATTGCACATTGTGGTTTATCACTCTGCATACAATGGAGGCATTCAATAATGCAACGCATGAGAACTATAGAGAAGTGGGTTTGGGTTTTGATAATGGTCAACAAGCTGGCACCATTAATGCGCATTGGGGTGTGTGGCTGCCAAAACTTAGGGCTTGGCTCATAATGGGCTTGGTCATTTTGCAGCTCACTGCTTACCCTTTGCTCCTGCACAGTATGGTGAATGCGACCTCCATTTGGATGATAGGTATGGCAATAGTTGTGTTTTTTATAGTATTCATTGTTTGTTAGTAGTTTACTCCATGAATTCATACTTCTCATTACCATGTCTTGCTCTGGTTGCAGGCTACAGGGATGCCGAGGAGAGGCAAGGTTCGTAGCTTTGCAAACAAGCTGTGGAAAGGCCATTCCTTTATGATAAGCTTGTTAAAAATTTTACACTTGTCCTCTCTTGGCTTTCATGGTTGAGATTGAGATTTATCTCATCACTGGTTGGGGTTTGCTTAAGTTCTGGTTCCAATGGAAGCATATTGTTTTGGGGTTTGACAGTGGGGTTTTTGATGGCTTTCGGGCCTAAGTTTAAATGTAATGGAATGTAATTTAAAAGATAGTTTTTAGCTGTGAAGATAAACTTGGTGCCTTTGACAGGATCTGCATGTAATTTGTAAATTCATGGTTTTGATTTATATGATGTGAAAAATTGAAGCACCATTTCTTTCAATGATGCAATGGCTAGAGGAACGACTGCGTAACTTGATTTCGGTTTCAAATTACTGTGTATATAAACTAGTGTTGCATTGATGTTTATTTTACTGCACCGTTTCATTATATGGTTACTATTTATGGGTTTTATGTGGTATTCACTTACGTTGGTTGTATTAGTTACTTGGATGACTTAAATAGTCAGAGCTGATGGCTTTTGGGGCCACGTCATGAATGGTGTTGGAACCCACCATTGTGGCTACGATAATGAATATATTCAGACTTACAGTTGATGTTTTTAATGTGTAAATGATATTTTAAGGGAGGCCGTGGGTGTAAATCCTATGTGGCAATTCATTGCTGTGAGTGATTCATTGACAGGGCATGAAATAGTTTATTTAATTTACTATGAAGTTTATTTATGGGTTGTGGCCATGGATTTACAATGTAAGTATTTTTAAAGGTCTTACGACCATCGTGCAATGATTTTAAGTTGGTATTACAGCCTGTGTCTAGTTGATACACCATGAATTTATAAAAGATTTAGGACCCTACAGGAGCTGACCTTGGGTCATTTACAGTATTGAGGGTTTATTAGTTGCAATGGTTGTGATTTAGGTATTCTAAGTGTCCACAGGATTCGATCCTACGACCTTGTTGCACTTACATAATTCTTAATTTAATATGGTAATGATGTGTTGGTTATTTTTTATATGGTTGTTGTAACTTGATTACTGTGTATTAATGTTATGGTGGTTTTTAATGTAAAGGGAATCATATTTTATGTATGCGAATTGGAAAATGAGTGTCTACAGGATTCGTTCCTGTGACCTCGTTGCAAATTATTGGTTATTAAATGATTTATGTGTATGAGGTAATTAATGTGGTTTCTATTTATGTCAGGCTTTGAAATTTATGGAGTATGATTCTTATTATGTAGATTATGAAATTCTTAGATGGTATGGGTTATATTTTATGCAATAGCTTCTTAATGTTTGATAATAATATTATTTTTTTATAATTTGTAAAATTAATTACTATAGATATTTATATATCATGGACCATTTAGGGTCTCATTTATCTATTCTATTAATTGGTTTATGACACTGTTAACTTATACATACTTGGAAATATCTTCGTTGGTTCTTATCTTAGCTTTGATGTTTTATGGTTAAATTTTAGGTGTATTTAAATTATTGATTTCTTTTTTAAATTTCCCCTTTTCATAAATTTGATCAAAATGACCAATTCTTCAATTCTTTCACAATGTAGTCAAATTCATATTCTTACAACTCTAGTTATATGGACTAATTACTTTCAAACTTGGTGAGGAAGGTCCTGAGGGGTGATAGAAAATATTAACACATCTATCAGACATATAATCAACTGATATACCCAACCATGGTCTACAATTTTCAAGGGAAGAAGTTTCGGGACAAGACTAGTCATTTCGGAGGTGGGAATCCCCCGTGGGTCCTAGAACAAATCTCTTCACAACACTGTACAACCTTCACTAATGGTGGGTATGATACTTGGCTCTGTTATAAGACATTAATTAAATTATATTTGAATAATTGTATGTGTTTTTGGGGTCAAATAGTTATCCAAGAGAACTCCATGAATTTACTAGTAGTTTTGAGGTTCCAACCCCCAATAGTAGATGACTCCAAATAGCTCCAAATGATCTCGAATTGTACCATAAGGTGTATGAGTGACATAATAAATTAATTATAATTTTCAAGGATGTATTATGGCCTTCCAATTACTTTTGAAATTCTATATCAAATTCTGAAGAAGATAGATGCTTTAACTAGCCATTTTGGGGCTCAAATCCCCCTCGAGGTGAATGATAGAAATGGCTTCCCAAGTCAGCTGCAACCCACTCTAATGATAAAATTGAATAAGGGGATATGTAGAATACATTATCAGAGACTCATATATATAACCAATCGACCCCGCATGGCTGTTATCACTTCCTTCAATAAATATAAAAAACTAGTTTTGGGCCCTTGGGGAAACAAGATGTAGTTTGCTCCAAATGATATGAAATTCGACCCAATGGAAAAAAATTATCAGTTAATGAACATGAAACCCATAGTATACATTAATTAAATTTCATTCATTTATAATTCATCAATGGTGCACACATATATTTGATTCCATCAATATTGCAAGAGTTTACAGCATGGTATTGGGGAAATGGCATCGTTTCTTCAATATTGGACAATAATACATGAGATTTCTTGGAATTTTGAACTGAGATATTTATTAAATTAAATAATAGAACATTTACATTAGAATACAGAATAATGGAGCAAGAGAAGCTCCCTCAAATAGATGGATAGCTCACCAAGTGCGCCTCACTCCATAGAGCTGGAATATGGTAAGCAAAATTGAGATGAATGGAATAACAAGATGATATTGAGATTCCCATGAGATTCATGTAGATTTCACCTGTAAATTATGAATCCATTTAATATCCTTGAAATACCTTAGTGGCCTCTCCAAATCACCAATTACGATGGGAATTTTTCACCCTCGAAATTGGATAAGGCAAGGAACTAGTCATCCACTAGCTCTCTCTTCACAAACCCAAATTCATCAAATAGTAGAAATCCAGTATATTGGTTTATTCCTGTATTTTATAAAAATACTTAGCCTTCTAAATTTCCCCAAATCATCCATAAACCCAAGACAAGTCGAATTGGTGTGGTTTCTCATGCTTTTCCATGTGGCCTCTCTCTTCCTCTTCCATCTTCCCCCAAATTCGAGTAGGAACCTCTTGGACTTATCCAACTCCCATGAGTTCCCTCTAAGATGATTTATTTAAGAATGACAGGTCATATATGTCATATGTTAGCCTTCAGTTCTGACTTTTTTCATAACTGTCATAAAATATCCATCATTCGTGTCATAGATGTCATAAATGTAAGGGGAATCTAGCCAAGTGTCCAATCATTCTCTTCAGCGTTCATGCCCAACACAAAGAAGAATATATATATATCATCAACAATTGGCTTACTTCCAATCTATAAAAAAAATCATCATGTTCATATGCAGTGGGGTCTTCGACCCAATATATCAAAATAAACATCAAGATAACATCATAGTCAATAGGCTCATGACTATAAGTATTAGGTCCAAAATTCAGGATATTACATCCCTCCCCTCTTAGAACAACACCATTCCTGGTGTTCTAGGGACTCAGAATGACATCATGAAACAAGGCGGGGTAAGCCTTTCTCATGGTGGCTTGATTCTCCCAAGTAGCGTCATCAGCTTTGAAGTGCTTCCATTGCACTTTCAACTGGACTACGATGTGCTTCATGAGCTGCACCTCTCTCTTGTCCAATATATGAATAGGTTCAAGGGAAAACTCCCCTTCAGTGTCCACCTACAATAAGTACCAATGAACTATATGTTTAGTATCATAAACATATTTGTTTAATAATGATGCATGGAAAAAATTATGGACTCTTATGTGTGCGGGTAATTCTAGTTCATATGTCTCTGGTCCTCTCTTGGACAGTATTTCAAAAGGTCCACAAAACCAAGGTTCTAACTTACCGCACCTTCCTAAGCTCAGTGAAATTCATTTTTCTTTTACTTTCAAGTAGACATGGTTTCCTATTTGATAATATTTATCTTTCCTATCCTGATCTACAAAATGTTTTTGGTGGTCTTGAGCTTCTTTAAGGTTTATTTGTACCATGGTAACCAACTATTCCAAGTCCATTAATAAATCAGGCCCTAACATGAGCCAATCCATCGGGCTATCCCAAGTAACCGGTATTCTACACTTCTATCCATATAGTACCTCGGGACTCATCATGGTGGAAGCTTGGTAACCGTTGTTACAC
This sequence comes from Pseudotsuga menziesii, assembly GCA_001517045.1. Classification (NCBI taxonomy): domain Eukaryota; kingdom Viridiplantae; phylum Streptophyta; class Pinopsida; order Pinales; family Pinaceae; genus Pseudotsuga; species Pseudotsuga menziesii. The sequence goes on along the minus strand of LPNX011123208.1, from coordinate 119,842 downwards.
ATAGAATCTGCAAGATGCAGGTAGTCTTCACACTTAGTGGGGTTGTTCATAACATACATCCTACTACATGTCCTCAAAAATTTGGTTTACTCTTTATGTCTTCTCGTATGTCTACGGGTGATAAGGAGTGCTAAAGTTTAATTGCGTTTCTAATCTGGAAAATAAATATCTTTGAAATTTTCCCGTAAGATTAGCATCTCAATCTAAGATGATTGCCTTGGGTATCCCATGCAATCTAAATATCTCCTTCAATAAGATATCGGCAATGTTCATTGCCTTGTAGGTCAACTGAATAGAAATGAAGTGTGCTGCTTTTGACAACTTGTCAATTACTAGAAAAATAGAATCATTTTTCTTTTTACTTTTCAGTAGACTGGTCATAAAATCCATACTAATGACTTCCCACTTCCATTTCGGATTGGGTAACGGCTGCAACAATCCTGAAGTGTGTTGATGCTCATCTTTTTCCAGATGACATTCCTGACATTGTGTGATAAACATTGCAATGTAGGCGTTTAACTTAGGCCAGAAAAAGTGTCTCTTGACAATGGATATCATATTTTGATATCCTGGGTGCCCCGAGCAAGGTGTCAGATGAAATTCCATGAGGATGCTGGACCGAATGTCCCCTCTATCTAGAACATACAATCTCTCCTTGGACCATAGCAGTCTCGATTCATCTACCTTGTACTCTTTTTGTTGTTGAAACAACCTATCCTCTTGGAATTTCTTGAGGATTTATACATAAAAAGGGTCAACTCTATTGGTTGTTCTAATCCTCTCATGCAAATCTACATCTGTTTAACTTAAATTCACCTCCTATATCATATGTGTTCATTAGCTCAAAGAATCAGCAACCTTGTTCTCTTTGCCCTTAATATGCTTTATCTCGAAATGATATTCGCTAAGGAAAGCCAACCATATGGCTTGCCTTGCATTCAGATCTGATTAATCGAATAAGTACTTCAAACTCATATTGTCTATCTTCAGAAGGAACTTCCTTCCCATGAGGTAGTGCCTCCACATTTTCAAAATGTGGATGATGGATGCTAACTCAAGATCGTGCATGAGGTACTTCTTCTCATGCTCTTTTAATTTTCACGATTCATAATAGATCGCGTGATTGTTCTACAAGAGGACTCCTTGAAGTCCTTCCTTGATTGCATCCGTGCAAACAACAAAATCCCCATCGGGATCCACAATTTATAGTATCAATGTGGTCATCAAAATATGTTTAACCTTTTGAAAACTTTCCTCTCACTCGGTCATCCATAAGAACTTATTTGCTTTCTTTTGCAAAGCGGTCATGGTACAAGCGATTCTAGAGAAGTTCTTAATGAACTTTTGATAATATCCATCTAATCCCCAAAATGACATAATGTCGGTGACACTAGTAGGGGTAGGCCAATCCTCTATGGCTCTAATATTTTTCAAGTCCAAAACTATCCCTACCTCGGAGATAATGTGACCTAAGTACTGTATATGTGGTTTGTAAAAATCACATTTACTAACCTTAGCTTAAAGATGGTGTTCTTGTAACACTCATAGTAGTATGCGAAGGTGTTCTTCATGTTCCTCTTTATTATTAGAATAAACTAGGATGTCATCTATAAATACCAAAACAAACTTATTCAGATACTTACTGAATATACTATTCATCATGTACATGAAGTTTGCAAGTAAATTGGTCAACCTGAACAACATCACTACAAACTCGTAGTGCCCATACCTTGTACGAAAGGCAATTTTGTGAATATCCTTGTCGTGAATTTGTACCTAATGGTACCTAGACCGTAGGTCAATATTTGGAAATATTTTGGCTCCTCCTACCTGATCAAACAAGTCATCGATCCTAGGGAGTGGGTATCAGTTCTTGATAGTCATTTTATTCAACTGATGGTAATCGATGCACATCTGCATCGTACCATCCTTTTTCTTGACCAACAATATTGGTGCTCCCCAAGGGGACACACTTGGTCGAATATACCCTTTTTCTATCAATCCGTGCAAATTGCAGTTTGAGTTCCACCAACTCAGGTGCACTCATGCGGTAAGGGGATTTGGAAGCCGGAACTGATCCTGGTGTTATTTCGATGGAAAATTCTAGGTCTCGTTTCAGAGGTAATCCAAGGATTTCCATGAGAAACACGTCCTTGAATTATACAAGAACAGAAAATTCCTATATTTGTTGTTCTCTCTCAGAGTCTATGCCTCGGATGTTTACTGCAAACAACTTGTAGCCTTTCCTAACGTATTTCTTTGCTTGTAAGGTAGATATTTTCCTTACAAAAACTTTCTTTGGAATGCATTAAATCTTCACTTGATTCCCTTGGCTATCTATACACAAGATTGACTTGTGTAAGCAATCGAGCATGACATGGTGTTGTTCCAACCAGTTCATGCCGATAAGTATATCATACGACCCTAAGGGTAGGATATTTAGGTTTACCTTTGTTGGAAAACCATTCAGGTTTACTTCACAATATTTAACTATTTCCAAAACATTTTGTTGCATACTGGTGGCTAACTAAACCAGCCAAGGTTTATCATGTTTTACTATGCCTAGTTTGCAATCATCAACAATTTTAGGCATAACATAGCTCCAGTAAGCACCATGGTCAATAAGTGTTGAAATAGAAGTGTTCAATATCTTATCTTCTATGTTAACCGTGGTAGCTTGATGGTCTACCTATCGGCCATCCAAAGCTGCATAAATCCATGGGTTTCCATCTATGTCCTCTATGGTTGGTTCTTCTAGTAAGTTGTGCAAGACCTCATTGGTCTCATTCTTACAATCTCAGGCATAATGAGGCCCACTACACTTCCATCATTTTATCTATATTGGGGTAGCAATGGCTCTCCCAGATACTATTGGCTTGTTATCATTTGAAGCTAGTATGTATGGTTTCATACCTAATTTGTTGAAGTTCTTTTTTTCTGAAAAACTGTCTTTTTGTTTCCTGTACGAGAGTGGGTTAAACCCTAGTTTGCGATTATCAGAGAAGTTTCTAGAGTTGTCTCTATTTATGTTCATGTTCTCTTTCCTTAGCTATCCATGCTCATAGTAGATCCTAGCTTTGTGCAATGTGGTGTCCAAGGTTTTAGGCATGTCGAACTCAATCCTTTCCCGAAAGTTGGGAGGAAGACATCCCAAATACTGTTGGATTTTTACCTTTTAGTCCTTGATGTATGGTACATAATGTAAGAGATGTAGAAAAATTTTGATAAAGGAATCCATAGTCATGGATCCCATACGTAGTTCGTGGAACTCTTTTACTTTTTTGTCGAAGAATATTTCCGACATATATTTTTCTTGAAATATTTTGTGGAAGTTACTCCAACATATCTCCCTTAGCTCATCTTTCTTGGTGTGTTTCAGATCTCTCCACCCTCTTGCTACTTTTCCATTTAAGTTATACATGGAAAGATTATCCTTCATCTCGGTTGAGTAGTTATCAACTCAAAAATATTTTCTCATATCCTATAGCCATTATTCAGCTTTCTCTCCCATGTTTACTTCACCTTCATAGGTTGGGGCTCTTATTTTTATGTACTCCCCCTGTAGGTTATCATCATTTCTTTGCCTCTTCCTGCATGAAGAAAGAGAGACATCACTAGAAGGGCTATGATGATCTCCTTCTAGAGCTTCAGGTGTACGTTCCTCTTTTTCTTCTTCTCTTGGTATGCTAGCCTATTTATGACAAGGTTTCCTTTTTTACTTGTTTGTGGAATGAGTGGGTTTCCCCTGCGGGCTGTTGGTTTATAGGTCGATACTGAGAGCGGGGGTGAATCAGTATTATTATCTTTTTATTATTTTTAACCACATTTAAATATATTATTAGAAAAAAATAACAACAAGAATATACAGAACACAATTTTAATGTGGATGACCAATAGGGTAAACCACCAACTCGTTATATACTGAAAAATTGTATTTACAAGATTTATTTGCAAGAAACCACTTGCTAGGGAAAACAATCCCCAAGTTTCTTAGCCAACACTAAAGGATGCACCCACACCCTAGTTTCTTCCTGCACCTACAGATAAGGATACACCAATACCCTAATTTTCCAACCACTACTAAAAGGAATCTAAGACCCCCTTCCAGGCATGTAGCCTTCCCTAGAACCACCCTTCCACCCTAATATGTTACTTATTATTTCTCTCCCACTGAATTCTGTAACACCCATAGTTCTTTGATTTTGATCATGCAATTCAAAACTGCAGAGACATATTCCTTCTTAGTTTGACCCCTGCTTATATACTTCTCAGCATTTAAACTTCTTTCAACAATTGCATCTCTTTAACCTAGATAAACACTTATTTTCATAGACAGGTTCTAACATGTTGATCATACTTCTTCAAATTATGTTTTGTTCCTTTTATTCCATAGGCCTATGTGTTTTATTTTCACTAAAACTAGCATTCCCTCTATCTTTGTCGACATATCCAAATCCACAGCCTCGGCTAAAAATACCACCAATATTTTTTCCGTCATTGATCTTGGTCATGAAATTGATCCAACGGTTCATAGGTGATTCTGCCACACAACTTGTGCACTGGTTATAGTGAAGGACTGACCCAAAATTCTTATAGGGTGGCCCTCAATCTCTCTCTGCATCCATCAAGATGATTTGGGATTACAGTGAAGGCTCTAGACCCAAAATTTCTATAAGGGGTCTCTCAAACCCCCTCAATCTTTTTCGCATCCGCTGAGATGGGTTAATCCTCATGCATTTTCATCTGCAAAATATAATATGAGTTGTTGATCCCTTTGGTGATCGACCATGGCTGTCGGATTTCACGACCAACCTCTCATACTAACACCTACTCACCTATCGACCATCTGTAATGCCACGTCTTTGACATCTCAATGCTTGCTCACTGTTTATTTTTGTCCATCTCACCATTTTCCTCCATGACACATCGATCGCCATATCATCATCTACATCGGCGAACAAACCAAGATCCCATCCATCGTTGTGGCACAGATCTACGAAAGCTTCCGATGCGGCATCTCAAAAGGTTGAAATCCATCCGCCATAGTGGCTGAAAATAAATCGAAAGCCTTTATGAGTTTCAAACCAAAAATTCACCCGTCATTGCAGCTTGAACTTGACAAACCATTCGTCATAGCGGCTCGGACTTGAACAAACATCTACTATAGTGGCTCGAACTTGAACAATAATTTGTTGTAGTGGTTCATACCAAAAAGTCAACACTATCAACCTAGATAGCTTAATTTGGGGGAGTCAACATCTACCATTGATCTATAATTTGTCTTCATCAGAATCGTCCAAACTTGAAAATTTTAACATTCTGCTAATTATTTCACTTATGATCAAGCATGCATCTTCAGAACACAAAATTCACCTTGTCCGTCGATCTACTCGATCTCTTGCCGTAATCGTCGATCTCTGTAGCCTCTACCACTTTCTGCAAATTGAAATCCTAACTTTTTCCATGCTAGTTCAATCCATGTAATTATCCATGACCGTATATCTATCTCTTGTCCTTTCTCTACCACCCGATCTTTCCATCATTTAACCTATTCCACAATTTGAAAAAGTTTCTTTATCTAGGCATGTTCAACCTGTGGAATGTTTCAACACCGTGGATCTTTCCTTGTGTTGATCTTAGCCCTTCAAAGTTGCACTTTTTAATGGACTCCGCAGCCAATGTGGGAAAAATCCCAAACATGAAACTCGATCTTCCACCGTATCTAACAGTTGCTGAGTCTTTATCTGCAACTATTCGTAGCTTTGTGTTTTCCTTCCCAGGTGCTTCATACTTCATCATTTTATTCTTCAAATGATAGTATTCAAGAATGCACATTTTTACTCCAATGAAGACTTCAAAAAAACATGTCAGATAAGGCATCTACACAATGGATAGCTCCATGAGGTATTCACCAGTTCATAGCAACTCTATGATAGTTCACGGTGATCTTCTTCAAACATCACTTCTCAAAATACATTGTTGAGCCATCATACCTCACTATAATATCAACACATCCCTACTGGCATCCATCCATTGATCTTTTCAGAAGTCCCCTTAAACATAAACATAAGGCCATATTTGCTTATGTTATCCATAGCTCTGTTTTTTGTTCTTCTCACATTATCTAGTTTCCATCAATGAAAACTTGAACACTACCATATTTCCAACAATCTCCCCCTATGGCATTGATGGAAACATTGTTTCCATCTCACCCTTTGACATCAAGGGAAAAGGATTAACTGACTCCCCCTTACTTTGGTCACTATCTCCCCCTGAGGTGATTCCACTATGATGCATTAGTTTCTTTTAGATTGGACAGGATACCACTCCTAATATTTTCCTAAGATATTCAAACATATCTCTGCTTAAAGGTTTTGTGAAAATATCTATCACTTGTTCCTGTGTTCAGACATATTCCAATCTAATGTTCCTGTTTGCAGCTTGCTCTCTTAAATAGTTAAACTCTATTGGAATGTGCTTTGATTTTGAGTGTTGAATATGGTTTTTGGATAGGCTTATAACACTTTTATTATCATAGTATATAGTGATGGGTTCTTCAAACACTATTTTGATGTCTTGTAAAGTTTGTCTCATCCATTGAATTTGTGTACAACATTTTGCTGCTGCAATATACTTTGCTTTAATGGTAGACAGATAAATTGAAGTTTGTTTCTTGCTTTTCCACGCTACTGATGATTCTCCCAAGAAGAAGGCTCCTCCACTTGTACTTTTTCTGTCATCTAGACATCCTGCCCAATCTACATATGAGTAGACTTTTAGGAAGAATGTATTCCTGCTAGGATATCATAATCCAAGGTCTATGGTTCCTTTTAAATATTTGAAGATTCTTTTTACAGCTTGAACATGGTTCTCTTTTGGTGTAGCTTGAAATATAGCCACCATTCCAACATAATGCTTGACATATGCTATGGAGGCTGTCACATATAGTAGAATCCCAATCATGGATCTATAATGTTTTGAATCTACATCCTTGGATTCATCTTCTTTTCTTAATTTGAAACCTACTGGCATAGGTGTAAAAATAGGCTTACAATCCTCTAGCTAAAATTTCTTCAACATATCTTTAATATACTTGGACTGATGAATAAAGATTCCCTTTTTGCACTATACTATTTGCAATCCTAGAAATAAATTCATTTCACCAAGAAAAGACATTTCAAATTGTTGTCGCATCCTTTTAGAAAAATATTCACTCATCTTTTCATCATCATTCCCAAATATAATATCATCAACATATACTTCTACAATAATCAGAATATCATCAACAACTTTACAATAAAGATTACTATATGTTAATCCTCTTTTGAATCCTTGTGTTTGCATATACGAGTCCAGCCTTACATACCATGCTCCGGGTGCTTGCTTTAACCCATATAGTGCTTTATTTATTTTACAGACATAGTCTCCTTTATTACATAATTGAAATCCTTCTGGCTGCTCAATATACACTTCTTCTAAGTTTCCATTGAGAAAAGTTGACTTGACATCCATCTGATATACCTTAAATTTCTTATAACTGGCAAAGGCTAAGAACATCCTAATTTCCTCTAATCTAGCCACAGGTGCAAATGTTTCTTCAAAATAAACTACTTCAACATGAGCATACTCTGTACATACTAATCTGGCTTTGTTCCTGATTACTTTCCCATCTTCATTTTCTTTGTTTCTAAACACCCATTTAGTTCCAATAACATTATTATTTTTAGGTCTTGGAACCAATTCCCAAGTTTGATTTTTTTCAAGTTGGTCCAATTCTTCATTCATATCTTTGACCTAATTCCCATCTTTGAAATTTTGAATGCCTCTTTAATTGAGTTGGGCACAATACATGACAGTAGTGCTATCTCTATTTGATAGAACAATTTTCTTCTTGTTTGTACTCCTGCATCTTTATTTCCAATGATCTAGTTTTCAGGATGATTCTTTTGAATTATCCTAGAGGGTTTCTTGGTGTCTCTTCTAGGGGATTCTTCTCTTTCCTCTCGAGTATCATCCTCTTCTTTGGTACCTATTTCATCTTCTTGTATGTCTTCTTCTTCTTCTACATCTGTGTGTGTATCAACTAGCTCGTCATCATTTCACTTTCATCATCAAGTATACTCTCTTGATGTTTGAACTTCCTTTTTTTTAAATCATCTACATTAACATCAGCACTCTCAACAATATTATGTAGTGTGAAATCATAACATCTGTATTCCTTTTTGGTAGAATAATATCCAAGGAAGATACCTCCATTGGATCTAGCATCAAATTTTCCGAGATCCTCATGAATCCTTTTGATGTAACATTAACTACCAAATACTTTGAAGAACTTTACAGAAGGAGCTCTCCAAAACCATATATCATAAGGAGTTTTATTACTACTTATCCTAAGCTCACCTCTATTTAAAATGTATATTGTTATGCTTACAGCTTCTCTCCAATACCCATCAGGTAATTTGTCTTCATTAAGCATAGTTCTTGCAACCTCTTGGACTATTCTATTTCTCATCTTAGCAACCCCATTTTGTTGAGGCGTCTTGGCAGCTTAAAATTGTCTCGTAAATCCGCGAGTTTCACAAAAGAGATTAAAATATTTTGAGGTGAAATCACCACCATTGTCTGATCTAAGAAATTTTTTTTTTCCTCTGTTTCATTTTCTACCAAAATTTTAAAAGCTTTGAACTTGTCAAATGCTTTTGATTTTTCCTTGAGAAAAAATACCCAAGCCATTCTAGTAAAATCATCAATGAATAGCATAAAGTATGACTCTCCTTGCAAACTTTTGGTTCGTGTAGGTCCACATAGGTCAGTGTGAACCATCTCTAAAGGTTTTGAGGTTGAATATTATTTTCTCCTGAACCTTATTCTAGTTTCTTTCCCTAGTTGAAAATATCTACATATGGGATTTGAAGGTTTTCTGATCTTTGGCAAGTTTCTTACTACCCCAAGGTTTCTGAAATTTACTAAATTTTCAAATTCAATGCGTCCCAACCTCCTATGCCATAGCTAGATTTCATCTACTAAATTTACATGACATTCCTTGTCCAGTTTTGTATTCAATATGTATACATTCTTAGGGGTTCTAGATGCAGTACCAACCAATTTTCATGATTCCTTTCTCCTAATCTCACATTTCTTGGAATCAAAAATGCAGATGTGTCTCGTATCATAGGTTTGGCTAACACTTAATACGCTAGGTTTCATATTTTCAACAAGAAACACATTTTTGGCTTTGGCCTTCCACACATTCACAGTTCCTTTTCCAAGAATGTTACCTGAAGCATTGTCACCAAATGTAACTTTACCCTTATGTTCTTTTAAGTTCAATAACGTGTCCTTATCTCCTGTCATGTGCTTTGAACACCCACTATAAACATACCAGAGATCTCCTTTATCTTGGACTTTTAAGGCAATGAGACATTTTTCTTTTGATATTTTTTCTCTCCAAATCTTCTTTTGCTCTTTAATGTCCTTTGGTATTTCTGAGATTTCCATTAATCTACAGTTTCTTGCTTTATGACCATAGTTATGACAGTTGAAGAATTCTAAATCCCTTTGTTGTAGAGGTGTAAATGAGTTATAATTTTTACTCTTTACCTGACTAACTGTTTTATTGTTTCTGAAGTTATAATTTGTACCTTCAATATTTTCCTCTCATATGATCTACAACTCACAACTTTGTGTCCAAAATTAGAGCATGCAAAACAGCATCCAAGGAAAATGTAAGATTACCTCTTTTGATAAACCTTCTTTGGAATTTCCTTGTGTTCCTTCATTCTGGGTGGAAGTGGTTTTCTGTAGTTATGAGCATTCCTTGTTTTTTCTTCTTCTTCCTCCTTGAATGTACTAAGAAGAGCAGCTGCATAATATGTTGGTCCAACTTGATTTTATTCATGAGAATAACTTATTCCATTTTTGTTACTCGAATTTCTTTGAGTAGTTATAATTTTATCTAAAAGTTTAGAACTGTTTTCATATTTCTTTTGAACAAATTTTGTATCAAGCTCTTTCCTTAAGCGAATTAATTCTGCCTCCATTTTTTCACAAATTAATTTTTTTTCTCTAAGAGATTCCTCTAACCTTTCTTCTATCCAATTTGATTCTCGAATTTTTTTTTTCATCTCCTTTTCTTTCTATTTATGCTCTTCCTATTGTTCATCTATAAATGTTTTCAATTGTCTATATTAATTTTTGTATTTATTCAATCCATTCAAAGCACTGAAAAGTTATTCTTCCATGTTGACCTCTTCTTCATCCTCTGACTCTTTCTTATGCACAATTTATTTTAGATTACTAGATTCTTCAATACCTATAAAAAGGACCTCATCATTACTATCACTAGCTTCAGATGAGTTGTTGTCTTCTTCTTCTTCTTTAGAATAGTAATTCCTTTTTTCTTTGTACTTTTCTTATAGTCAAGTTTTCCTTTTTTCTTGTATTTTTTACTTTTGTCATCTTCATCCTCAGAGTATTTCTTTGGATAAGGACACTTGGACTGAAAGTGCCCAATTTTTCCACATTTAAAACACATGAAGGGAAGCTTGCCTTTATACTTTCTTGATCCCTTTTGAAGTTTTTTAATAAAATTGGCTTCTTCCACATCAGGTTCTTCATTGTGGTCAATCTGAGTATTTTTCCTTTGATTGTTTATCTTCTTGGTCACTTTGAAGGTTGCTTCTCCTTTTGAACTATTATTTTGTCCCATTCTCATCTCATATGCAGTGAGGATTCCATGTAGTTGATCCATTTTCATGAGATCAATATCATCTCATTCATCTAAGGTGGATATTTTTGAGTCATAATTCATTGGTAGTGTTCTTAGTACCTTTTTAACCACTATTTTTTCTTTTAATTTTCCTACAAAACCTCTAATAACATTGACTACCTCATCTACTCTTAGAAGGTATTCCCCAATATTTTCTTCTTTCTTCATTTTAAGGCCTGCAAACTGCCCCATATATATCTGAATCTTGGATTCTTTAACATTAGAATCACCTTCATAGATAATTTTTAATTTATCTGAGGTTTGCTTTGTTGGTGTACTTGTCACTTCGAAATGTATTCACTTTTATATTTCATATATTTTATTGGATTTGTCCCCAATGTTCCTATCGGGAGAATCATTAATGTAATCAAGTCATGTAAAGCAATAGTAATTAAATCTCCTTGTTGATCGGAGGGAAAATTCCCCACAATTATGGGGCACTAGGGTTATTAGACTCTCCTAGAGAAGTCATCCCTAGTAAGTTATTGTCAAGTCAGAAACTAGTATAAATAGAGAGTGAGCCTCTTTATTTGAGACACACACCCACCCAGCTATAGCACATAGGTGAGAGAGAAGAAGCTCGCTCAAGTGAGAGAAAGAACAACTATTAGAGATCATCTTTCTGTCTTTGGGTTTTACTACTGCCATTGGTGCTCATTCTATCTCTGAGGAAGTTGTGGGGTTTCTCCTTTATAGTTTCCCCAAGGATAAATATTTGTGTCTATTTTATCTTGTGATTGATTGCAGTGCATGTTATTCTCACAGATAAGATCCTAAGATCGTATTGTCTAATTGATAAAAATCTAGCACAGTATCAAAGCTAACCCGAGAAGAAGACATTGCGTATCTACAGAAGCTAGGGCTTCTTAATTTTTGGGTATCTCTCCACAATCCATCAGCAAAAATAGGTTAGGATGACTCTCCATTGAAGGGCATATCTTTCTGGTGAAGAAGAATCTGATTTTGAGCACTTTCAGTTTTTGACCTGTCACTACATCGAGAAATTAGGGATTTTCACATAAGTGGAATTTTTTAGTGAACCCAACATAGGTTTACTCCCCTCCTCAAAATAGAATTCTAGAGACAAAAATCAAGGTTTTTGGTTGGGTAGAACTTCGAGAAAGTTAAACCCTAATTTGTCGTGGAACCAGAAAACCAACACTGCAAAAGATTAGCTCTAGATCCAGTTTTCAGCTGCTCAATTGGTAAGATCTAAATATTTTGTATTTCCATTTGAGGTTCTCAGTTAAGATGTCTCATCACACCAAGATTGATGAAAATCTTGAGGGAGCTAATAACTTCCAAGCATGGAAGTATAGGATCTCACTAGTTCTTGAAGAAAATGAATTGGACTCCTACATTAGTGGAGATGTTCCAGTTCCAGAGGGAGATGAGGCTAAGGCCTTACATAAGAAGAACTTGATCAAGCCCAATAGGATTATTTCTGATTCAATCAACGATCACCTGATACCATAGGTGTCCTCCCTAAAGACACCTAAAGAGATGTTTGAATCCTTGACCAAGCTATTTGAAGACAAGAACATAAATTAGAAAATGACTTTGAGAAACCAATTGAAGAATGTGAAGATCCGGAATGCGGAGACCATACAACCATAATTTACAAGGGTCTCCTAGATCAAAGAACATCTTGAAGCAGTAGATGAAGAAGTAGAGAATACAGAAATTGTGATGACTATCTTGAATGGTCTCCCTATGTCATGGGACTCCTTCATTCAAGGGATTTGTGCTAGAAGAAATCTAGTCACCTTCAGTAGGATGTGGGAGGAATGCTCACAAGAAGAAGTTTGAATAGTAGCTCAAGAGGAAAAGATGGGAAATGAATATCAAGCTCTCACAGTACACACCAAGAAAAACAAAAGAGACCATCATCATTACAAAGGTAAGAATTCACATCAAAATAAACCTAGAAGAGATCTATCTAGTATCTGATGCTTTACATGAGATGAGAAAGGTCTCCAGATTCTGTCCCATAAACAAAGGTGGCTTTCAAAAAAACAAGGGAAACAACAGAAGGCATCATGCTCATACTATAAAGGATGATGAACCTTCCATAAAGAGAATCAAACAAGAAAGTGATGATTCCTTAAGTGATGAAGAATATGTCTTGATTTCCGCTCTCACGGGAACTGTCACACATGGAAGCAATGATTGGCTGATAGATAGTGGGGATTCCAAGCATATGATGGGATTCAAATAATCCTTTGTGAAATTATCAGAACGTGAGTCACCCCACAAGGTGAAACTCGGGGATGACTACCAATATCCAATAAAAGGTAGTGGAGAATCCTCGTATAAGTTAGAATCTCGAAAGTCTATGAAAATGAAGGATGTCTTGTTTGTACTGGGACTAAAGAAGAACCTCCTCTCCATATCTTCAATTGATGCAAAAGGCATGAGGGTTACATTTGTAGATGGCCAAGTTCTTATGTGTCCAAAGGGAAAGACCATAAATGATGTAGTTGTGATTGGGGAGAAAGAGGGAGGATTATACAAGCTAAAAGGCCAACAAGAACAAGCCTTGGTCCATGACTCAGTAGAGCCAAATGAACTTTGGAAAAGAAGGCTTGCACATGTTCACTATAGAGCACTACCACTTGCAAGAACAGTTGTTGAAGGACTTCCAAAAATACAGGAAAAACATGACAGTGTCTACAAAGGATGTGCGAAAGGAAAGAACACAAGAAGACATTTCCAAGTAGCGAGAACAAGGAAAAAGGAATATTGGAAATCATCCACTCTGATGTATGCGGTCTGATGTCATCTAGTTCATTGAGTGGGTTTGTATACTATGTTTCTTTCATTGATGAATTTTATAGGAATACATGGATATAATTTTTGAAAAACAAAGATGAAGTATTTAGCAAATTCAAAGAGTTCAAAGCCTTGATCGAGAACCACACAGAAAAGAAAATCAAGACCTTTCAATCCGAAAATGGCAGAGAATTCACATCAAATGAATTCAAATAATTATGTAGAGATTTAGGGATTAAGAGGGATTTGACCACTCCATATAATGCACAACAAAATGGGGTTGCAGAAAGGAAGAATAGAACGATTATGGAAGTTGCAAGGGAAACGCTTCATGATCAAGATCTTCCCATGCATCTATGGGAAGAAGCTACTAGAACAACTGTATATGTACAGAATCATACTCCACATAGAGTACTTGAGAACAAGACACCTGAAGAATTCTTATCCATCAAGAAACTAGAAGTCAGTCATCTCAGAATATTTGGCTATCCAGTGTACATACACATTCTGAAAGAAAAGAGGACAAAATTATATCCTTCAGGAAAGAAGCATATATTTTTGGGATATAGTAAAAGCTCAAAGGCGTATAGAATATACTTCCCAGGATTCAAGAATACTGGCATCAATAGAGACATAATATTTGACAAAGACACGGATTACATCAAATCCAGAAAGAGATTTGTTGAAGACCCTAAAGAACCAGAAGCACCCAGGATTCTAGATACAAATATGAACAATGCAACTCAATAGGAAGATCGAGAAATAGAAGAACCCCATGAACCTATAGATCCAACCTAGGAGAAGAATACTCACAAGTGGAAACCTGCATGGGTACGAGAGGATATCCAAGGTGCAGAAAGATATGTGGCTCCATAAGAAATATACAGAGAGAGGAAAAGAACTAGGTCATAGTCTGGTTATGTATCCCTATTATGCGACATCATTGATAAAGAACCTTCCAACTATGAGGAAGAGATATAAAAGAAAGAATGGAAGGATTCTATGATCAAGGAGTACCAGTTGATTATGAAGAATGATGTCAGGGATGTTGTCCCAATACCTGAAAGGAAGTATGTTGTGACTTCCAAGTGGATCTACAAGATCGAGCATGCTGTAGATGGAAACATAGAGAAATATAAAGCAAGATTTGTGTCTCGTGGATTCTATGAGAAATAAGGAATAGATTACAAAGATACTTTTGCACTTGTAGCCAAATTCACTTCCATCAGATCAGTACTTGCGCTGGGTGCAGTGATGAAATGGAAGATACATTAGATGGATGTCAAGACTTCCTTCTTAAACAGTGTAGTAGAAGAGGAAGAGTATGTGGATCAACCACTTGGTTTTGAGACACATGACAAGGAAACTCATGTGTGTAAATTGAAGAAAGTCCTCTATGGTTTGAAACAGGCACCCATGACATGGTACAATAGTATTGCAATATTCCTGACTAGTTTGGGCTTTACCAAGAGTCAAGCGGATTCCAACTTTTAATACAAGGTTAAAGAAGGGAAACCAGTGATACTCCTACTATATGTAGATGGCCTGTTTGGAATATGTGAGGATGGGTTGATTGCTAACATGAAGAGGAATCTTGTTGCTGAATTCAAAATGAAAGACTTAGGTATGATGCACTATTTTCTAGGCATGGAGGTATGGAAGAATGCAGACAAAATCTCTATGGGACAAGGGAAGTATGCAGTAGAGATCCTGAAGAGGTTTGGAATGATGGAATGCAAGTCCATGACCACACCTATGCCATTGAACCTGGATCTATTGAGTGATTCTTCACCATATTCAGTTGATGCTACAATGTATCATCATATGATTGGGTTCTTGATGTACTTGACAAACATAAGACCATATATTTTCTTTGCTATGAACACATTGAACCAGTTCCTGACAGATCCGAGACATGTTCACATGATTGCTGCAAACCATATTGTGAGGTACCTGAAGGGTATAGTTGATTATGGGCTCAAGTATGAGGTAAATTAGAATATTAACCTAGAGGGTTATGTGGATTCGTATTGGGAAGGAAGTACCATCGATAGGAAGAGCACTTATGGGTGTTGCTTCAGTATGGGTCGAGGTGTGATCTCTTGGTTTAGCAGGAAGCAGTCCTGCGTGGAACTGAGTACAGCCGAAGTAGAGTATGTCGCAGCTTGTTCGACTAGTTGTGAGGCAGTATGACTGAGGATGCTACTATCTTATTTGTTTGATCTCTAGTTGGATTCTACTTGTATATATTGTGACAACCAGAGTAGTGTGAAGTTGTCGGAGAACCTAGTTTTCCAGGACAAGTCGAAGCATATCAAGATCAAATACCACTATATCATGGATATGGTGCAGAGGGGAGAAATGAAGCTCAAGTATGTTGCGATGGACAAACAGATAGATGATTTGTTGACTAAACCATTACCTAGAGAGAAGTTTGAATACTCCTGGGAGAAGCTTGGTGTTCTCTAGATAGATATTCCTTCCAAGGGGAAGTGATGAGTCCGTGATCCTTTCTGACATGGTGGTAGGCGAGGCCTCCCATCATGAGATGTAAGTGTTGTGCCATTCTATCATGGTGGTAGGAGGGACCTCCCATGGTCAGATGTAAGTGTTGTGCCTTTCTGACATGGTGGTAGGATTGGTTCCTCGCATGGTCATATGTAAGTGTTGTGCCTTTCTGACATGTTGGTAGGCGGGGCCTCCCATGGTCAAATGTAAGTTCTTTTCCCTTCTGACATGGTGGTAGGATTGGTTCCTACCATCGTTAGATGTAAGAGTTGTGCCCTTCTGACATGGTGTTAAGTGGGGTCTCCCATGGTCAGATATAAGTGCAGTGTCCTACATCCAGTATGAAAAAGGACTGGCTCTATAGAGACCCACATCTAGTATGAAAAGTGACTGGCTCTGTGGAAGTACATCCAGCATGAAAAAGGGTTGGCTCTATAGTGGCCTACATCCACTATGAAAAAGGACTAGCTCTGTAGATACCCAAACTCAGTATGAAAAAGGACTGGCTCCGTGGAAGTACATCCATCATGAAAAAGGGTTGGTTCTGTAGTGTCCTACATCCACTATGAAAAAGGACTAGCTCTGTAGAGACCCACATCCAGTATAAAAAGAACTGGCTCTGTGGAAGTACATCCAACATGAAAAATGGATGGCTCTGTAGTGGCCTACATCTAGTTTGAAAAAGGACTGGCTATGTAGAGACCCACATCCAGTATGAAAAAGGACTGGCTCTGTAGAGGTACATCCAGTATGGAAAAGGACCGGCTCTGTAGAGGCCTACATCTAGTATGAAAAAGGACTGGCTCTATAGAGGAAGATGTACATGGAGGCTAGTCCTACAACCAACATGAAAAATGGTTGGCTCTGTAGAACTTCCTATGATGAGAAGAATTGAGAGATAGCACCATTTGATCGCGATAGCGGAAGTAGTGATGATGATGATGTTCTAGTGATGATTCATCTTTGATGATGATCCAGTGATGATATAGCTTTGATGATGATCCACTAATTATCCATCTTTGATGACGATATAGAGAACAAGACTTGTGCTGATGAATTGTGTCAAGAGAATACCTTCCTAGTTAAGAGAGACTGTTGATGTATTTGTAACATCGAAATGTATTTACTTGTATATTTCATATATTTTATTTCATTGCTCCCCAATGTTCCTATAAGGATAATCATTAATGTAATAAATCCATGTAAAGTCATAGTGATTAGCCCTCCTTGTTGATCCGAGGTAAAATTCCCCACAGTTGTGGGACACTAGGGTTATTAGACTATCTTAGAGAAGTTGGCACTAGTAAGTTATTGTCAAGACAAAAACTAGTATAAATAGAGAGTGAGACTCTCTATTTGAGACACACACTCACCCAACTATAGCGCGTAGGTGAGAGAGAAGAATCTTGCTCAAGTGAGAGAGAGAACCACAGTTAGAGATCATCTTTCTGTCTTTGGGTTTTACTGCTGCCGTTGGTGCTCATTCTATCTCTGAGGAAGTTGCATGGTTTTTCCTTTATGGTTTCATCGAGGATAAATCTTTGTGTCTATTGTCTCTTGTGATTGATTGTTGTGCATGTTATTCTCTCAGATAAGATCCTAAGATCATATTGTCTAATTGATATAAATATAACATGCTTGGTAGTCTTGCATCTCATAACTTTTGTAAAAATATTGTCTGTCAATCCATTCAAGATTGGTTTTAGGGCTTTGAAATTACCATCATACTCACCTAGTTCTGTTGCATCTGTAGGTAATTGGTCTCCTATTTTATGCTCCTCTTGAGTTGCTTCCCACACCTTCCATCCAAGGAACATTAGATGGAACCTCATCCTCACACTCTAGTATGCATAATTTTCTCCTATAAAGAGTGGAGGTTTGTCAGTGGCTAACCCATTTTCTTCATCCATAGTGGTCTTTAAGTAGGATCTTCCTTCATGTGGCTAAACTATGGTGAAGGAACCTTCTCTAATATCAATTGTTGGTTTATAGGTCAATACTGAGAGGGGGGGTTGAATCAGTATTGTTATGTTTTTATTTTCTTTAACAAATTTTAAATCTATTAATAGAAAATAATAACAACAAGAATATAGAGAACACAATTTTAACATGCAATCCCAATAGGGTAAACCACCAACTCGTTCTATACTGCAAAATTGTATTTACCAGATTTATTTGAAAGCAACCACTTGTTGGAGACAACAATCACCAAGTTTCTCATCCACCACTGAAGGATTCAACCACAACCTAGTTTCTGCCTACACCTATAGACAAGGATACACCAATACCCTGATTTTCCAGCCACTACAAGAAGGACACTAAGACCACTTTCCAGGAATGTAGCTTGCCCTAGCACCACCCTTCCACCCTAATATGTTTCTTACTATTTCTCTCCCACTGAATTCTGTAACACCCACTGGTCTCTTATTTTGATCATGCAATTCAAAACTACAAAGACATCTTCCTTCTTACTCTCACCATTTCTTATATACTTCTCAACATTTAAACTTCTTTCAATATTTGTGTCTCTTCAACTTGGATAAACACATCTTTTCATAGACAGGTTCTAACATGATGATCTTAATTATTCAAATTATGTCTTGTGCCTCTTCATCTGTAGGCCCGTGTGTTTTCTTTCCACTAAAAAAGGTGTTCCCTCTATCTTTGTCGACATCTCCAAATCCACAGCCTCAGCTAAAAATACCACCAATATTTTTTCCACCATTTATCTTGCTCACGAAATTGACGCAATGGTTCATAGGTGATTCTGCCACACAACTTGTGCATTGGTTACGATGAAGGCCCGGACTCGAAATTATTATAGGGTGGCCCTCAATATTTTTCCACATTCGCCAGGATGGGTTGGGATTACGGTGAAGGCCCCAACCTCGAAATTTATATGGGGTAGCTCTCAAACCCCCTCAATCTTTTTTGTGTCCATCGAGATGGGTTAATATTCATGCATCTTCATCCGTGGAATACAATATGGGTTGTCACCTTTGGTGATCGACAAAAACCATCGAATTTCATGACCCAACTCTCATACTAACACCTTCTCACCTTTGCTCCATCAGTAATTCCACATCTTTGACATCTCGATCCTTGCTCACTATTTATCTTCGTCCATCTCATCATTTGCCTCCATGACACATTGATATCCATATCATCATCCACACAGGTGACCAAAATAATATCCCATCTGTCGTTGTGGCATGGATCTTCGAAAGCTTCCAATGTGATGGATCAAAATGTTGAAACCCATCTGTTGTATCAGCTCAAAATAAATTAGAAGCCTTTCTGAATTTTAAACCAAAAATTCACCCACCATTGTGGCTTGAACTTAACAAATCATCTACCGTAGCGGCTCAGACTTGAAAAACTATCCACTGTAGAAGCTCATATGTTGATGTATTTGTAACTTCGGAATGTATTCACTTGCATATCTTATGTATTGTACCCCGATGTTTATTTCGGGAAGTGTCTGTAATGTATTTGAGTCATGTCATGCCCCAATGTGCCTATCGGGATATTTAATAATGTAAACAGGTCATGTAAATTCATTATGGGTAACCCTCCTATTGATCAAGGGTTAAAGTCCCCGTAGTTGTGGGGCCATAGGGTTATTAGAATCTTCTAGAAAAGTCATCCCTAGTGAGTTATTATCAAGTTTGGAATTAGTATAAATAGAGAGTGAGCCTCTCTATTTATCACACATTCACTCACACTTAGTTGTAGCACATAACAGAGAGAGGAGAAGTTGCTAGGACAAGAGAGAGAGAGAGACTACTTCTCTCAGGAGATCATCTTACTGTTTTTGGGGTTTTTCTTTTGGTGTTGATTCTATCTTTGAGGAAGTTGCGGGGTTCTCTCCTTTATGGTTTCCCTAAGGAAAAAATCTATGTTCACTGTCTCTTATGTTTGATTGATGTGCTTGTTATTCTATCAGTTAAATATCCTAAGATAATGCCGTCTTGAATGATAAAAATATAACATGGTATTAGAGATAACCTGAGAACAAGACACTATGCAGCTATGGAAACTAGGGCTTCCTACTTTTTTGATCTCTCTCCACATATTTTCAGCAAAATAAGGTTGGGCTAACTTTCCTCTCCAGGGTGCATCTTTCAATTTTTGACTGAACACTACTGCCGAAAATTAGGGCTTTCCATAGAAGTGGAATTTTTAAGTGATCCTAGGCTTTGATTGATCTCCTCCTCAAAATCAAAGTTTAGATATCAAGATCAAAGTTTTTGGTTGGGAAGAACTCTGGGAAATTCAAAACCTAATCTGCTCCTAAACCAGGTCTGCGAAAATTCATCTCTAGATCCAGTTCCGACATCTTGACCTAGTAATATCTAAATATTTTGCATTTCCCTTTGAGGTTCTCTGTTAAGATGTCTCATCATACCAAGCTTGATGAAAATCTTGAGGGAGATGATAACTTACAAGTTTGGAAGTATAGGATCTCCCTGGTCCTGGAAGAAAATGAGTTGGACTCTTACATCAATGAAGAGCTTCCAGTTCCAGAGGGAGATGAGGCCAAGGCCTTACACAAGAATAAATTGGTCATGTCTAAGAGGATTATTGTTGATTCAATCAAGGATCACCTCATACCACAGGTGTCCTCCCTAAAGACACCTAAAGCTATGTTTGATGCCCTATCCAAACTGTTTGAAGGGAAGAACATAAACCAGAAGATGAATCTGAGAAATCAATTGAAGAATGTAAAGGTTCAGAATGTGGAGACCATCGAGTCTTAATTTCCAAGGGTTCGTCAAATCAAGGAACAATTGGAAGCTATAGATGAAGAAGTAGAGAATGCATAAATTGTGATAACCACCTTGAATGGTCTCCCTAGAGCTTGGGACTCTTTTATTCAAGGGATCTGTGTGAGAAAGAAGCTAGTCAAGTTTAGTACACCATGGGAGGAATGCTCACAAGAATAATCTTGGATGGTAGCTCAAGAATAAAACATGGGAAGTGAAGATCAATCTCTCACAATATACTCCAAGAAAAGTAGGACAGACCATCACAAAGGTTAGCATTCTCATCCTAATAAATTTAACAAGAATCGACCCAGATTCAGATGCTTCACATGTGATGAAAGAGGACACTATGCTAGAGACTGTCCTAAGAACAAAAGTGACTCTCACAAGAAAAAGGGAAACAATAAAAGACATCATGCTCACACTGCAAGGGATGATGAACATCCTAATAAAAGAATAAAAAATGAAAGTGATGATTGCTCAAGCAATGAAGAATATGTTCTGATTTCTTCTCTCATGGGAACTATCTCACATGGAAGCAATGATTATCTTATAGATGGTGGTGCTTCAAAACACATGATGGGATTTAAGGAATCTTTTGTGAAACTATCAGAACATGAATCACCCCACAAGGTGAAACTTGGAGATGACTACCAGTATCCAATAAAAGGTAGTGGGGAATCCTCCTATAAGATAGACTCTCGAAATTCTATGAAGATGAAGGATGTCTTGTTTGTACCAGGACTAAAGAAGAACCTCCTCTCCATATCTGCATTATATGTAAAAGGCATGAGGGTTGCATTTGTAGATGTCCAAGTTCTCATGTGACCAAAGGGAAAGACTATTGACGATGCAGTAGTGATTGGGGAACAAGAAGGAGGTCTATACAAATTAAAAGGCCATCTAGAACAAGCCTTAGTCCATGAATCCATATAGACAAATGAACTTTGGCATAGAAGGCTTGCACATGTGCACTACACAGCACTACCACTTGCGAGTTAATCTATTGAAGGACTTCTAGAAATTCAGACAAAACATGACAGTGTTTGCAAAGGATGTGTGAAAGGAAAGAATACAAAGAAGGCATTTCCAAGTAGTGAGGGAAAGGAAAAATGAATCTTGGAAATCATTCACTCCGATGTATGCTGTCTGATGTCATCATGTTCTTTAAGCGGGTATGTATACTATGTTTCTTTTATTGATGATTTTTCTAGGAAGACATGGATATACTTCTTAAAGAACAAAGATGAAGTATTTAGCAAGTTCAAGGAATTCAAAACCTTGATCAAGAACCACACACAAAATAAGATCAAGACCTTTTGATAAGATAATGGTGGAGAATCCACATCAAATGAATTCAAAGAATTATGCAAAGATTCAATGATTAAGAGGGAGTTAACCACTCCATATAATCCACAACAGAATGGGGTTGCAGAAAGGAAGAATAGAATGATCATGGAAGCTACAAGGGCCATGCTTCATGATCAAGACCTTCCCATGCATCTATGGGAAGAAGTTGCCAAAACAAAGGTGTATGTATGGAACCGTACTCCACATAGAGTACTAGAGAACAAGACACCTGAAGAAGTCTTTTCTGGCAAGAAACGAGAAGCCAGCTATCAAGTGTACACACACATTCCAAAAGAAAAGAGGACAAAGTTAGATCCTTCAGGAAGGAAGGGTATATTTGTGGGATACTCTGAAAGCTTGAAGGCTTATAGAATATACTTCCTAGGATTCAAGAATATCGACATCAGTAGGGACGTAACATTTGATGAAGACTCAGCTTACAACAAATCTAGAAAGAGACCTGTTGAAGAACCTAAAGAAACAAAAGTACCCAAAATTCATGACACAACCATGAATGAAGAAATTCAAGAAGAAGATCGAGAAATAGAAGAACCTCAAGAACCTGTAGATCCACCTCAGGAGAGTAATACTCACAAGAGGAAACCTACTTGGGTACGAGAAGATATCCAAGGTGCAGAAAGATATGGGGCTCCAGAATAAAATCACAGAGAAAGGAAATGAACCAGGTCCTACTCTGATTAGGTAGCCTTATTACATGGATTCATCAATAAAGAACCTTCCAACTTTGAAGAAGTGCCAGAAAGGAAAGAATGGAAGGATGCTATGATCAAAGAGTATCAATCAATCATGAAGAATGATGTCTTGAATATTGTCCCAAGACCAGATGGGAAGTCTGTTGTAACTTCCAAATGGATCTACAAGATCAAGCATGCTACATATGGAAGCATATAGAAATATAAAGCAAGATTTGTGTCTCGTGGCTTCTCCCAGAAAGAAGGAATAGATTATAAAGAAAATTTTGCACCTTAGCCAGATACACTTCCATTAGTTCAGTACTTGCTCTGGCTGCAGTGATGAAATGGAAGATACACGAGATGGATGTCAAGACTACTTTCTTGAATAGTGTAGTTGAAGAGGAAGTGTATGTGGAGAAGCCACTTGGTTTTGAGACACATGACAGGGAGACTCATGTGTGCAAATTGAAGAAAGCCCTGTATGTTTTAAAACATGCATCGAGGACACGGTATGGTAGAATTGACAGCTTCTTGACTAGTTTGGGCTTTCCCAAGAGTAAAGTAGATCCCAACCTTTACTACAAGGTTGAAGAAGGAAACCCACTGATGCTCCTACTGTATGTAGATGACCTGTTCCTAACAGGTGCAGATGGGTTGATTGCTGACATGAAGAGGAATCTTGCGACTGAGTTCAAGATGGACTTGGGTATGATGCATTACTTTCTTAGGAATGGAGGTGTGGTAGAATGTGGATGGAATATCCCTAGGACAAGGGAAGTATGCAATAGAGATCCTGAAGAGATTCAGTATGCTGAACTACAAAGCCATGACCACACCTGTGGAATCGAACCTGAAGCTATTGAGTGATTCTTCATCTGAGTCGGTTGATGCCACAATGTATCATCAGATGATTGGGCCCTTGTTGTACCTGAAAAATATGAGACTAGATATTTGCTTTTCTGTGAACACCTTGAGTCAGTTCCTGACATATCCAAGACATGTTTGCTTGATTGCTGCAAAGCATATTCTTAGGTACCTAAAGGGTACAATCGATTATGGGCTCAAGTATAAGGTTGATCAGAATATTAACCTAGAAGGTTATGTTGATTCAGAATGTCCAAGAAGTGCCATTGATAAAAAGAGCACTTCAGGATGCTACTTCAGTATGGGACCAGGTGTGATATCTTGGTTTAGCAGGAAACAGTCTTGCGTGGCACTGAGTATAGATGAAGCAGAGTATATCACAGCTTGTTCAGGTAGTTGTGAGGGAGTATGGCTAAGGAAGATACTATCTGATTTATTTGATATCCAGTTGGATGCTACTTGTATATATTGTGACAACAAGAGTTGTGTGAAGTTGTATGAGAACCCAATGTTCCACGACAAGTCGAAGCATATCGAGATCAAATATCTCTATATCAGGGATATGGTGTAGAGAGGAGCAGTGAAACTCCAGTATGTTGTGATGGATGAATAGATAGCTGATGTGTTGACTAAGCCATTGGCTAGAGTGAAGTTTGGGTACTTCAGGGAGAAGCTTGGTGTTCTCCAGATTGAGGTTCCCTCCAAGGGGAAGTGATGTGTCTGAGAGCCATTCTGACATGGTGAGAGGATTGGTTTCTTCCATGGTTAGATCTAAGTGGTGAGGCATTTTGAGGTGACTATGGGATGTGTTCCCACATGATCAGATGTAAGTGTAGAAGGCCATTCTCTAGGAGAATGGAGGCACCTGGTCAGTTACTAGGAATTTGTTCATTCTGGGATTGACACTCAGCCTGGGGTTGAGAGTCATTCTGATGTGACTGTGGTGATATGTTCATCCCACATGATCAGATATAAGTGCATATCCTTTCTAACATGATGTGTGATGATTTTCCTATCATGGTTAGATATAAGTGCAGAGCATTTCTGACATGATGCATGATGAGTTTCCTATCATGGTTAGATATAAGTGCAGAGCCTTTCTGAGATGATGTGTGATGAGTTTCCTATCATGGTCATATATAAGTGCAAAGCCTTTCTGACATGATGTGTGATGAGTTTCCTATCATGGTCAGATATAAGTGCAGAGCCTTTCTGACATGCTGTGTGATGAGTTTCCTACCATGGTCAGATGTGAGTGTTGAGCCCTTCTGATATGGTTTGCGATGAGTTTCTAACCATGGTCAGATGTGAGTGTTGGGCTCACCTTTCTGACATAGTTATGATATGTTTCTGAACATGGTCAGATATAAGTGCTAAAGAAGATGAATACCTACATGGAGGCTAGTACTAAAACCAACATGAAAAAGGGCTGTCTTTGTAGAACTTCCTATGACGAGAAGAATTGAGAGATAGCACCCGTGATGGTGACCAGTGATGATCTAGTAGTGATGATCCAGTAATGATCCAGATTGAGTGATGATCTAGATATAGTGATGAATATGACTTAAAGATGAAGATAACCCAGATAATACAGAGAAAAAGACTTGTGTTGATAAATTGTGTGGAGAGAATACCTTCCTAGTTAAGAGGGAGTGTTGATGTATTTGTAACTTCGAAATGTATTCACTTGCATATCTTATATATTGTACCCCAATGTTTATTCTAGGAAGTGTCGGTAATGTATTTGAGTCATGTCATGCCCCAATGTTCCTATCAAGTGATTCAGTAATGTAAACAAGTCATGTAAAGTCATTGTGGGTAACCCTCCTATTGATCAAGGGTTAAAGTCCCTGCAGTTGTGGGGCCCTAGGGTTATTAGACTCTCCTAGATAAGTTTTACCTAGTGAGTTATTGTCAAGTTAGGAATTATTATAAATAGAGAGTGAGCCTCTCTATGTATCACACATTCACTCACACTCAGTTGTAGTGCATAATTGAGAGAGAAGAAGTTGTTGGGACAAGAGAGAAAGAGACTACTGTTGTCAAGAGATCATCTTACTATTTTTGGGGATTTTATTTTGTTGCTGATTCTATATCTGAGGAAGTTGCAAGGTTTTCTCCTTTATGGTTTCGCCGAGGAAAAACTTTATGTTCATTATGTCTTATGTTTGATTTTTGTGCTTGTTATTCTCTTAGTTAAATATCCTAAGATAATGCTAGCTTCAATGATAAAAATCTAACATCAGACTTGAACAATCATCTGTCATAGTGGCTCATACCAAAAACTCAACACTATCAACCTGCACAACTTGATTTGGGGGAATCAACAACAACCGTTGATCTATAATCTATCTTCATCGGAACCTTCCAAACTTGAAAACTTTAACATACCACTAATTCTTTCACTTATGATCAAACGAGCATATTCAAAACACAGAATTCACCTTGTCCATCGATCAACCCGATCTCTTGTCGCAACTGTCAATCTCTGTAGCCTATACAACTTTTCACGAATTGAAATCCATACTTTTTCGATGCTAGTTCAATCCACAATATTATCCACGGCCGTAGATCTATCTATGCTCCTTTCTCAATCACCCGATCTTTCCATCAATTAACCTATTCCTTAATTGGAAAAAGTTTCTTCATCCAGGAATTTTCAACCCACAGCATGTTTCAATGCCTTGGATCTTGCCTTGTGTTGATCTCATCCCTTCAAAGTTTCACTTTTTAATGGACTCCACAGCCAATGTGGGATAAATCCAAAACATGAAACACAATCTTCCACCATCGATTTTATGATCTAACAGTTGTTGAGTATTTATCTACAACAATTTGTAGCTCTGTGTTTTCCTTCCCTGTTGCTTCATACTTCATCATTTTATTCTTCAAATGACAGTACTCAAGAATGCACATTTTTACTCCAATGCAGACTTCAAAAAAACATGTTAGATAAGGCATCTACAAAATGGATAGCTCCACAAGGTATTCACCCATTCATAGAAACTCTATGATAGTTCATGGTGATATTCTTCACACATCACCACTCAACATACATTGTTGAGCCATCATACATCATTGTAATATCAACACATCCCTACTGGTGTGAATCCATTGAGATTTTCAAAAGTCCCCTTAAACATGAACACAAGGCCATATTTGCTTCTGTCATCCACGGCTCTATTTTTTGTTTTACTCGGATTATCTAGTTTCCATCAATGACAACTTGAACATTGCCATATTGCCAACATAGGATTCCTCCCGTCATATTTCTTAGAAATGATTCATTTATGGCTTGTTGTTTTTTCCTCTCATTCAAACTATCTTCTCTGAAACTGTGCAATTCTTCTTGAAGACTGTGTATGGTCTTCAAAATATAAGAATTCAATTCCACCACCAATTCTGCTTCCTGGGTGGTGGTGTTCATCTTTCCTTGTCAGTTGTCGTCTTCTTCAATGTTCATGATTTGAACTATTCTGTAAAAAATTTCTGTAAATTGCAAATTTTAAATCACTGGAAAAATTTCTGTTAGTTAACCATATTTATAAACATACTTTATTTTCTTTGTAGTGAATATTTGGTACGCGCATTGGTCTCTTAGTGTTGAAATTGGGCTTTGATACCACTTGTAATGTCCCTAAAATTTGAAAATAAAATAAAAGAATTTATTAGGCTAGTTAGACACAACCTATTCTGGACATTATTTAAACATGCAGAATGTGTCGTACTCTATCATACTGCTGAATTGTCATAAGTTGTTCTTACGTCTTACTCCCTTAATTCAGTTATGATTATTACTCTTGTTTACTATTCATGCTTATGATGTTGTAATGTTGATTACTATGTGATTCTTATGGTTATGCTTTGATGTGTATGTTAGATGCTTTGATTATGTACTTCATTATTATTTTACATGTGCTTACGTTGCATACCTAATTCTAACTTAACTTTGTTTCTGGAACCAATGTGGGTGCACTCGTGGGACTAGTTCTCCCATGTAACTGTATGAGAGGCAAAAGTCTCTATTTGTTTAGCGGGCTTACTTAGTTCTATTGAACTAAGGCACTCTTAATCTGTTTACATGTAATTTCACCTAGTGATGATAAACTTGTTACAGAAAGATTAATGTTTGATCACTAGTGTTCATACTTGCTACTAGTGACACCTATTGGTTGTTTATTACTATTATTTACAGACTTGTAGTATTGACAAGGTCAATACCACACCTATCATTGCATGACACAAATCGTTATTTTTAATAGCATTTAAATTTCTTGGGGTAATTATTATCAATTGTTCATATCTCATTCTATTTGTATTACATGTTTATTTTATTTAAAATACTAACATATATTTTTACTTTTAACAGATTTATAACTTGGGTTAAAGACCAATTCTTGGTTTTATAAATAGCAAATTTACCATGGTATATCTCATATGCCACCATGGACCTTGGCTTGGAGCCTAAGGAGCTCGATGAGAATTGGTTCTAAGGCTTAGAGCCTAAGGTTATGTGATACATATGTTAAATGTTTACCTTGTATCCATTTGGGGTGGCGAATATATATCATAGTTTAAACCATTGTAGATTGGGGTTTATCACTCTGCATACAATGGAGGCATTCTATAATGCAACCCATGAGAACTATAGATAAGTGGGTTTGGGTTTTGATAATGGCCAACAGGGTAGCACCATTAATGTGCATTCGGGTGTGCAGCAGACCAAAATTAGGGCTTGGCTCACAATGGGCTTGGTCATTTTGCAACTCACTACTTACCCTTTTCTCCTACGTAGTATGGTGAATGTGGCTTCCATTTGGATGACAAGTATGGAAATCATTGTGATTTTTACAGCATTCATTTTTTGTTGGTATTTTATTCCATGAATTCATACTTCTCATTATCATGTCTTGTTGTGGTTGCAGGTTACAGGGATGTCGAGGAGAGGCATGGTTCGTAGCTTTGCAAACAAGCCGTGGCAAGGCCATTCCTTTATGGAAAGCTTGTTAACAAGTTTACACTTGTCCTCTCTTGGATTTCATGGTTGAGACTGATATTTATCTCATCACTGGTTGGGGTTTGCTTGAGTTCTGGTTCCAATATAAGAGTATTGTTTTGGGTTTTGACAGTAGGTTTTTTGATGGATTTTGGGCCTAAGTTTAAATGTAATGGAATGTAATTTAAAAGATGGGTTTTAGCCATGAAGAGAAACTTGGTTCCTTTGAAAGGATCTACATGTAATTTTTAAATTCATGGTTTTGATTTAGATGATGTGAACAATGGAAGCACCATTGCTTGCAATGGTGCAATGGCTAGAGGAATGATTGCATAACTTGATTTTGGTTTCAAATTATCGTGTATATAAACTAGTTTTGCGTTGATGTTTATTTTACTGCAGTGTTTCATTATATGGTTACTATTTATGTGTTTTATGTGGTATTCACATACGTTGGTTGTATAAGTTACTTGGATGACTTAAATAGTTAGCGTTGATGCCTTTTGGGGCCATGCCGTGAATGGCGTTGGCACCCACATTTGTGGATGCAATAATGAATAGATTAAGACTTATAGTTGGTGTTTTTAATGTGTAAATGAGATTTTAAGGGAGGTCATGGGTGTAAAACCTGTGTGGCAATTCATTTCTGTGAGTGATTCATTGAAAAGACATGAAATAGTTTATTTAATTTACTATGAAGTTTATTTATGGGCCATGGCCATGGATTTACAGCGTAAGTATTTGTAAAGGTATTACAACCACTATGTAATGATTTTAAGTTGGGTTTACAGCCTGTGTGTAGTTTATACACCATGTATTTATAAAAGATTTAGGACCGTACAGGATTTGACCCTGGGTCATTTATGGCATTGAGGGTTTATTAGTTGCAATGGTTGCGATTTAGGCAGTTTGAGTGTCTAGA
Organism: Pseudotsuga menziesii; assembly: GCA_001517045.1. Lineage (NCBI taxonomy): Eukaryota > Viridiplantae > Streptophyta > Pinopsida > Pinales > Pinaceae > Pseudotsuga > Pseudotsuga menziesii. The sequence goes on along the minus strand of LPNX011123208.1, from coordinate 90,201 downwards.
AGATTCGATCCCATGACCTTTTTGCACTTGTTAGAACCCTTTATGTTGAACAATTGAAAAGATATGACCAATAAATGATTAAGGCATATAATAAAAGTTGATAAAATGTTAGTATTCATGAATCTTTATTAAAATGTGCAATTTGATTAATTTACAGCACAATTGGAAGGTGTAGATTTGTGATCGTGCAAATCTACGACTGCAAATTGATCCGCTGAAAAAAATTACATGAGAAAGAAGTTTTAACGGAGAGTGGAGTGGATTAACAAGATAACAAAATCGACGGGCATGGGATAAAGAAGAGTAAATCTATGGTCATGAGGTAATCCGCGATGTGGAGATGGAAGGTTGAATAAGGAGAAAGGCTGGCGGATTGTGTAGAATGGATTTGATCCAATGGGTCAAATAAGATAGGAAATATTATCAATGGTTATAGTCTAATATGGAGCTTAAACTTGTGAGATAATTAATATGGATGAGTGGTAGTGGAATTCAAACCTCTTTCGACGTGGCGATTTTTAGTGAGTTCCACTGAGGAAAATGGTAAAGGAGAAACAACTTGTTGGAGGTCGTGGAATCATTGTTCATTGTATAAAATGCAAGTTGACTAAGCTAAACCTATTTTGTTTGCACACTGCTGGTGAAAAGAAGAAGGGACAGTGCACCATCATTTTCCAAAAGTCAATTTTTACATATCTAATAGTTACCAGGTAAGCCTTAAAACTCTGAGATTCCTGTTGAGGACTTATTGCCATTGTTTTATTATGGAAAAGGAGCAAAGTTCAGGGATATTGTGCAAGGTTTTGGATGAGAGAGAAGAAGTAGTTATTGATAGAGAAGGGAATGTGTTTGACCCTATTCTGTTAGTATGCAGTGTATCAGTCTCAAAAGAATGTTTATGGTAGTATAAGTCATAGGGAAATGATATATTAAATGTCTGTAATTCCTTCTTGTATTACTTTGTTGTGGAACAAACCCTACCTTTCCCTGAATTTGTCAAGTGGTGTGCAAACAATTATTCGTCTTCTAAAATAGTTATTATGAGTCATACAACTTCAAAACTACTTTGTAGAATTCACACGAACACTGTTCACGGGATGTTAAGTCTTCCTGATAGTTTTCTTGTAAACCCTGAATCCTTTAATGAGCAAGTCTTGATTGAGTTGCATAAAAATTGCAAAACTGAAGTCAGATGTCAGTTCTTGTCCAGTATCTTAAAAGTTAGTCAGTCGTTAGAGGGTTTATTTCTATCATAGAATGTCAGTATTTTCAAAGATGAAGTCCAATTGGTCATGTCAATGGCTAGTCAAGTTTTGGGTCTGGATGATGATAAGCATGTCAACGAAGTCATTTTGGGTTTTTTGCTAAGTATAGGTTCAACTGACCATGAATCAAATTTAGTCCCTTGTTTCAATCTTGATGAGTTTTTAGCTGAAGTAATCCATACCCAATTAGTTGAATTTCCTAAAGTTAGGTTCTTCAGGTACTAGTCATATTTGTTGAACATGTTATTATGTTCAAATGTGTCATAGTAACAGTTCTTATCTACCATATTTTCTCCAAACCTTCCAAAATAGATGAACATGTTTGAGTTCGGGAATATGATTATGGATGAAATATACAAAAGCTTTTCAACGATGTCTTACCTAGGGTATTGGAGGACATGAGAATCATATTGAAATATTCTTCAGAAGAAAAAATAGGAGATTGGTTTTTGCACAAAGAATTTACTATTATAAGAGTGTATGGATTCATTGGAGAACACCACATGTTACCTGCCTTCTTGACGCCAATAATATTTGAATTAGAGTTCATGAGACAAAGGTTGTATGCAGAAGAGGAACACTTCGAAGTGTTTAAACAATCTTCTGATGTTAAATTCCCTCTCAAATTTGGTCCTTTCATTTTTAAGAATAAAAGTGCTCTGTTAGTGATTGAGAAATTATTGGAAGTTATGGACTTTCAAAAAGAGGAAAAAGTGAATTATGACCCACACCAAATTATTTCTCAGAGAAGGAAACTGAACAAAAACAATCCATTTGATCATCAAATTGTTAAGGGATTAGATAAAATGGCAAATCTGTCTAATTTTGAAGAAAATACAGAAGCTAATGAAGATAAGAGGGACAAATTGGCTGTAACAGTTCAAATGTCTGTTAATTCCAGTATTATGAATAAAAGGACTCTTTTTGAAGCAGATGGCATGGACGTAGATGAAGAGATTTCTAATAAAAAAATAAAAATGCATCCTCAGAATGAGCTAACTATTTTAGAAGAAATATTTTCAAAAGATTTAAAGAAAATGGTTTTGTTTCAGAAAAAGTCTGTGCAAATGCATCGATATTGTTTTGGAGATGAAGGTAAAACAGAGTCTACTTCTCGTTACAAATATAGGACAGAGCTATTGTCGAGTTATACTAATAAAGAAATGCAGTCATTGGAGGAAACTAAGAATCTGCTTCCTCGAGTTAGGAAATTAATCAATAAAAAAACTTCATTGATTTCTACTCGAGATGTAGAGAGGAATACCCTAAAATTTGCTATGGTAAGTGATAAGAATGTGTCTAAAATGGAGGTGAAGCTAGATAAAATTAGTGTTCTTGATAAAATACATCTCCACAAACAAACTAGAGAAGTTATTTATTCTAATTTGTTACATGCAACTGTGAAAATTACTAAATTGCAATCTCTTGTAGATAAAATGGAAATTCAATTGCAACATGAGACAGTTGAAAATAAGGCCAATTTGATTGAAATAAAGAAGTTACAGGGAGATATCATAATCTTAAGGACTGAACCAAATAATGTACAAGTGACGAAGAATATTCTGGAAGAGAAAGATAATACCATTTGAGTGTTGAAAAAGAAGCTCAAGGTCCCTAACATTGAACATGTTCAATATTCATAATTGTTTACATTACACGAAGAAAAAGAGAAATTATACCAGGAAATGATGGATTATAAGGGAAAATGATTGAAGATGCAGGAGGAGAAAGACAAGTGGGAAACAAAAAAAGATGAGTTGATAGCTCAAATTGCAAGGTTAAATAAAGATCAAAATGATGAAAAAGAGGTTATGGAGGAATTGATGAATCGACCTTTAGTTGATACAAATGAACCCCTTGTTAATGTTGAAAAACCATTAAATGAATTTTCTGTAGATGCTTTACTAGTTCCCATGTCTTAGGTGAGTTTGAAGGAAGTGGAAATTAAAGGGTTAAAGGATGAAAATGAAAAGATCAATACAGAATTGGCTAAAATTATTGAAGAGAAGAATAAAGCATGGAATGAGAAGAGCCAATTAAAGAAAAAATTCAATGAATTAAAAGAGAGAAATATAGGAAAAGCTCCTTTACAGGGAGCTAAATATTTTATCTGGGATACATTGTCTGTAGAAATCACTAAATTCAGACATTATTTAAATTTTATTGATGATGAAAGTGCATTGGTAAATTTGGGTGCTCAAGGATTGAAATTAGCAAATGAAACCATGGAAAAGAAATCTTTGAATACTGCTCATAATGCTGTGAATTTCTTGAGTTCTTGTCCAGTATCTTAAAAGTTAGTCAGTTGTTAGAGGGTTTATTTATGCCGTACAATGTTACTATTTTCAAAGATGAAGTCCAATTGTTCATGTCAATGGCTAGTCAGGTTTCGGGTCTGGATGATGATAAGCATATCAACGAAATCATTTTGGGTTTTTTCCTAAGTATAGGTTTGACTGACCATGAATCAAATTTAGTCCCTTGTTTCAATCGTTATGAGTTTTTAGCTGAAGTAATCCATAGCCAATTAGTTGAATTTCCTAAAGTTAGGTTCTTCAGGTATCAGTCATATTTGTTGAACATGTTATTATGTTCAAATGTGTCATAGTTACAGTTCTTATCTACCATGTTTTCTCCAGACCTTCCAAAACAGATCAACATGTTTGAGTTTGTGAATATGATTATGGCTGAAATATACAAAATGCTTTTCAATGATGTCTTACCTAGGGTATTGGAGGACATGAGAATCATGTTGAAATATTCTTCAGAAGACAAAACAGGAGATTGGTTTTTGCACACAGAATTTACTATTATAAGAGTGTATGGGTTCACTAGAGAAAACTATAGGTTACCTGCCTTCTTGACGCCAATAATATTTGAATTAGAGTTCATGAGACAAAGGTTGTATGCATAAGAGGAACACTTCAGAGTGTTTAAAAAATATTTTGATGTTAAATTCCCTCTCAAAGTCATTCGTTTCATTTTTAAGAATAAAAGCACTCTGTTAGTGATTGAGAAATTATTGGAAGTTATGGACTTTTAAAAAGAAGAAAAAGTGAATTATGACCCACACCAAATTATTTCTCAGGGAATGAAACTGAACAAAAACAAGCAATTTGATCATCAAATTGTTGAGGGATTAGATAAAATGGCAAATCTGTCTAATTTTGAAGAAAATATAGAAGCTAATGAAGATAAGAGGGACAAATTGGCTGTAATAGTTCAAATGTTTTTTAATTCTAGTATTATGAATAAAAGGACTCTTTCTGAAGTAGATGGCATGGACGTAGATGAAGAGATTTCTAATAAAAAAATAAAAACGCATCCTTAGAATGAGCTAACTATTTCAGAAGAAATATTTTCAAAAGATTTAAAGAAAATGGTTTTGTTTCAGAAAACGTCTGTGGAAATGCATCGATATTCTTTTGGAGATGAAGGTAAAATAGAGTCTAGTTCTCGTTACAAATCTAGGACAGGGCTGATGTCGAGTTATACTGATAAAGAAATCCAATCATTGGAGGAAACTAAGAATCTTCTTGCTCGAGTTAGGAAATTAATCAATCCAAAAACTTCATTGATTTCTACTCGAGATGCAGAGAGGAATACCCTAAATTGTGCTGTGGTAAGTGATAAGAAGGTGTCTAAATTGGAGGTGAAGCTAGATAAAATCAGTGTTCCTGATAAAATCCATCTCCACAAACAAACCAAAGATGTTACTTATTCTGATTTGTTACATGCAACTGTGAAAATTACTAAATTGCAATCTCTTGTAGATAAAATGGAAATTCAATTGCAACATGAGAAAGTTAAAAATAAGGCCAATTTGATTCAAATAAAGAAGTTACATGGAGATATCATAAGATTAAGGACCGAACCAAATAATGTACAAGCGACGAAGAAGCTTCTGGAAGAGAAAGATAATACCATTCGGGTGTTGAAAAAGAAGCTCAAGGTCCCTAACAATGAACATGTTCAATGTTCAGAATTGTTTACATTACAGGAAGAAAAAGAGAAAGTATACCAGGAAATGATGGATTATAAGGGAAAATTATTGAAGATGTAGGAGGAGAAAGACAAGTGGGAAACAAAAGAAGCCGAGTTGATAGCTCAGATTGCAAGGTTAAATAAAGATCAAAATGATGAAAAAGAGGTTATGGAGGAATTGATGAATCAACCTTTAGTTGATATAGATGAACCCCTTGTTAATGTTGAAAAAACATTAAATGAATTTTCTAGAGATGCTTTACTAGTTCCCATGTCTTAGGTGAGTTTGAAGGAAGTGGAAATTAAAGGGTTAAAGGATGAAAATGAAAAGATCAATACAGAATTGGTTAAAAGTATTGAAGAGAAGAATACAGCATGGAATGAGAAGAGCCAATTACATAAAAAATTCAATGAATTAAAAAAGAGAAATATAGGAAAATCTCCTTTACAAGGAGCTAAACATTTTATCTGGGATACCTTGTCTGTAGAAATCACTAAATTTAGACATTATTTAAATTTTATTGATGATGAAAGTGCATTGGTAAATTTGGGTGCTCAAGGATTGAAATTAGCAAATGAAACCATGGAAAATAAATTTTTGAATACTGCTCATAATGTGGTGAATTTCTTGAATTCTATGACATATCAAAATCTGCAAGATATTGGGATCAAAGACAGGGTAGCAATTGTGTTATGGGCGAAGAAGTTTATCAATAAATATAAACTTATGAAAATTGTGCAGGATAAAGTGAATCAGATGTCTTCTCAAATCAAGGATTTTAGGGTGGCTTTTAAAGATTTATTTGATGATGGTCTCCCTTCTTTTTGGGATGACGAAGGATGATTGTTTCCCAGGAATAATATCATATCTTATTGGTACAAAATCGCATGGATGATTCTAAATTTGAATATTTAGTCAAAGGATTAACATGAAAGGTCATTGTTGAAAAGTTGATAGAAGACTTTGAAATATTGGACATGTTTTTAATTATTAGAAAAGGATTACCAGCCATGTCTTATGAATATTATGTGGATTTGGAGGTGTCAATAAGAGAGATGACAGAGTACGATAGTCCAAATATAAAACAGTGGAAAATTGTGGAAAATTTTGGGAAAACCAAATACATATTACATTGATAAAGACAGGTGTTGTAGTTTCAGGAAGCTGTTTGTTCATGATGCCTTACAGTTATGGATTTTGCTATAATCAAGCAATCTGTTATTTCAAACAAAGCATGTAATTATTATTCCTAGTTATTAGGAAAATGGTTAAAATAACTTATGATTAACAATCAATTGTTTTTTACGTTCTTGGAAGAAACTATTTTGTATATATTTGAATTTTATTGATGTATCAAGGGTTGAAACCCCTAAGATTGGACTGATGTTTTCGTGAGAATCTTTTTGAATAAAATTATAGCTTCGAATGCTAGTTTATCTTCAAAGATTCATGTGTTGTTTATATTACAATCTGTGTTCTCTTTCCTTGTGAATGTTTTCTAAGCGTTTACCTTCCATTCTGTTTTTTTTTCATGTCTAAATGCAATGTTTAATAGTTTCAGAATTCATACATGTATGCTCTAGCTATTGTTTCAGATATTCACAAACATTTATTCTAAAGTTGATATGTAATTCATCTTATGATGCTCTATATTAATGGATTGTTCATGTTTCTTTCCTATCGCCTGAATGTCAACGAATGACTGTAGCTGAATAATTATCTTGCCCTTGTCGAGATTCTATGTACGCAGCTTTGTATTATCTTCATCTATTTTGACTCCATATCCCAATGGTTATATGTGTTGTTTCAACCATCTACATAACTTAAAATTGTTGACTCCAATATTTGGCCTAGTTAGATTTATATTTGAGAGATCTCTCTCTGGAAAGAAAAGCCACTTTCTTTCTAAAAGTGGTTTTGTTGTTGCCTTGAGATTACCTTTCACAACCTTAGGTATATTTCAAGTGATAACAACACTTACATAATTCTTAATTTAATATGGTAATGATGCGTTGGTTATTTTTTATATGGTTGTTGTAACTTGATTACTGCGTATTAATGTTATGGTGGTTTTTAATGTAAAGGGCATCGTATTTTATGTATGCAAATTGGCAAATGGGTGTCTACAGGATTCGTTCCTGTGACCTCGATGCGAATTCTTGGTTATTAAATGATTTTTTTGTATGAAGTAATTAATGTGGTTTTCATTTATGTTGGGCTTTGAAATTTATGGAGTACGATTCTTATTATGTAGATTATGAAATTCTTAGATGGTATGGGTTATATATTATGCAATAGCTTCTTAATTTTTGATAATAATATTATTTGTTTATAATTTGTAAAATTAATTAGTATAGATATTTATATATCGTGGACCATTTAGGATCTCATTTATTTGGTCTGTTAATTAGTTAATGACACTGTTTAATTATATAGACCTAGAAAGATATTTGTTGGTTCTTATCTTAGCTTCGATGTTTTATGGTTAACTTTTAGGTGTATTTAAATTATTGATTTCTTTTAGAATAAAAGTTGTTATTTCCTATCTGTTTATATATATATATATATATATATATATCATTTATTAGTTAATCTTTTAAAATTAATAGATTAGTTAACTGTGTTATGATTTTATTCTAGATATAAAACTTACTTCTAAACTAGTCTATGTAATTATAACATGCCTCTGCTGACAAATGAAATATGCCAATAGAGTATATATGCCAAAGGACAGTTATGTAATAAACCTGAAATAAAACCTAGTTTGTAGGAAACACAGTTTAAACGGTAAAGAAAATACATAATTAAAACTAAGGTGCAAAACCCTTGATAAATATTTATACATGAGTTAAAATTACAGAAGTTAACTAACTGAATAAACCCGGGATAAATCTAGCATAGGAAATAAATTATAGCCTAGGGTTATAATATAAAATGTAAACCCTTAAAAGATTTGACAGGGAAAACAAAATCACCTAGGGTTAGAACATATAATATAAACCTTTGCATAATATGACCAACACTTATTCTAGAAAAAGAAAATAGATAGTTGAGGACCTCATACCTGTAAATTTAAAAATCCTTTAATGGATGAACCTACACACTCAATTAACTATAATTATAAATCATAGACAGATATGACCTCTGTAATAGATGACCGAATCACTTGGGAACTACCATGTTCCACCAAACAATGACCCAAAACCATTCCTAGTTTCAATCCACATCCCCCCAAGTTGGTTCCAACATGCAAGTAGCTTAGAGCTCCTAAGGTAGGGTTTCCCTAACTGGTATAGCAGGTCTGGATCAATTCTCCTTTTTCCTTTCATGAAAAATTATTCTCCAAGAATTCACTTGAGAAATCAAATAGGAAGAATAATGAATCCAAAAGATAGATGAGCTCCCAAGCCTTTCCTTGGCTTGAGACTTTATAAACAGACTCTTCAGTCAAGGGGGCAGTTAAATCAAGAATTGCTTCATTTTCTAGATTTAAACCTTTTCATTTAATTTAGTACTTTTAATATTTAACTTAGGAACCTTAACCTAGTTCCTAATTTGACTTTTATACATATTATACTATTTAATTTTTATCTTACTAATAATAGTAATAGATGGAACTTTTCCTTCTTTCTCATATTATTAATATTATTAATATATTTAATCTTTATACATACCATATATATAATACATAATAATATAACATTTTTTAATATTTGTCTTGGGCATCACATATTGTGATCCTTAGACTTACGACACTTTCTTCATTAAGGTGATCAGGTAGATGGTTAGGTCTACTAGGTTAGGAAACTTTAAACATCCTTGCATTTTGGATTCCCTCGTATAACATAGTAGTTCTTCAATTACTTCATGAGAATACAGAAATTCAAAATTTCATTTAATCACTTATAAATAAGTCTGATGAGATCAATACTTTTCTCAAGTCGTTTTAACTTGGGAATCATTAATTGTTTTCAGTAACTCCTAGCGCTTCCTAGATCCCATAATCAATGCTAAAAATAGGGAGTTACAAACTTAGTGCTATTCCATACCTCTTCTCTCAACACTAATGCTAGGATGTACTTGTATGATACACCTAGGGATACAATGGCCAAGGATCCAATGTTCCAGAGCTTATGCTCAACATTAACGTGGAAGGCTCCAGGTCTTATTCCCAACACTTACAACTTATCTTTTCATGTGTTCTAGAGCTGCATGCTCAACACAAATATAATACTCATGTGCTCTAGAGCTTCTTGCTCAATCACAATGTTAACTACTCATGTGCTCTAGAGCTCCTTACTCAACACAAAACATCTCATCAATCATGTGCTTCAGGGTCCACGCCCAACAGAAACAAGCATATATATATCATCAACAATTGGCTTACACCCAATCTATGAAACAAATCATCATGTTCATATGCAGTGGCGTCTTCGACCCAATATATCAAAATAAACATCAATATAACATCATAATCAATAGGCTCATGCCTATAAGTGTTAGGTCCAAAATTTGGGATATTACAGTGCTCCAAAGCATCTCTCTCAACACAAAACATCTCATCAACCATGTTCTTCAAGGTCCACACCCAACACAAGAAAACATATATACATACATACATATATATATATATCATATGCAATTGGCTTACCCCAATATATAAAACAAACCATCATGTTCATATGCAATGGGGCCTTTGACCCAGTATATGAAAATAAAACATCAAGGTAACATCATAATTAATGGGGCTCATTCCCATAAGTGTTTGGTCCAAAATTCAGGATATTACAGTATTGCAGGCCATTTGAAATCCTAGCCAAAGTAGGACCGATTGCATACGAGTTAGCCCTACCACCCAATATTAAAGTACATAATGTGTTTCACATTTCTATATTGAAAATATATGTTCATGATTTCTATCATGTGATTGACATAAATGTATTTCAGGTGGAATGAGAGGGAGAGTTCCAAATGGGACTAGAGCACATTCTCGATAGGAGAGAACTATTACTCTGGAACCGTACCATCAGACAGGTAAAGGTGCAATGGAATCACCTTAGTCTATAAGAAGCTACTTGAGATATGGAAAGCAATATGAAGGAGGCATATATAAAATTATTCCACGAGGATGACATGGAAGAATAAAAACAAAAGTTATATCACCGAGGACAATGTTATGTTTTAAGGGGAGGTGTATGTAATACCCCCTGAGTTAATAATTTGCTGTTCTCTTGGAAAATACCTTGATTATTATTTTATTATTCTTTGATAGGAAATTCAAGAATAAAAAATTTTGTAATAAAACATTCCCTATTTAATAAAATATGATGAAGGGGAACAAAAGTGGATATAGTTTTTGAAGAGTGTTTGCTGACCCATAAGAGGAAAATGACAAGTGAAAAATACCACTGAGTGAGAACTCAAGATGCAAGAGGAACCATCCCCAAAAAATAGGTCTGTACTCCTAGTTGAGTGCTAAGGAGATGGAGGCTCATAAATGAAAAAGTATTAGGAAAAATACGATTTAATGGTATGTTCATGGGAAGCAGGACACTAGCATTGGAAGGGGATTAACATATTTAAAATGCAAGAGATGGCACATTGAAATATTTGTCCCTTGTGTTTCATCGAACAGGCTCAAGGATTCTAAAGCAAGTAATTTGGCTACTCTGGGAGTTGGTTGGGAGGAACAACTTCTACACTTTTGTTTTCCCGGCTTTGGTACCAAGTTCTTACTATATTTTCTTATGACTAATTCTAGTTACAGTAGGATGTGTATGTGAAATGTTTAATTGTGATTACATCTCCAGGAAGAAGGGTTATGCATTTTTGTAGAACAAATATCCTTGTTTCTATGAAGTATATTAGATCTGTACCAAGTTATTACTGTAGTAATTAATAATTTGTTCAAAGCATAAATTTTGTAGAGCTGGTTGTTTTAGATTTGGATATAGTTTCGAAACCAATACTTGAAGAATTTAGTGTTCATGGTTTTGTTTATAATGGATTGAATCCTCTTTATCCTTTTAAAATGTACCGTTTATTCCTACAAATAACTGGGCTTTGTGTGTTCTTTTTCATTTTTGCTCAACCTAATTATGTTTATTGGAATGTTGACGGAATCTGTAATGTAGTTATAGCATAGATCTGTATCATGATGATATTGTAGATGAGAATTCTTGTTTTTTTTTGTTACATCGAAGAAACCTTTAAAAAGATAATGCTCTCTAAATCCCTAATCAACTTAGCACAATTAGGGCTTGACTGTTAAAATTATGCACAAAGAAGATGGAATCAAAGAAGGGATAAGAATCAATTAAATATTCAGATCGATTTAAATTACTGTGAATCACAACCCGAAATCCGTCTCAAAACAAGATCGACAACCAAGTTTGAGTCCACAAGGAACAACAGTGCGAAAAGCATATAAGGAATGTGGAATGAGGAATCAAAAGTGTGGAATGGTTCTTGCGGTCTTGCGGAAGAACAGTAACTTAGCTTTTGAGTTTTTGTTTGGAAATCTATTTTTCTTAGGGAAAAGGTTTTCTAAGGTTAAGGAGATGATGATCATTTCATATGACTATGGTTATGCTTTAAACTCTCTATTTGTTTGTAATTCCTCATAACAATTAGGTATTTTATTAATATGTCTCAAGATATATGGTTATAGAATTTTTTTATGTTTGAAATTTGAGGTATGTTACAGATACAAGGACAATACCTTTCATCAAATTTTTACATCTCTCACATGTATCTCCTACATAGAACTTGTAATCCCACTTATATATGATCCTAAAATATTAACATCATAAAAGATATCACTGTAGATCCTACCATCTCACCTAGGCGCTCTCTGAAAGTTCTACTTCAGAGCCTAACACCTCCACTTGGTGCTCACTGGTAGCTCTTTTCCTAGTACTTAATATCATAGAGCGCTCAACAGAACCTAACACCTCATGAGGGTGGCCACTGATAGATCTATACTAACTTATCAAAAATTTCAAAGCCTAAATAGTTTAGGTACTTCCAGAGCTAACATGCTCAACACGAAACTTCATTTATATTGCTTAATCACATAGTGTTTTGTTTTAAATAGGTTTTCTTAGTGTATAATTTTTACATCCTTGTAACCCATGTTGTTCCCCATGGTCAGCTCAAAAGAGTTAACAACACATTAACATGTTGCATAACTTGATACTTCTAGTATCTATGCATATGCATGTATGCACCAATATAAAAAAATCTATGATTCAATTTCATTATCATAGATATTCCATATACATAAGTTATAATTTTCAATAATGTTATGGTTACCATACTCAAGTATTTCAAAAACTTCTAACAAAATATATTCTCAATGAATCAAGTTATCTAGACTATGTTTTTCAATAATGCAATTTATTTATTACATGAAAACATTTTTCTAGCCTTTCATAATAATCAATGAGTCATACTCATTCCAGATGCTACCTCTTTCTATCGAGAAACTTACCTTTTTCTTTCGATCATCTCATTGATTTCCGATTTGACAATGTTTCTTGTAACCTTAAGTACTTGTATACTTTAGTCACACTTTCTTGCCAAAATTATTTATATCATAATCTCATAAAGAAAACAACAAAATATAATAGCAAGTTTCTATTTAGGATGTCCATACCCTCTTGATACAACAAACTAGTATTTTTCATATTCTCTATGCATTACATTCATGACAAATTAGTCGTAAACACACTTTCCTATACCTTTCATTGATGTGCACTTTAAGCAAAATGCATTCCTTTTTTATATAATATTTTGGTGTTACTTCTTACTTTAATTCACCATGTTTCATTTTCAACATCCTTAACTCATATTATTGATACCATGCATTCAACCTCTCCAACATATTTTCAATGAATTATAGTTAATGTTGCAATGTAACATACCATTATGCACATGACATGGTGGAACGTTGTTAACTTACATTTGTATACTTTCTAGCAACCTTTAAAAAACAAACTAAGTATGTTATAACTGATGTCTATATGATATATTAGGCCATTAATAAAGTCTTAATCCGCTTACATTTGTGTTCTTTATCTTTACACATAAAAAGACATGTAGAATGACTATAATAATAATTTCACAGGATGATTCAAGTCCCTTATTTTTATAAGGGCCAACAGTAATATGATATGGTTACTTGGATAAAATTTTATCAACTACCTAGTTTTTAATCTTGGCATAATTCTCTTAAACTTAAACATTTGCATACAGTCATGTCATTTAATTAAACATACACTTTTAAATATTTAAAAGTAACTCTTCACATATAATTAAAACTGCCACTTGTTTATTCCATCAATTTACAACCTTATCCTATGAACTCATTTCTAAATACTATAACCCTCACTCATTTACCTTCTAGCCTTAAGCCTTGTCACATAACTATGATTATCCTCGTATGGAATCTAGGTGTACGACTAGACCTTAACTATGACAAACATTACACCAAAATACGATCAATCTGTATAAAGTTTCCATTATAATGTATCTAAGTGTATGAACGTGACATACTAGCTACATGTTAACACATAATCTCTTTCTCATACTAAATATCTAATGAAATCAAATGTATTACATTGTCAAACTTCCAACAAAACTTCTATCTTCATGCATGTATTTTTGCATTTCAGTTATGCAAAGAGTTGTATGCAGATGAGTCCATTAGATCTGAGCGTTGTAAAACGGCTCTAATACCATATGCAACAAACCTAATCTCATATTTACCTTTTCAGATGATGATTTTTTTTTTTGAACAATTTCATTTCAGCAATCAAAAACATTACGCTGAAGGAATTATATGGCATTACAACTCAATTGCATTCCTCATCATTTCTTAAATTCTACAAACAAAAGTATATGTATGATTAATATAAGATATTCTTACATGGTGTTAGAAACAACACTAGTATATATTTTCCATCATTTATTCATGTTATCACGATATTATTACTTTTTTTTTCTTCTAACTTAAACAATGATATGCTTCATGTGTGCAAAAGCCTCTTCGCTCTCTTCCAAGATAATACAATGTGCCTCCAGCAAAATCCTCCTTTTTCCAAAAAAGAATCTAAAAAGAAAGAATTGTACACACGTTCCCCAAGGATTAAAAAAAATGTAGATATGTTATTACCTCTTTCCTCACCCTTCTCCTTCCATTCTGAGCAACCTCCGTCCAAGAACTGCAACACAAGTAAAATTGAATGTAAAACTGAATCGAGCCCTAAGAGTTTCTATTAACTATTAGTTAAAGGTTATGCATTGTCTTTAAGAAAATGACACTAATGAATTTAATTATAAAAAGAACTTTCACATTATTTTTTTTAAACTTATGTACATATAAGTAAGACTACGCAAGATTATATATTCTTTATCCATAATTCTTTATATTTACTTATTTTTGGGTAGTGAAGAATAAAAGTACCATAGGATATGCTATAGTAATGGTCTTAGTACTTAAAACAAAAATTCATTAAATTCACAATTAATATCACATCAATTTTATTTTTGGTTAAGAAAAACAAAATGCATTATAAAATAAAAACTAGTATTAAGATTTTAATATAAATTTTATACAACAAAAATAAGCAAATCAATTAATAGAAATCAAATTGCTATATTTACTAATTTGAAAAATCGTGTCAACTAATCAACAATGATTTAACATGGTGAATAATTAGATTATACTTATAAGTTTACATTTTTTAACTAATATATTCCATACCATATTTAATCTACAAAAATAATTCCTTAAATTACTTTCATTTTGTATCATATCAATTGTTTTTATTGTTTTCTTGAATTTAAGACATTAAAATGAAGAATATAAAATTTTAATTAATTATAAAACTTAATGAAATAAAATAACTTGTAAATAGCTTTTTCATATTTGATGTAAGATATATTTTTTAACCTCACAGAGCATAAACGTTTCTTCTTTGGCACCTCATGCTCAAGTCTTAGATCCTTAGGAAGTGAATATTTCACTTCTCTTATTGTAACATACCTAAAACATTACCTGAATATATTTTGGAGGTGGGAGTATAATTTTTTTTTTTAATGGTGAACATTGAATTATACTGAATAAATTAAAACCTTTTACTTAATCATATAATTCTTTCAAAATCAGGAATCTACCAAACATAATCACTTTAATATTGATTTAGATAAACAAATTATAATTAGGTATAAGTTAGAAGACTATCTTTGAAATGAGATAAATATTGATCCTGCCTTTTAAATTTTTGTCCCTACATAACAAGGTACCATACTTTGTACTTGATCTCCTGGGCAACCAGGAGAGATGACACATAAGTCTCCTTAGTAGATCAAACAACAAGATTAGTTACACTTTAGATGTTAAAACCATTTAACTAAAAAGTATGCATATATAGAACTATTTTACATTACAGTGTCTTCCAAGAGTTATCTTGATGTCTTTCATAGCTTCTACAACCTACACTTACAGTCATATACCTGAACATACATATTAGTACTATATATCAGTCACAAGCTTCATAATAAACTTATAAACAAGATAAGTTAAATCCTATAAACAAAGCTAACCATTACAAATACTTATTTACTGTGACTTTAGCTTGAAAAATCGAAAGTGTGTCTACGACTTTTCTCTCAACCATAGGCTTCATTCTACCTATGTTTGTCCGTTTAAAGCCACCCCTAATCTGGGCGAAGAATCCACTAAGGTTCAAAGTTATAAACAAAAACTCTCCAACTTTCAAATTAAGATAGTATTGTAATCAAAACGATGCAATATCTATGAGTTCGAGACTTAAAATTTTCATAAATCAAAAATTATTTTAAAACCATTAATCTTTACTAACCCCTCATCATGGATTTTTTCATAAACTCATCCCTATTGCTTAATTGGATGGAATCTTCCAGTATTTCCAAAGTGTAATTTCATTAAAAATGAACTATTCTACCATTTATAAAAAACCCACTTTCCTACCAATATTTATACCACGAACAACTATAAATTACCAATTATATTCAAAATGATAAGTTCCTAATCTTCTTCGTTGGATGTTCATATAATAAGATAGGGTTCTTCCCTTTCTCTAGTGCATTTATACACAAATTGACCTCTACTCATATACCATGTATTAATTGAAAAACATAACATGACTATAGTAATATATGAACCTCTTGGCAAAATTTAATTAAATATAAATAAATAGTCACGTTGACCTAGACTTTATTTTTAATGCAGCAAAATCTAGGCGAACATCTTAACACTTTAGAAAATCTTATAAACTCATTCAAAGAGCGACCAAAAGGAGAATTTTATATTATCAAATATTACAACTCATTTAAGAGATTGCAGGTAGTCAAAATAATATTTAAAACATCGAGCTTGATCTCCTATCCAAAAATCGTAGGCATCAACACATTCAGTGCTATAATCTATCAAACTAGAACCGCTGGAGATCTAAAATGTTTAAAGAAATCGCTGGAAGTAGAAGTATACTCTCATAAATGTAGATCCAACATATGTTTTAAAAAAAGAAATCGCAGATATTAATATATATATTCAGTTCAGTATGCAATAAGGGTTCTTCAATAGTTTTTCAATGATTTTTCATTCTACTTTACTTTCATCGACGGCCAGCACATGAAACTGTCATAAAAAAACTGAAATCGTATGGATTTGAGATCTAACAAAGTTCATATCTAAACGTTTTTTTAAGTCAAAAAGCAGTCACGTGGGAAATCAGACACACGCATGATAAAAAAAACCTGCAGATTTTAAAGCAAAATGCATGCCTTACATTCAGGAAATCGCAGGTAGTTTGGATTAGATCTACTATATTAGTCAAAACGTAGGCATGAGGAAATCAATCAGTTTCGGCATTCAATTCGCATGCATAAGAGTAATGACTTGCTAACTAGATCTCTGATATACAGATCGAAGTACACGGTATGTAGTACTTTACACAAATCCAATATGGTTATGAATGGATATATAAATCTATTCAGTTCACACACAGTTCTGAAGGCAATCGTAGCCATGTTATATATACAGATCACAACCTTGGAAAACAAATGCATTCAGATCACAAGGTATTCTAAATTGAAATCACAAGCAGTTATATTTTCAAGTCATAGTCTTGGCCAAAGGAAGGCACAAACGAAGCCTTCAGATCACAAAATCTAATGCAAACTAGTTTTGCAGACACCAAAATAAAAACGCATACATGTACACATATCCACGATACCTCCAGGGGAAAATTGGCTATATATGCAGATCAGGGCTTGGCCATAACTCCGGTTGTATGCTCCAGATCGTTCTCGATTGAAAAAAGGTGAGACCTGGATCCAAGCTCCTCGAATGGTTTCCCTTCTAAAATCGATTGATGGTGCAGCAACAATGACCGCTCATTGAAATTTTGGGTCTCTCCCTCCTCCAACCTAACCATTATAATAAAGAAAACTTTCTAAAAAATCTAGGTGACAGATGACAGAAGAAAAAACCCACGCTTCAGTTCCACGGATTATGTTTCCTCAATACTAGGCCCAAATCTCTATTTCTTATTGAAAAGGTAACT
>LPNX011123208.1:0-71838 GCA_001517045.1 Pseudotsuga menziesii | reverse complement strand
TGTAATAACTCATATATATATATATATATATTATGAAAGTTCTTACATTGCATGCAATGCTTTACAAATATATATGTGACAAAATTTTCCATCTCTCTTTCAATAACTTTGATTATTAGGAGGTGGGAGTGACCTCCCCTTCGTGGAGGTTTAAATTATTACAATGAGATGTGCTATCCTTTATATCATAATTCTTGCTCGACATAGATAATGTTTCACCATTGCAGATCTCATTCTCATATTAAGTATGTACAGAGTGTAGGAGTGGAAAATTCTACTTGAAAAACCGTAGCACCATGTTTACCCTTTGGCTTATGAGTGGTACCTTGCTCAGCACCGCTTGTATCTTATTATAGAAAAGCGGTGCCACCGCCTATGGTCTTTGGTCTTAAAGTGGTTCTCATCTAACCCACTCTGTCATAAGGGAAAAAAAGCGGTACCCTGGGTAAAATGAGAAAAATAGAAGTTTCTCGAGACTTCTAGAACTTGAGCCTCGTGTCCTCCCTTATCCCTATCATTATGGGTTAGTTTGAGCTCGAGATCCCCCTTGATAGGATCTTGGAGCCTCCACACCCACAATTCTCTCAACTATTCCTATCCATTGAGCCTTATAAATACAAGCTCATATCCATAGTTGAGCGGAAGAACTATAGAGGTATTGTTATGGTGTTGGATTGACTACCTACTCCAAATCATTGGAGAGCATAGAGAGAAAATTTGGAGCTTATGGGGATGAAGTGTTTGTCTCGTGGAGGGGCATGTCGACACTAAGGCAATGACTGTAATCTTCTCTATACATTCTTAATGCAAAGCTGATTTCTGTCCCACATTATTGTTTTTTTTATTTCACATGTATATGTTGCTAGATTTCTTAGTCACTAACATGGATAAGTAGATGATTTTCTAGTAGCTTTGATGTGCTTGTATGGTTGATATGTTTGCAGGTACATAGGTTCATAATCGAATCAGTATTCCAAGTGTCTACAGCATTCAGGGGAGGTCTTCATCCTTTGTCGTTCACTCATTTGTTCTGGATTTGAACCATTCAGACCAAAGGAACAACTTCTATCCACAGAAGGTACAATATTCCTAATAAAAAATCTAGTGACTCCACTGGGAAACAGTGCAAATCTCAGTTGATCTGATCTTCCTCAGTACTTGAACTTTTGTTCAAATCTAGGCTCCATGTCCAACTCTCTTCAGTCAGATCTACCATCTGACTTAGTGAATTTTGGTTTGAAACTTTCAGATCTATTCAGATCTAAACTATTTTGACTTTATATGCTCTTTTTTATTTCCAATTCATCAATTTTTTCCTTGATCTGATCAATTTCTAACTTGATTTTTCGTTCTCCTTGTGTTTTGTATCTATTCAAGGAACCACACATGTGCTTTTCGCAACAAGTGGTGCCATTACTTGAACTCTGTTAGCCATAAGCGGTGTCACCACCAGAGTCTCGTTATCAAGAACTGGTGCTCGTCCAAAACTGCTCTGTCAAGACCCCTCTAGCATGGTGCCAGGTTAGCCTTGTTCCAGAACTAGTTTTTTATCATTTTTTGCAAAAAATGAGTTTGTTTACTTTTAACCCTTCACTGTCAGGCTTGTGTGTTAGAATCTGAATGCTCATGGTTGGAAATTCTGTGGTAAAAGATTGGTTTGATTGAAGAATTCAAAATCTATATTAGGCTTGTTGATTATTCATTTTCTTTCATGCTTGTTGGTTGTGATTGTAAAATGAATTTTTTGAAAGCTTAGGTTTCAGTTATTTCTCTTTTCATTTCTTGTATAAAGACTGGAAGAAAAACCATTTGATTAGCATCTTGATTTCATTTTTTTTCCATAGAGGACTTCTTTTCGCTTAAAAAAAAAAAAAATGACTGAGATTAGGTCATTATCATTATTGAGCATAAGGAATTGGATCTCTGATTAGCATCACAAGCTTTCAGTTTCTCTATGTTCTTTTGTCTCTCTTGCATTAGTACTATCTCACCAAAAGAAAAATAGTGTAGTTTTAAGTTAGATCTATCTATGTTTCAAGAAAAATCGAAAAAATAGAGTGCATATGCATGTAGAGGGATTGTTGTTTTTCTTTTAGGAAAAGAGACTCTTACCCTTTCGATTGCTTTCAAAAAGAAAAATGAGTTTGAAATGTGTTGCTTGTCTTTGATTTTGATATGTTCAAAATAGTTGTTTGGGAATTGTTGGTTTTCAAAATGAAAAGAAAACACTCTCTTTCCCTCCCATAGGTAGGAATACCATGAACGGTAAAGTGAAATATTTGCATCTACATTCTCCATGGTTTTACTTTTTTTGTCAAAATTCCATGTATTCACCTAACCGTCCACTTTAAAATTAATGGTAGTTATAGGTTAAAATTTACATAGCAATTTGAGTGATAGGCTAGAGACATGTTTGGGTGTCATTAAGCATAGGAGCTGTTGTTACTCATCCGCATTACATCCCAGGACTTGCGGGTTTCTTCCACGTACTGTCGGTATATCGAATGGCCTTTCACGTGCGCTTGAGGTATATAGAAAGGTACCTCATGTACTCGATTGTATATAGGAAGGCCCCTTGTGAACAGTTATGCATTAGATAGCACTACTGCCAATTTGAGCTCCCACGTACCTTGTGTATATCGAGAGACCCCACTAGGATACCTTATCTATCTAAGAAAAGCCCTTTGGCCATCTTACTTGGAGCCATACACTGAAAAAAGAATTTGGGGAGATTACTATGCACGTACCCTTGAGGTATATCGTGACTGGCACCTTATTGACAATCCTGGTGAGAGACTTGACTATTTGAACTCCTCCTAGCATTTAATTTTGCTTGTTTGGCCTATAGCTTGAGTAGGGAAATTTTTGGTGTGTTTTCTTGTTTTGAGACCCTAGGTTAGATAGGAACTATACAAACTATTAATTCTTGCACATGATCTAGGAACAAGGAATCAAAATCATCAAAGAATTATTAACAAATAATCATGAATTGGAAATAACTGGAACCAGAATAGGTTTCCTCTCTGTATATTTTATAAACAATAAAATGGTTACAATATCCATACAGAGCAATGGCTTAACTCCATGAAGAATTTGAATACCTAAGAAGACAATTCGAATTCAGTGAGTGAGTCTAGCTTAACTGACTCTTTGCCATGCAATCTCACTCAGTTAACCACTTGACCAAAACCCTAATTGACTCACCAAACCCTAACTGAAGTTGGAGTGCAATAAATGACTTAATCTCAACTGAAGGAGATCAAACACATGTCATAGAAAACCAACCATCAAGTGCTAGTACTGCATGACTCCAATGAACCCTAATGAGGTTAACTGAAGCTGAAATGACCATCAGAAGTTGGTGGAGGCACCTTGTTAACTCCAGTTCATTAAATAATAATAAATAATCATTAAATAATATATTTAATGAATGGAGGCACCTTAACTGACTTTAACTGACTTGTTGAACTGAAAGTAACCACCAGTTAGCAATTAGGTGCATTACTGTCACACAGATCACCCCTGGAGTGCTCCAGTTAGCCTCCTTGACTGTAGGAGAAGGCTAAGTTAGCCTTCTTGAATGTAGGTAGGCATGGGAGTGACTGGGATGATGGTAATTAATGATCCTTTGATGTCAATTAAACTTAGGATATTGGTTTAACTAGGACAATTTGAACGAAAGAGTGAGTATGATGGTAAATGTCTCCAACAACCCCCCTTAAGCTATACTCAGGAAGAGTTAGAAAACATAGATGCATAAAATGATAGGGCCCTGGAAACAAAGTCCATAGGTCACCCTGTACAATAAGCAACTGAAACAATGCTCAAAACAAACTAAGTGAGGAAAAGAGGGAAAACCCAATGGGAAAAAACCGCCCCTCAAGCTGAACACTGAAAGTAGTCTGGATCACCCTGATGAACTCACCCCCAAGAGTGAATGGAGGTAAGTGAACTTCTTTTCTGAAAATCTCTTGGTGAAGATGTCTGCAATCTGCTCATCAGTTGGGCAGTATTGCAGAATGATGGTCCTGTCATGCACTAGCTCCCTGATGTAGTGCATGTGAATCTCTACATGTTTGGTCCTTTTCTTGGTAACTGGATCTGTGGATATCTTAATAGCACTCTGGTTGTCACAAAATAGGACAGTGGACAAAGTACTACCAAGATCAAATTCTGAAATAATGCCTTGCAACCAAGCTGCTTGGATGCAAGCATTCACCTCTCCTTGATACTCAGCCTCTGCTGAAGATAGTGCTATGGCAGCCTTCTTTTTGCTTGACCAGCAAATAGGGACACCACCAAACATGAATACATATCCGAAAGTTGACTTCCAATCAATAGAATCACCCGCCCAATCGGAATCTGTGTATCCAACCAGTTCTAGCTCGAAATCTGCAGCATAGTGAATGCCGTAGGTCCTGGTTCCCTGAATGTACTAGAGGATCCTCTTGGCTTCCTTCCAATGAAGATCATGAGGCTGTTGCATGTATCTTGATACAGCATTCATGGCATAACAAATATCAGGCCTAGAATGTGTCAAGTACAACAAGCTACCATTCAGCTGTCGATAGATAGTGCAATCCATGGGAGGTGAGCTTTTTCCTTCTTCAAGGCTGATCCCTAAAAGGAAAGGGAATGGTGCAGGCCTACATTCAGCCATGTTAAACTTGACTAACAGGTCTGAAATGTATTTTGACTGAGTGACCATAATCCCATCAGAATTTTGCTCGATTTCGAGCCCCAAAAATTGTTTTAGAAGCCCCAAATCACTCATTTCAAAGGCATTATGGAGAGCAGTTTTGATGCCATGAAATGGAGGCAGCTGTGCTACCTATGATCAGTAAGTCATCAACATATAAAACAATGATAATTAGATGACCATCATGCTATTGTAAATACACATTTGGCTCTGATCTACATCTCTGAAAGTTTTGCGAGAGAAGGAAGGCATCCATCTTGGAATACCACTCTCTTGGGGCCTGTTTTAACCCATATAGTGACTTCTTTAGCTTGCAAACCAAATATGGATCAGGGATGTAGCCCTCAGGCTGCTTCATGTATATCTCCTCATGAATATCTCCATGTAGAAATTCTGACTTAACATCAATGTGATGCACCTCCCAGTGCTTGGATGCAGAAATAGCCAAAACAAGGCGGATGGAGTCCATTTTTGCAACCGGTGCAAAGGTCTCATGGTAGTCCACTCCTTGGACCTGAGAGAAACCTTTTGCTACCAGACTTGCCTTATATTTTCAGATGCTTCCATCAGCAGCAACTTTTTTCCGAATCACCCGCTTGCATTGAACCAATTTCCTTCCCGGAGGAAGAGGAACTAGCTCCCAAGTAGTGTTTTTCTGAAGAGAAGTCATCTCTTCATCCATGGCAACTTGCCATCTAAGATCCTTCCGAGAATGGTAGTAGGATTTTGGATCTGAACTAATCATCAAATAGAAAATTTCGGACATCAAATTATCAGAACAAGAGAGTGCAATACCTGCTCTTTGGAAATCAGACCGGGTTCTCCTTGGATCATCCAGATTTCCAATGTTGTCTCCTGCGGAGGAGAGTGTCTGTCGGGCCCATGTAGGAAGATGATTTTGCACTTCAGGTTTTGATTCAGTATCTGATGTTTTCTACAAACTGATATCATAAATCAGAGGATTCAAATCAGAGTCATCATCCCCAATTTCATCATCCAAATATTCAGTGGAATAGGAAGAAATTTCAGCAGTTTTCTCCTCCACTAGTTCCACCTCCTGAAGAGGCTCATCGAACTTGACACTTATCTCAATGATGATCTATTTGGTCTTGATATCCAGCAGCTTGAATCCTTTAGATTCATCAGGATATCAAATAAACAGACATTCTATGCTCTGCGGTTTCAAATCCCTTCTTTTATCAAGCAGAATCCGGGCCCATGCAGTGGACCCAAACACCCGTAGGTTCGACACATCTGGCTTGTGTCCAAAGTATGCTTCGAAAGGAGTCTTTCCTTTCACTGATGAATGTGGCACCCTGTTCCGAATGTATGTTGTAGCATGCATGGCTTCAGCCCACAAATTTGAAGCAAGCTTCTTTGACTCCAACATACAGGTGGTCATCTCTTTGAGAGACTGGTTCTTCCTTTGTGCTACTTCGTTCTACTGGGGAGTGTAGGGAATTGAATGTTGGACCTGAATACCACTTTGGGAGAAAATGTACAGAAACTCATTACTGACATAGTCCCCTCCATTATCAGATCTCAAGTTCTTGATCTTAAGCCCAGAGGCATTTTCGATCAAAGGCTTCAATTCATAAAATTTCACACATACTTCTGATTTCTTTTTGAGAAAGAAAACCCATGTATACCTTGAATAATTATCAATAAAGGTAAGGAGGTACCTTGATCCATTCATGGATGTGACAGGAATTGGACCACTGATATCAGAATGTATCAGCCCCAATATGCTTGTAGCTCAGTTTTCCTTCCCCCGATCGAACTTGTGCTCAGGGTGTTTTCCAATCACACAGCCCTTGCAAACTCCCGTGGTTTCCTTGATGACTGGAAGGCCTTCGACCATGGAGTTTTTCTGTAATTGCTGCAAATATTTGAAATTAAGATGTCCAAACCTTTCATGCCACAGCCTACTAACCTCATTTCCATGAGTTAGCAAAGCGGTGGGCTTTGCATCCGCAACAAAGTGAGAGAACTCATAGGCTTTTGCATGATGATTTGCATGGCCTTTTGCAATGAGTTTCCCGGATGCAATTTCTATTATATCCACATCATTTGGGATGAAAGAGACCCTCTTAGGAATTCTTGTATGTGTCATTTGATAGACACTAAGGAGATTTGCTGCTAGAGATGGTACATACAAAACATTAGAAAAAAAACCATTTTCTAGATTTATAGTACCTTGTCCTTTGGTAATGATCGTGGAGTCATCTTCCAAGTGGATGGGGATGGATTTGCTGGTCTCCAAGGATGAAAAAGAGTCTTTTTCAGCCATCATGTGATTTGAAGCTCCACTGTCAATCAGCAGTGATTTGGACTTCGAAGTGCTTGCCATGAGGGCATGACCTTTCTCATGCTATGGTTCCCGATCTTGGTGATATCTCCTCCGAAATCTCTCCGGAAGAATGATGTGATTCCTCTCAAGGAGAGAGGTTGCTTCATCAAGATTTTTCTTCATGTAGGCATGTTCAGGGTGAAAACCCTTCCCGCAGTAAGAACACCTGACTCTTTCTTTCCCATTGTGCCCTTTACCTTTGTTCTTCTTTGATCCAGAAGATTCATCATGCTGTTGATTTTCAAATATAGGCTTTGGAGCATCAAATTTAGTTTTCTGATTTTTTTGCTGCTTTCGTTTACCCTTTGTATATTTGCGCCCTGAGACATGGAGGGCTTGATCATGGGAAGATTGGATGATCCCCATCTAGACAAGCTTGGCATGTTCATTAGTTAGGGACTCAATGAAGGCATTGAGTGTAGGCATCTTCCATCCGGGAGTTGTTAGCTTCCCCGCACAGAATGTAGAAACAAAAACTGAATAATCAGCCCCGAGTTTGGAGAGGATCGCTAGGATGAGCTGATCATCTTCCTTCTCCACTTTGCATTGCTTCAAGAGAAAAATAGTATGCTTGAACTTTGTAAAGAAATCATTCAGAGTCTCAAAATTGGAAGGTTGGAGAGACATGAGTTCATTTTCGAGTTGATAAACTCTCATGTCATCATGCTTTCCATACAGTGATTCCAATTTGTCCCATATTTCTTTTGGTGTATTCAGATCCGTAAGATGGAAGAGAAGTTCATCGGAAATAGAGAGGCATAAGAAACCGAAGGCTTCATCCTTTTTGTTCAAGAATCTTGATTTTTCTATGGCTGATCCAGGCTCAACTTCAGTGTCCATGGTGATTCTAAAGAGTCCTTTGGAATATAGCTGAAGCTCCATTTTACTTTTCCATGTGTGGAAATTGTATGGAGTCAACAGAGGTACTGAGGAGGCCATATGGATATCCTGTAGCGAATGCTTCACCTGTAGAAACCTGAAAATCAAAACAAAAAGGGAAAAATAAGGTCGAACAGCCTGCACATTCTATGCTTTCATCACACCCAGCATAGTCAATCAAGCAAGCTTGATCAACAAGTTCTTTACTTGGGATATTGAGTGGTAAGCCTTGGCTTCTGGTCCAGTGCTGGAATTTTGAGCTATTGCTCACTTCTCATGGAGAAATCTGTCAAAAATCTTGTTCTTGAGAGATTTTTCTTCGTTCCGCCATAAGCTCTGATACCATATTAATTCTTGCACATGATCTAGGAACAAGGAATCAAAATCATCAAAGAATTATTAACAAATACTCATGAATTGGAAATAACTGGAACCAGAACAGGTTTCCTCTCTGTATATTTTATAAACAATAAAATGGTTACAATATCCATGCAGATCAATGGCTTAACTCCATGAAGAATTCGAATACCTAAGGAGACAATTCAAATTTAGTGAGTGAGTCTAGCTTAACTGACTCTTTGCCATGTAATATCACTCAGTTAACCACTTGACCAAAACCCTAATTGACTCACCAAACCCTAACTAAAGTTGGAGTGCAATAAATGACTTAATCTCAACTGAAGGAGATCAAACACATGTCATAGCAAACCAACCATCAAGTGCTAGTACTGCATGACTCCAATGAACCCTGATGAGGTTAACTGAAGCTGAACTGACCATCAAAAGTTGGTGGAGGCGCCTTGTTAACTCCAGTTCATTCAATAATAATAAATGATCATTAAATAATATATTTAATGAATGGAGGTGCCTTAACTGACTGTAACTGACTTGTTGAACTGAAAGTAACCATCAGTTAGAAATTAGGTGCATTAATGTCACACAGATCACCCCTAGAGTGCTCTAGTTAGCCTCCTTGACTATAGGAGAAGGCTAAGTTAGCCTCCTTGACTGTAGGTAGGCGTGGGAGTGACTGGGATGATGGTAATTAATTCTCCACTGATGTCAATTAAACTTAGGATAGTGGTTTAACTAGGCCAATTTGACCGAAAGAGTGAGTATGATGGTAAATGTCTCCAACACAAACTGGTTGAGCTAAGACAGTCTAGAAGAGCATGGGGCTTGCCACCTAATTTTATTCATGTTTCAAGAGAAAATCCTATGGAAGCTATCGACCAAGGAGTTTCTACCAACTCCCAAGCGGGAGAAAATGTGGTTGCAGAAAGCAGAGGCCCATATCCTTCGCACTCACCTCCCTTGGTCCAATAATCTTCTCGAGGTAATATTTCATTCCATTCTCCCATACAAGGTCATGTTAATGATACTACCCATCCAGGTTATGGTCCCAATGCTCCATTTTAGGATACCTTTATATGACAAGCCATTCCCTCATTTGGCACCTGTTTAAAATTTTTTGAAGAAGTTTCACCAAATGAAGAAGAACGTAGACAATACTAGGCAGCTATTCTCCGTGCACAAGAAATTGAGAATAAAATAGATAACATATTGGGAACACCACCACCTCGTTCCATAGTTGTTCCTATGGGATATAGTTTACTTTCTGATTCTATGAGACCCATTGAACCAATTCTAGATCACACTATGACTCCACATAATCTAGGTCAAACTACCAACCCCACAACCTCCCATATTATGTATGTTCCCAATCCTCCTAGGTATTCAAACCCAGGGCTCAACATTCAATTCCTATTTCATCAATACCTTCTAGTGTCGGGGGAAACCCCCAGCATGACCTACGTTATCTGTCACTGGAATTGTACCTAGTCATGGATAGAACTCTAGTATATAAAAATCTACAGTTTATGTCCCTCCTACCCACACAAATGTGGTTAACCCCCCATCTAGTTCAAGTCAGCTTTTGGGGGCACAACCTGTAACCAATCAAACCTCTTGGGGGTATGGTTACATAGCAAATCAAGTACCTATAGGAAACATTAATTATCAACCCAACCCCATGGGAATTCCTTATGATGGAATTCCATATCCCAATAATACTTTCACGCTATGGGGGAAACCTAAATGGTCCTGCATGCCAGATATGGTGGGATACCTATACATACTACGGGGGGTGTTGGAGGACCACCTTATGGAAGGCCTCCCCCTCGGGGGCCTAATGGTCCTGAAGGGCCTGGTGTCTTTCCTCCTTATGGTCCTGATGGTCCTAGTGGTCCTAGGGGGCCTGGTGGCTTCCCTCCTAATGGTCCCAGAGGGTCTAATGGCCCTCCTCCTAGTGGTTTCGGGGGCTCTAGAGGTTTACCTCCTAGGGGTCCTAGAGGGTCTAGTGGTCCTCCTCCTAGTGGTCCAGGTGGTCCTGGTGGTCCCAATGGTCCTGGTGGTCCTAGAGGCCATGGTGGTCCTCCTCGTAGAGGCCCCGGTGGTCCTAACGATCTTGATCCCAGAAATCAACCCCCTATGGGCGGATATTTCGGTGGTTATTCATCACAAAAACCTGTCTATTAGTCTACTTATGGTCCTACTGGTACTTATATGCCATATCAATATTACTAGTATGTGCAACCTAATCGTCAGTTACCTTTCCTAGCAACCTTAGACTTGCCTGATTTGTCGAAATTGATTAATGATCCCATTCGACATAACCCCTCATGGCCTCCCACTCCAGTAAAGTTACCATCAGACATTCCAAAGTTTGATGGGAAGCAGGGAGATGATTCAAAAAACCATGTCATGACATTCCATTTGTGGTGCTCTTCAAACTCCCCACGAGGGATTCACTTATTGACCAATATCCTAGCACGTTAGTTCATATTGCGGGTTTTAAATTTCTTAAAAATCAGGCCAATATATTGCAGGTATTGGGGGGGATGAGGGGTTTAGGGGATTTTATAAGGATTGGGGTATAAAAATGGGTGGTAGGGAGGTTTCAGGTATTGGGAGGGGGTTTCAACAATAGAAGTTTGGACCAATATCGATTGACATTAAGGGTATTCTTTAATATTCCATGATTACACATGTTATGTGAGAGGTTCACTAAGTGAAGCCCCCATGAAACTACCTTATGGATGATTCAGTTTGTTTAAGACTCTTTCAGCGAACTTTGACCGATACAGCCATGAAATGGTACATTGAACTTCCGCAACATTCGTTCGTGGATTTTGTCTTGCTGGAAACTGTGTTTCTTACACACTTTCAGCTTCCTATCCATTATGAAATGGGCACTAATATCTTAAATTATTTGCCACAGAACACCTCCACCCACATATTTGATCATATCCATGAGTGGAGAAGGTGGAGAAGACTTATTAAGGCTCCTATGCTGGATCAGTTGTTAGCTAATTGGTTTATTAAGTCTTTGTTGCATCCAATTTCCTGACATGTGCCCATGGGAGGTGTCGTTAATGAAGAGAAATCCATTAGTCGAGTCCAATATCTGGACTTGGTATATTCCAAGTTTGGAACTTTGTATGACTTAATCTCTCAAGCTCCTCGCCGAAACATTGATCTTGCAAAGCCACTAGTAGAAGTCCATGTTGATGGGATTGTTGGTTCAATCCAGTCCCCGTCAGCAGCAAAACCTACCAAACAACCCTAGACTCCAACCCTTACTCCTTCAACTCCAAAGGTTTCCACCAGGGTCAATTCTATTCAGAGTATTCAAACACCTGGTAACAATAAAAAGAAAGGTAAATCTAAAAACAAAAAACCTGGAAACCAATAGGAGAATCCAAAACCAACCACCAACGACAATGATAAAGGGAAAATAAAAGAAAAATATCCATGTCCACTATGCAGAGTTGACCAGGTGACAAAAGAGTGTCCTCGTTGACATGAAATCACCCAATTTTCGAAAACTAATCCCGCACCCACAGTTCTCACAGATCCTTTCCCCTCTCAACAAAAACTGATAGACCACATGTCTAATTAGAGAAACTCTAGTTCCTCAGAGGAAATTCGCATAATGTCCTCGAATACTATTAGTTTGCAAACTCGAAGTCAGAATTATGACAAACCCGTAGGCAAGAAACAAGATAATTCTTCTTCAGGAAAAGCTCCCTCTACTGGTTCTCCCGAATCCTCGTCTACTGTTCCCCTAACCATTGAGAAGCCTAATCTCGACATGGTTTTGCGTCCACCCAAGAGTACTCTTAGGAAGGTTGTTTTTAACCCTAATGCCTGAGCTACTCAATTTTATAATGTAGTTGAAGACCCCACTCAGGCACCATGTGTAATGTCTACCTTGGAAGCACTCCGAATTGTGCTACACAATGCAAAAACTTGTTAACTGCGTTAGGAGATTTAGACCCAGATAATACTAATTTGATTCATTTCAATGTCGAGAACTATAAGTCTAGACTACCTCACAAACTCGCTTTCCAAATAATAAAGAAAGTAGTCGGAAAGAAGGTCTTTAGAACTATCTTAAAAGAAGGAGCTTCAACTTCATTTTTGTCCTTGTCTTGTTAGAAAGCTATTGGCTCTCCTGAGCTTGTAACATCACCTACGACTCTGAAAGCATTTGATGGATGAGGTTTCTAGCTCCATGATCTCATACCAGCCCTTTCATTCAAGCTTGGGGGAAAAGTTGTTTCTATTCAAGTAGAAGTAGTAGATGCCCCATTAGAGTACAATGTCCTTCTAGGAAGAAATTGGTTTTATGCCATGACTGCTGTTGCTTCAACGGTATTTTGAACTGTCCAATTTCTGCATATAGGGAGAATTGTCACCATTGACCAGCTCAATTTTTGTATGCCAAATGTTAATACCTCTACGTCTAATAACATCCCTATGTTAGGCCAGTCCCCTCCTCCTTACCATTCGATTGGGGTAGGCACGTTGAAGGATTTGTCCCTTATGGGGGTTTGATTATGATCCAAAGGGAAAACAAATTGTTGAGTCCACCTCATTGAGTTTGCATGAAGAGATGCACAATGTCATTCAAACCCTTTTCGATGACCACACTAATGAACTTCATCTGGTGGCTTCGGACCATTACCACCTACCGTACTAGTTAGAATCCTTACCATTCGTAGCCGTTGAATATTTTACAAAGTGGTTTGAGGCCATGCCTGCATATGCATAAGACAGTAATACTACTGCTCTCTTCTTATTCAATCATGTGATAGCTAGATTCGGGGTCCTGCAGTCCATAGTTACTGATCACGGATCACATTTTTGTAATCAAATGATGGAGGAACTAAGTGCCAAGCTAGGTTTTCATCACAAAAACTCTACGCCATATTATCCGCAAGCTAATGGTCAGGAAGAGGCCATTAACAAAGTTTTGAAAATGATGCTTTGTCGGATGGTTGGAGACCATAAATCGAACTGGCACCATATCCTTTTCTCCACTCTTTGGGCTTACAGGACTTCGGTGAAAACAACTATTGGTTTCACACATTTCCAGATTGTCTATGGACTCGAAGATATCTTGCCAATTCAATGTCAGATTCCATCCTTGAAACTTGCCGTTGAACATCTCCTTGACACTTCCGTAGAAGAAGAGAGATTTTTATACTTGAACAACCTTGACGAAAGTAGGAGAGATGGTGCCTTGGCTAACGAGGCACAGAAGAAACACGTCAAGGCACATTATGACAAGTTTGTCCAACCTCGTGCCTTTAACGAGGATGACCTATTTTTGACTTACAATCAGAGATATGACAAACTAAGGAAAGGAAAGTTCAAATCCATATGGTATGGTCCTTTCGTTATTTCCAAAGTTTTAGAGAAAGTGGCCTACGAGCTCGTAGACTATGATGGAATCCCTTTAGGACAACCTTGCAATGGGTTGTACTTGAATAGGTACTATGCCTAGATATCTCTTGGATAGTATGTTGTATATATGTATATTACTTGACTTTCAATGTGCTTAAGTATTTTAATATGGTTTTGAGTTTAGTTTTCATATCTGTTTATACCATGTTTTGGTCGTGTAGAGCAGATGGATTTCTACGTCTTCGTTGATGGTGCTTGCCGTCACACCTTGAATCTTGCCTCAGCTACTTGGGTTCTCTATTCCCCAGCTTATGACTTAGTCAGTTCAGGAATCATTTATATTGGTCGTGCTACCAACAATATCGCTGAGTATCGAGCAGTCATAGGTCTTCTGACTAAAGCTGCCTCCTAATATGTTCACAACTTGGTAGTCTTGATGGACTCACAACTTGTGGTTTGTCATTTAAACCATGTTTATACCATTAGTAATCATGTGCTTCTCTGTCTCTTCCAGAGGGTACGCTTATTAGAAAGGTCATTTGAAACTATCACCTATAGGCATATCCCTAGGGAACATAATGTAGTTGCTGACTCATTGGCTAATTACATCTTAGATTGGCATATTGCCCATTCATGACATGAAAATCAAACATGGTTCATTGTAAATAAACTATAAAAGACACATAAAACTCATGTAAAATACATTCACCATTTGAGACATATAAACACCAAGTAAAAGTATGTATATATATATATATGAACATGTTTTACAAAAAATAGGTCACGAGACCTCATATGAAGCGCATAGGCTTTCAGGTAAAAAATCACCATACAAAAATCCTAAAGCTATTAGCTTTCAGTGGATACATCATGCACTCATCGTCTAATGATGCTCGTGGTAACACATCACTGCCCGAGAGACTCTATGTAGCAGTCTACTAAAGTATCCCGGTACTCCTACTGTAGGCCTATGATACCTCAGTAGGAGGTGATCGATAGAAGCATCAAGGATGTCTAGAGTCAATCTCTCCAAGTTCTCCTCTAACTCCCCTGTCACATTATCTCCCTGTGGTACAAAACGGGCTCCAGCTCTCCTGTCCACTGGGGAGGCTCCCCCAGGTCGTGCTGCTCTGACGTCTGTATGAAAACAATCAAGTCTCATTACTAAACATAAAAAATATAAAACATCAAAAACATAGAAACACTATTTTCATTTTAGGGTCTTTTGTTTCTTATCGATGTCACCCCACTGTCTACCAGGTGGGAGCGGTAGGTCAGGGTCACCACTGAAGTTAGTTCTCGCATATGCATAGTCCTCCACCATGAGGAGTTGATCTCTCAACCATGGAAAGAACGGGTCACCGCAATTTACCTTCCCTCTATGCGCTCCAGTATGGGCCATAATCCAGACCCACCTCTACATGCGAGGTTCCATTGCCCTCAACTCTGTAAAAACCACTTGGGGTCTCATCTATGGAACCCTTTTGAAAAAGAAGCAAGCTATAATGGAACTGAAACCAAATTGCTTCAACTCCCCCTGCCAACTGTTGGTTAGCTGATCCTTGAAGATTGGAAGTAGAAATTTTGCCTAATTGAAGACTATAAGCGCCATGGCCTATATGGCATAGAGCATATGCGGTCTAGATGCTTGGTGTACTCCTTGGCTTCCCTCCACTCTCTACATGGTAAAAAACACGGTCTATAGAGGGCCATCTACCACTTGTTTTATGGGAATTTTATTCCTCGATGTCCTGGTTCCAGGAATGCAGTTGGGGTCTATCAGCTCCTAAGTAGTAATATCCCCCCCATAGGAACTAGTCAATGAGATGGGAGCACCCGGTCTTAAAAGTCTAGTCAAGAAGAAGATGTCCTCTACCTCAACTGTCAATATGTGAGCACCAACCTCAAAATATTGTTCCTCAGGATTCCACATCCGGAGTATGTGCTCTAGAAGTCGCTCATGCTATACCATACTGGGTGTGCGGGAGAACTTTACGAGTCTGTAGTCTCTCAATTTGGCTATGCAAACTGCATTTTGTTCAGCGAAGGAATCATCGTTGTCATGTTGCCTCTCTTTTCATATGACCATTTTTTATCAATAAAAACCTATCAAAAACCATCACAAGACTAATTAGAAGCATTCCTAATCATTCAAATCAACAAAAATGAGCTAGTTTTACTTGTGAAACCAATTATATTTATCCACGGCTGGCACTGGCTATGTGGCATTGAGGATAGGCAGTGGTACCGACTGTGCGCTATGTTTTTGAAGCATTTCTAGCGAGGTACCACTTATCCCGCAAGGGATAAGAGCAGTGCCTGCTTCCATGATTTTGAGGCTCGCCATATAAGCCCAAAACACCATTAAAAATTGAAGGCATGAATTAAAGAGTAGGGTCTAGGCTGTTACCTGGAGCTAACAGTGCCTGAATCCAACGGTGGATGCTCCCAATATCAGTGACTGAAAATATGGCCAAGAAAATGCTCCAAAGGTTCTCCACTATGGGTAAATGGTAAAATGTTTTGATTTTTTACTATTTACATGACTTTTATATATTTTAGGGTTTGACATGCTATAATTTTGTTTTAAAATCATTCATTACTCAAAATCTATCAGTCTTAATCCTTTAATGTCAGTTATTGAGGAATTTAACACTTTTTTTTGAGTCGTTGCAGGATAGAAGAGTGGTAGCAGTAAAGTTTTGGGAGTTCATTTTTGACTTTTTTGTACTACCATAAAACGAAAAAAGTCTTTTGAGCATTTATTGTGACACTTTGGTCACACTCTCTAAACTTAGCATCAAAAGTCCAAGTCCATTTCTGATTCTTTTCAGGCTCATAAAATCTCTCATCGTGAAAAGAGACCTAGTGGAGGCTTCTTTAAACTCTTTTCGGGCTCCTTAAATATGAAAAGATTGTCGAGTGATCTTGTCTTCTTCATGCTCGTTAAATCATTTGAAGAGTCATTCATCTGATGGTAGGTTATCACTTTTTCGTTCATGTGAACTATTTCATGAAAAAGGACCCTATGGAGTCTTCTTCCGTGGTCGTTCAAACTCTCTAAACATGAACAATACTGAGTTTTCTTTCATTGGACTCGTTAAATTAAACATTGAGAGACCCTCTTTTTGGAATGAACCCCTCCTCTCTCAGGTTCCTAAAACATATGAGGTTGGACTTGTCTTCAGATGAGCTATAACAAGTGTTTGTTACCCTCTTTCAACTTGTAAAAGTGAAAAGAGGCACTCATCAATCATGATGGGGAAAATGGGAAGGGAATCATTTTTCAAATAAATGGTAGTAGTTTGTCGTTACCTTTGAACATGGAACTTGTCTGCATATCATTTCAGTCAATTGGGTATTTAGCTGATATCCATGACGATCCACTTTCATGAGTCATGCCACTCCTTTGAGTTTTTCAAAAGAATTCATTGTACACCATCGTACTATGTTTTTGTCTGGTTTAGTCATGCTGCCAAGTCTTTTGTCGTGCCACCCGATGTTCAAAGGGAAGTTGAAGAAGTTTTAACTTTGCAGTCAAAATAGTCTCTGATTCAGTACTTTTGAGTGAATCTAGGGTTACCTTATTCACATCATTCCAGAACTATGTTCCGAGTTTTATGTCGTCGATGTGGGACTCATCATGGCCCTCCTTCGATGTGACTATTCCCGTCGACATCAGCTCATCATTCAGGAAATAGTCTTAGAAACAAAACTTAATACCTTGAGATCTGTATACCTTAATGACAGAAACTCTTTCTCTCGACATAGGTTCACATCATTGAACTTTGATTGATAGAATCAACTGGGTGTTCAACATCAAGACATATATTCACACATAGTATATTGTACTAGGGTACCTTGGGAATCATTGACATCAATGGTGATCTCCCTCGCAGTTGTTAACGGTTCACATCATTGGCCAGTAATCAAGTGGTTTCTACCATGTTCGACTTCAGATCATTGTAATCACATGGATAGAATCGTACTTTATGGAAGATGAGACAAATACCCTGGGTAGTTGTTTAGCGCTCGTTGCTTTTCCTAGGTTGTGATGGATTTTTGTATATATAGCATGGATCCGCATTTGTATGGTTGTGGAAATGCTCAAATTTGCGTCTGTATGAAATAGATCTATGTTTTATGTTCAGTAGCTATGTCCAAGTTTGAGTCCTCTATCAGATGGATCTACATTTTATTCTAGTAGCCATGCTTGTTTATTCCTCTCATGGATCTGCATTGTATTAATCCACAGCCATGAGTTGGTTACATTTGTCTATGAGTCAAAAGTATTGATGTACTATAGATGCCTACTTGACGACATTCTCTGAGTGAGCTAACATTTTCACCTCAAAGTGACAACTTGTTCTCTCAAAGCTCTCACTTATCGTATCCCTCTAAGTCTCATGCTTTGTGGGGCATTCTGTTATACCTAAATCCTGTCACCATCATGTGATGGGACCCTTAACTTCCATGTTTTCCCTTAATCCCAACACTTGGAGTGGAAACTTGCTTTGTTTGTCAATTCTACTTAAAAAAACCTAGCACCGCACTTACGCTGTGGCTAATGAGTGGTACCTTGATCAGCACTGCTTGTATCCTATTATAGAAAAGCAGTGCCACCACCTATGGTCTTTGGTCTTAAAGCGGTTCTCATCTAAACCGATCTGTCATAAGGGAACAAAATCGGTACCTTGGGTAAAATGGGAAAAATAGAAGTTTCTCGAGGCTTCTAGAACTTGAGCCTCGTGTCCTCCCTTATCCCTATAATTATGGGTTAGTTTGAGCTCGATATCCCCCTTGATAGGATCTTGGAGCCACCTCACCCACAATTCTGTCAACTATTCCTATCCATTGAGCCTTATAAATACAAGCTCATATGCATAGTTGAGGGGGAGAACTATAGAGGTATTGTTATGCTATTGGATTGACTACCTAGTCCAAATCATTGGAGAGCATAGAGAGCAAGGTTGGAGCTTATGGGGATGAAGTGTTTGTCTTGTGGAGGGGCTTATCGACACTAAGGAAATGGCTATAAGCTTCTCCATACATTCTTAATGCAAAGCTGATTTCCATCCCACATTACTGTTGTTTTTATTTCACATGTATATGTTGCTAGATTTCTTAGTCACTAGCATGGATAAGTAGATGATTTTCTGGTAGATTTGATGTGCTTGTATGTTTGATATGTTTGCAGGTACATAGGTTCATAATCAAAGAAGTATTCTAGGTGTCTACAGCATTCAAGGAAGGTCTTCACCCTTTGTCGTTCACTCATTTGTTCTGGATCTGAAACATAGCTTCTATCCACAGAAGGTGCAATATTCCTGATAACAAATCCGGCTGTGCGCAACTTCTTAATCTAGGATTTTCCCACAACAACATTGGAGGGATAGATTGGCCATTTATTTTGGTGCATGGGGACCACATTAGGCCATGTGTCAATGTGGCGCTCAACAATGGATGGATCCAACCCATCCGTTTCGGTGTAGGACGAGGTGAAGATGTCACGAAATTCTTGGAAGAGTGCTTTGTAGGAAGCAACTTCTTTCGAGGAGCAAGATCCCCCTAGCATGATTTCCTTAGCAATCTTAGGATTGGTTGGGATGTTGATTTTAATGGTTGGTGAAATATTGGCCATGTTCCTTTCTTCGAAGGTATCTAGTGCCAGGATGGGATTTTTGAACTAGTCAACTTTCACATGAATGAAATCCTTTGTTTCAACAGAAAACTGGTCATACTGCGACACAAGTTCTTTGGGGAGGAAGAACGAGTGGTGAAGCATGTTGTCCCAAGGGTATTCCAGAGCGGCTAAGGCTTCAAGTATTTCCTCGTCATTGCAAAAGCAGCGTTGTGATAGATCTGATGGACAATCAATGATCATGGAGATAAGAGGGTTTGTGGAACTAGACATCATGTAAATGTACATGGTGTATGAAGAAGGTGATCTCGGATTCAAGGGCATGTTGTCAAAGGTTATATAGGGTTTTTTGAAACTCAGACAAGGGCCTAGCAATTGTGAGAATAATGTGCATACAATCTGCAAAGGGCGCAAGCATGGTTCATTCTCAACGACTTGTTTTTCACTATTGGTCCGCTCAGGAGTACCACCATGGGGATGTTTTATGTTGTATCCATGGCATCCAAATGTGCATGGATCATGGAAATCTCAGGGAATTTTTGAGTTGCATGGCCCTATTCATCGCACACGGTGCAAGGTGGGATCTGTTGGGGTTCAGTTGTTGCTTTTGCATTTTTTCCCTTGGCCCTTTTGGGTGGGGCGGGGTAGGTGCAGGTGCAGTGGTTGGTTTTTGTGGGCCAGGTGGAGGATGAGATTCAACTCCAATGGGTTGAACGGGGGTCAACACAACTTGGGGAATCGGAGGTTGGGCCGGTGGGTCGAGGTACCATACAGGAATCCCCAATGTGAAGCTGTGTAGGTTTAAGGTAGCCATTTCTAGCTTATTGACGATACCAAATGGGGGAAAAAGGAAGGGAATTGTATGGATTGGGAAGAAGCCCCAGTAGTTCCCTAGCCAGTGTGTTTGTGGGTGCGCTTGTGGTTGTGGCGGGGATTGGTACTGTGGCTATTACTGCGGATGATGTTTGGGTCCAACAGTGCTATATGAGAGCATGCACAATTTCGCAGCCTCGTTTGGTGTCGATGGTGGTGACACTAAGTGGAAGGAGGCCATCATGGGGGTGTCAAAAAACAACCTAAGGCCCACATTCAATAATGGGGAGTCGTGTGTGTAGTCGATAGTAGTGTTGACCGTAGGGATAATGTTTGCTAGTGCTGTTAGCCCTTGTGGATCCTGATAAATTAATTCGTCAACCGTCATGATTTTCTTGTCATGAGGGAACATCATGAGACAAAAAATAGTTGATGCTATAGCTCTCATGGAATACATATAAATTCTCCCCAGGAGAAGGTTATAGTCCAATTGTGCATTGAAAACCTCTATGTCAACCAGTATTGTTTTCCTGGATAATATTATGGGGACATGCGGAAGGATACCTTGGGATTTAGTGGGATGGCCATCACAAGCCCGCAGAGTAGTGGTGGATGGTTGCAGAATTGGGGACCCAAGTTTCTGCTAGACTAAGCTTGACATAACACATTTGGATTCCCCCTCGTCGATGATGCACTAGTGCACGACCAAATTTCAAATGGATACCAGAATTTGGAAGGCAATGGTTGATGGCATCCGGGGCTCTCTGTTATCTTTGTCGAACATGATCAACTTGGAGTTAGAGGGGTCTATGATGGGAAAGTTTTAAGTACTTCAAGAGCGGACATGGCCATAGGTGTTTGTGCCAAGTCATCAACGATGATGTAGCTCACAGTTTCTCTAGCCGTGGCATTGTTGGCAACCCACCGTATGGGGGGGTGTGGGGGAAAAGTGGGTAGGTGAAGAGGTGTATTGGTTGTTTTGGATGTGGATTCTACTGATGGTTTAGTATTTTTAGTGTTGGCTCTGTATGGCTCTGTACTTATTTCTCCTGGTTCCTAAATTGACCTCTTCAGTTGTCAAGGCTAGCTGGTGGTGAACACATGTTTCTGTTGTCGGAGGTGTAGCTAGGGCAATGGGATTGGGTTGGGGAGCAGGTGCAGTTGCTACCAGTCCTTTGACTGGTAATGGGTTTTGTAGCACCATAGGTGGAGGCCCTAGTGTCGAGTTGGGTTGAGCTAGGGCTGCCGTATTGGTAGCATGTTGAACTTCATTCTAAATGGCCTACTTAATGCGACCCATGAAGGGGGTATTCATGTGTATAGTTCCCATAGACCTCGCATAGTTTACATGGTTGATTTGTGCGTAACAAATCGATGCATCTAGGTGGGTTTGGTTGTTGGGGATTTTGAGCTGGCTAGTTCACCTCGGTGTTGTTGGGAGGGTTTGGTTGTTGACCAAATCCTTGTGGTTGGTTGTTGGCTTATTCCTAGCTCAGTTGATTCTGGCTTTCCCTTGTTGGTTGTTGAGGGCTGGTTGGTTGGGATGATTTTGCTATGCAAACACTTGTCCCAAAGGTGTTGGCAGAGTTTGGGTGGGGGCTTGTGTGGCTTTCACTGATGGTGCTTAGTAAACTTAGGGGGATGGGGGTGCCACAAATGCGGGCATCTGTCCTGAATATTTTTGTACCGGCCAAGTAGGTGCATGGGCTTGCTGTTGTGGTGCAGGTTGTGCATAGGAGGTTGTAGCTTCGAATTGAGACATCATTGTTGAATAATCAAGATCTTGGTTTGGGTAGGAAACACTAGGGGTGTTGTTTGGTTGTGGTGGCATCACAACCCACTTAAACCACAAATAAAGGAGACACATCTGGCATCAAGCCGCTCGCCATCTTCTAATTGGAGATATTTTATATTTTCGAGGCATTAATACCATCTTACGTTAGTGCCTCACCCATGATGAGGCCGAGACAATCCTTAATGACTGTCATAGTGGAGCCTGCGGTGGCTACCTCTCAGGTCTAGAAACCGCTCATAAGATCCTACATGATGGTTACTTTTGGCCTTCCATCTTTAGTGATTGCATAGAGCCAGTCAAACACTATCGCAACTATCAACTCTTTTCTTGAAAGGCAAGAACCCCCCCTGCACCATTACACCCCGTAGTCACAGTCGATCCCTTCTGCAAATGGCCAATCGACTTCATGACAATCAACCCTACCTCAGCTAATGGTGATAAATATATCATTATGGAGGTTTATTACTTCATTAATCGGTTCGAGGTCATGTCCACATTTGTTTGCAAAAGTGAAACAGTGGCACGTTTCTTCTTTAACCACGTCATTTTGCGATTTGGTGTTCCCAAATAGTTGGTCAGAGACCATCGTAAACACTTTAAAGACACTACCTGGACTGAGATTTCAACCATGTTGAAATTCAAACACCAGTACTCATCTTCCTACTACCCCTAAGGCAATAGCCAAGTTGAAGCAGTAAACTAAATCATCAAAACAATGCTCCAAAGGATGGTATGAAACCATAAAACTAATTGGCACCACATGTTGTTT
This sequence comes from Pseudotsuga menziesii, assembly GCA_001517045.1. Lineage (NCBI taxonomy): Eukaryota > Viridiplantae > Streptophyta > Pinopsida > Pinales > Pinaceae > Pseudotsuga > Pseudotsuga menziesii. Next base: position 49,141 of record LPNX011123208.1, on the reverse strand, counting down.
TCTGCCCTATGGGCTTATTGCACATCCGTAAAAATTGCAACTAATTACACCCGTTTTCGTCTAGTACATGGTGTTGAATCAGTACTCCCTATAGAGTGTCGGATCCCATCACCCCGCCTTGCAGTAGAACTCCTCCTTGATACTTCTCCTTTGGAAGAATGACTCCTCCAACTTGAGCAAACCATAGAAGACCGTCAAGATTCCCTCCATCCCATTGAAGCAGCAAAAACAAGGTCAAAACCCTATTCTGACTCCCATGTCCACCCTCACACCTTTATTGAAGGCGATATGGTTCTGTTTATGACCAACCCAATGATAAGTTGGGAAAAGGAAAGTTCAAATCAATGTGGTATTACCCATATGTCGTGCATCGTTGCCTCAGAAAAGGGGCATACATTCTTGTTGAATCTGATGGAAAACTCTTGGAGAACCCCTGTAATAGGCTCTACCTCAAGATATTTTACACTTAACATCACCAATGAGTCGCTTAGTTTTCCTTTTTTGTTTTGCAATGTTTTTACCACAAATCAGAGACCCCGTACAGTAATAGTTCTGCACATGAGGGCGGCCCACTGAAGGGTGTAGTCCCACATCTGCACATGCACATAGTATGTCACATGTATGATCTATCTACCACCATGCTAGTATACCATCATGTCCCTAGACCTGTCCTAGAGGTCCAATCTTCTCTGTATCTCCCTGGTTGCACAATGCTCCTGGGTCGAGAAATGACCTTCAGACTGCCTCCCTCCCTATTGATTTCTTCGTCCATTGCCCGGAGTCACATTGATTTACGTACCACCATGGGAATCACACATTGTACGTTGAGATAGCTCCATACCCATAGGCCCTGATTTAGTCTAGTTTTTCCCTGTGCATCACTGCATTAGGGGCAGCACCATTAGCTACTACTTCGAGTCACCTGGAGCCTATTTGAGACACCCCTCACACCTCCGAGTTCATAACTTAATCCTCTATATTTTAATGAGACCATCGTCTCATGTTCAATAGGTAATTTTTGGGGCAATTTCCTGAAATATACCTAGGTTGACATGCCCTTTGCATATAATTGTCTAATCTAGCCACCGCATCCTACGCGGATCCCCAAACCTTTTTCAGGAAGTCGGATCATTTCTTTCACATGCATTCAGCATATAAGTGACTCTGGACTTGTACTCACATCATATGTAGTCCATTCCATCCACCATAACTCACATAAGACTCTCCTGGCCTCTTTTCGAGAGCCACCTCAGTCTACGTGCCTCTGCCGCACCAAGTCATGTGCCTCTGCCGTGATTTATCTCGTGCATGTATTGGTATGTTTAAGAGCCACCTTCTCCATCCATATTACACTGATGACCTTTGGACCACTTTCCATTGTCCCGAGAGGGGGTAACCTTCAGTTCCCCCTCGATCGGTTGACCATAATGGAGTTTCCTTTAAGATCTTTTCTGACTCCTAAAAGAATGAAAAGATCATCGATCACATTTGATTCCTCTACATAGCTTCATTTATCTCCTTTTATAAACCATGTAGACTACCATATGAAAAGGACCACCTTGGAAGATGTTGACACTGAGAGGGGGGGTGAATCAGTGTGAAGCCAAAAATCAAATCAACACTTTACCATAATCATTTCAGAAACATCATTCACATAACATAAGCATTTCATTCATAAAGCATCATAACACAGAAGAACACCACACTATATAAATTTGTAATCTTTTTATATTATTTGGGTCCGGCTACAACCGTTAGGCGAAATCAGCACCTACTGATACATAGAGCACCTACTCTGAATCCAGGACCCTGCCTGGTTTTCTTAGACCCTGCTAAGAAGGGTTTGAGGTATCCTAACCTTAGAAGCAAGAAAATCTTGCTTTTACATTAAGGCTTACTGTCACGTCAACTCATTAATCTGCAGACACATCAACTCAGCTGTAACACTACTCATCATTCATCTACTGCTGCTCAACACTGCTGCAATAGTCTCAATCTCTACTCAGACATCTGAAGTTGTACCATCAAGAATCTTCAAGTAATCAAGAGGTCTGCACATGTGCCAAGTCATCAAAGGAATTGCTGCTCATGATCAATGCTGCTCACCGTCTTCTCTGATCATCATTGTCCACTCTGCTGTTACCTTGCTCATTAGACATCTATACTGATACAATATTGCAAAGTCTGTTTTTCAACATTCTACCACTAGCATCATTTCTTTATCACAAGGAATCTGCTGTTCAAGAATCTCCTAGTCATCCAAAGGACTACACATATGCCAAATCATCAAAGGATTCTGCTTAATACATCCAATTCAATTTGACATTGCTCCCACTCATCAACTGCTGCTCATTACTCTTATCATCAACCTGTCAAATCTAAAACCATTCTTTCCACAACCAACTGTTATTCATGACATTCATCAAGAGATATGCTCATCAAAGGGCTTACTTATGTCAAGACATTAAGAGTGTTCTTAGATATCAAAGGAATCACCCATTCAAACGTTGTATCAGTCATCAAAAGGTTGCTTGTCATCAAATACTCCAGTCATCACTGTCAAGATTATCACCTTAATGCACCTAAAGACTTTATCTGTCTGTGTATTCTTCCTTGTGTATACTGCTGCTACTGTCATTTGAACAAAACATGTAAACAATACTGTAACATAGCTGACCAATAAAGTGTTAAGATACCTAGCTTTATTCCAAGAAAAATAGGAGTTGTACAGGGATGGAATTGACTAATGTTTACAGGATGTTCACTTAAAAATATTGCACCAGCAGTTCAATAAAGGGAATCCTGTAGCATACTACGAATACCCTTCTCTTGGTCAGCTTCACCAATAGCAACATATATATATTATACTACTTCAACATCTTGTTGTCACCAATCTCGAACTCATCCACCTCAGACTGTTTGCTGAAAAAAAAAACTTTCAAACAAGTCCAAAAAGGACTGTTAATTAGCAGCAATTGTCACAAAAATTTACCAAAAATCAGACAGTTTGTAGGTGTAGAAAAAGGGGCCTCCAACACTGCTTGCTGCTGCAAAAATATCTTATTCAACTTGCCAATAAAACAATTCAGCAACTAACCCAAGACCAAGTCCAAGAATTGGACTGTCATAAAACCAAAGAAAACTCTATCTCTGTGGAAATATTTGGGACTGTGTTTTCTAGGCTGTAGGACTGTCCAACACTTCAAACTTGGACTGTCACCCTCATAAAAGACTATGAAAGAGGCCAAACTAGGGACTATTTGTACTGTATTTATCTTCACTTCTCCATTGCATCTATCTCAGCCTCCAACCATCTTTGATTATCAAACCACCATCTAACATACTTCCATCATTACCTTCACATGTCCTGCATGGTGTATTGTGAGAATTCAGGACTGTGTAAAGAGGCAGTGTTAAGTGTGAAAGGATTCCAAGAGAATTTGAGATATGACTGTGGAAATCTTCCACCATACAGCCAAACTCTTCATGCTCATAGAAAGAAAAATTCTGTATAAAAGAGACACTTACATGGCTGCCACAGTCAACAGACTACCCAAAAAGAATCAAAGATCCTCCACGAATTTCCTTAGTCACTGCTAAGACCATCAAGTTTTTCCTCAGTTAGGCTGCCTCATGCCTCAGTTAAGCTTGGAAGCTCATTCCTCGTTCAAATTGTCAACCTTTTTACAAAAAAAATATAAACTTCATCTGTTGTAGCCCTCGGTTCTGAGTTAGGGCTTCAAGAGCAAAACAAACTGTTGCATATTAATGAAACTTGAGACTGTAGTGTATGCTAAGAGACTGCGTATCAAACTAGCATGGATTGAGTATACTTTTAAACCCCAAAAGATATCACTGTGGAAGATCTGGGGTAATGTCAAACTTTTTCTTGGCTTGCAAGCTCAGACTGCTGTAACCCTCGGTCCCGAGGCAGCCTCAGTCCACGATCTCCACCTCTTCGAATCTATGCTGCTGCAAACAACACATGTCAGTGGAGAAGGGCACCAATCAAACCTTGGTCTGTAGGATTGTTCCATCAATGAGACTATTGAACATCTCGAGACTATTTCTTCTTGCTTCTACCACAAAATTCTTATGTCTTCTCTGCTGCTGTTCAGTTTCCACAGTCTGCTAGAATTTCCAAAGATGCTGCTCGCACGAGGTTACAGAGAAAAAAAACTTGAAAAATCTCAGACCTTTAAGAGCTGCTGTAGCAGCCTGAGGACAAAGACTGCTGTAGAAAATGACCAGCCCTAAATCTCTGCTACTCCTCAGACAATTTCCACACAAAACGAGCTGCTCCCAACAAAAAAATTCCACTAGTCCTGCGGCTGCCTCAGAGATGGCCGAAATTTCCATGTGTAAAATGAAGAGTTGCGTGGGGTATTTATACTAGTTTATCCTCCATAATTTTAGGGCCGACATACGTATTTAATTTATTTTTAATGGGGCTGACATACATATTTAATTTATTTTTAATGGGGCCGACATACTATAAAAATATTTTATTATTTTTAATAAAACTTTGACTGAGCCGACTTTGTGTTTGACTGAGCTGACTTATAATTTTCGTTGGGTCAACTTCAAAAGTTAATATCTCATCAACCATGAGGAACCACGTGACATGCCACCTACCGTTGGAAAGGGCATGTCAAGGGCTATCATCTTATGAGGATATTTCTTGCATTGACAAGATCCTTTACTCTAATTTTCTTCAATTTGTACAGGCCATCATGAAATGACTTGAATTTCCAGTAGTGGGCTCCATGACCTTTGCAAGGTCATCAGGGTCTTCATCAAGGGTTCCAAGACTTCAGCAGGGATTCTTCAAGAGTTCAACAAAGTGGTGATATCGATGACATCAAGACCATGTTGGCATCAATGACAATTTCATCAACAGAAGATTCAAGCCAAGACTGTTCCCCTCTGCATCCTTTTATGCTTTCTCAGGCAGAGGGGATGAACTTTACAAAAAATCTCACCATGGGTTGTCTTTAAGATATTTTCCAACCTTCTCATAAAGAAAAGATCGTCGAGCAAACTTGGTTTCGTTCATCCTCATAAAATTATTTGAATGACCGTCCAATCAGTACAGGTTTAACCATTTTCAAATTGAATCGACTACCAACGGTAAAGAAGTTTCCCATCCCCCAAAGATGGGTGAGCTCTCCTGTGCACACTTTTAACCTTTTTTGGGCATAGGAGACTATCAACAAAAAAGAGACCCCACTGGAGTCTTCTTCCGGCTTTAAAACTCTCTAAAATTGAAAGCACCATTGAGCATTTACTCTCTTGGGCTAGCTAAAAATACATGAGATCGTACCACGATGGTGTCTTTAGACACCACCCCACATATAATAGTTCAACATCATTCCCACTTTGGGTCTCCTTTGTTCAGAGTATTCTGTGATGTGTCTTCCTTGGATCCCATCAATACCAAAAGTATTTACCTCCCCCAAGCATTTCCCATTTTCAGTTACATTCTCATAATAATAGCTATGACCCCTTTCCCTTGAGTTAATTTCATTTGCTTCTAGGTCAGCCCTGTCATCGTACTCTGAACAAAGGAAGTTTGAGTCCCCCATGATTCACTGCCCCTGTTCCCTATTTCAGTGTGTCAGTCCCCATATTGTCTCACACCTTTGGTTATCTCCCTCACGCTTCTGGTCAAGGAAACACATTGCCTTGGTTAGTTACAGGTCTCCCTCTGTCGATGACAACACATATATTCTAGAGGATAGACCCAGAGGTCCATCTATCCCAGTTTCATTAACCTCATTGATGAGTTCCTTGGACCACTTGATAAGAGTTCTTAGTGCCTCTCGGGATGGTTGTGTCTCATGTGCTCAACTCTAGCTACATCATCACACCGTTGAGATACATACAGGGTATTGGTCGGTGCAGTATTTGGTCAAAGACCACGGATGTCACCTGACTCTAGCACATTGATGATTCTATTGAGGGACCCAAACAAGGTCATGTGCCTTATGATTTCCGGGTTGCATTGGAAACAATGTTCAATGTTCAGAATCCCTAGAGCAGTGCTTCGGTATATATTCATGATTGATGTAGCATATTGTACCACAGAAACTCTGACTCTTCGTCGGTAAGTCCCTACAACTATGTACAGTTCTAGATCTATGTAGCATTCCATGAGAATTCCATGGATCTAATGTAGTAGTTCTTCATATCAGTATTGTATTCAGCCTCTTGTTGAGGAAACCACTATGTAACAACAGGTGTACATGATCGACTCTTGTATTCTAGAGCTTAGATCACATTATTCTTTTGACATCGTTACGAGCATGGGGATACTCACCTCATCCATATACATGTAACACATTACTTTTATCTCACCCATTGATGGGAACCATATTAATACAAAAACCAACAGCCACCATGTCCTAGCCTAGGAAGCACCACCTCTCCCCATAAAATCCTATGATGTCCGTCGGCCATACGATGAGCTCCTATCCTCACACATCATGGGGTAGTCTGTTAACCCAAAAAATTACTTGATAATCTCTACATGACCTACACCATACAAAGACATCTATTTCACTAGCCTCATTGACCCCCACACCCTTGTAAAGGCTCAAAAACACCAAAAAGGGCTTAAAAACCCATAAAAGAGCCTAAATAGCTCTCGAAGGGGATAAAACCCCTAAAATGAGCTTAGAAACCCTAAAGGAGCTAGAGAATGGCAGAAAAGGGTGTAATGTCCAAAAAAGGAGCTAAAGCATTGACTAAGGGCTTAAAACCCTAAAACTTAGAAAAAAGCTATAAATATAGGGGTGGGGTTCACTCTCAAAACATTCATAATTTTGCTGCCATTACTCTGCCTGTGCCTTGAGACCCATCTCTCTCAATCCATTCACCCCTGTTTCTCACTTGTTCCATTATCCAAATCACATTCCATAGAGAGGTAGCTTCCAGCTAGGGCATGGTGGCCCATTTCATCAAAATCAGAAGGTATAATGTGTGTTTCTTCTTATTAGCTTAGTTTTTTGCTAACATTTTCATTGCAGGTTCTCCATTGATTACTTGTTGTCATTTTTTCATTTTTCTAACAGGTTCATTGCAGGGTTTTGTATGGTTCACTAACCCTTTCTTGCAGGCTTCTCTTCCATCCATAGAGACCCTATCCTTCTGTCCTATAGATGAAAGGTAGTCGTTTCTACTCATAGCTAGGGTGAAATCCCTACTAGGCCATCATAAATGGTGAGCGTTAAATGACTAAAGAAACCATAGAACCTTGGATAATGATGTTAATTTTATCGGGTCATAAGAGATGGAAATAACCCTTGGTTAGGCTAGTAATGATACATTGTGCATTGTGTTATATGAGCCTTTAAATTGCAAAGCATTTAATATAGTGTGGTTTACGTTGGATTCAAGGTTTTTGGAAAAGATCTTATTTGTACAAGGTACTCTATGCATTGTTTAAGGAATTTGGCACAACTTAATTTGCAAGTTAAAATTTTTAAATGGCATTATTTACAGTTGTGTCTTAGTATATGTATATGTGTGTGTTGGTTTGAATTTTTAAAGTGTCATATAGCTTAATTTTTTTAGTCTCTTTTCTAATTGGCGCCGAGTTAGCTAACAATGATGAATGCTCCTTATTTTATATTTCAATAGTTTTTGCAACTACTCATGTATGATCGGTGCCAAATTTTTGGTTTAGGTGCTTATATTTTTCTAAGGAAATCAACTTCGTATTTCAACTACATAGTATTTCATTACAAGCATGAAAATCATCATAACCCATGCAAATATATCGTCGTATTCGCATGTTGATTCATCACATGTTTTATAGTGATTGAATTAGAGAGACCAAGGAAAAAACTAGTAGAGCACAAAGGCTCACTCAGACAGATAGGAGGAGAAACACTCAACTCAATTGTATTCAGAAATAAAGGTTACATATATAGAAAACTGATAAGCTAAACTAGATGCAATAAAGGTGGATTAGATCCTACAGAATAGGAGTTGTTCAAATGAAATGTCTAGATATAGAAAAAAACACAAATACATAATATGCATTATATCTAACAGCCTCCCTTAATGTAGAAATGGAGTTTTGGAAACACCTAATTTCTTCCTAAGATCCTCAAAGTGGATCCTTCCAACCGGTTTAGTAAAAATATCAACAACATTCTCATTTGTATTAAAATATATGAGTTCAATTTCTTGAGACTCAATCTTTTCTCTGACAAAATGATGTTGCAGCTCAATATGTTTGGATCTGGCATGATAGATTGGATTGTGTGCTAGCTTAACTGAGCTTTGACTGTCACACTTGATTCTGGTAGCTTGTTTTTGTTGTGTTCCAACCTCTTCAAGGATGCACCTCAACAAAATGGCTTCACAAGAAGCACTGGTTAAAGATTTGTATTCAGCTTCTATGGATGATAAATAAACAGTTGGTTGTTTCTTACTACTCCATGATATGAATCCCGAACCAATGTTAAAAACATATCCAGAAGTGGATTTTCTGTCTTTAGGATTTCCTGCCCAATCAAATTCAGAGTAACCTACCAAATGAACATCAGATACATCAGTATATAAAATACCATATTTAACAATTCCTTTTAAATATCTTAGTACCTTCTTCGTAGCTTTCCAATGTGTTTCGCATGGCTTAGCCAAGAACTGACTAAGGATGCTAACACGATATGATAGGTCTGGTCTTGTAGTAGTGAGGCAGTTCTGGCTACCCACTAGTTGACTATACAAAGTACCATCAGCTTCATTAGATCCACCACTCTTGTATAATTTGACATTTTGATCCAAAGTAGTGGATATAGATTTGCATTCACTAATTTGAAATCCGTCAACTATTTCCCTTGCATATTTTCCTTGAGTGATGAATGTTTTACCAGATTCTCTCCAAAAAGCAATGCCTAAACAATAATGTAAGTCACCAAGGTCCTTCATTTCAAATTCCTGTGACAAATTACTTTTAATATATGCAACTAATTGATATGATCCACTTGTAATTATAAGATCATTCACATATAGGGATATCAAGCAAACATTTCCATGTTTATATGATTGAATATATAAGTTTGAATCATTTTTACTTTTGAGAAATCCTTGTTGTTTGAAGAAGTTGTCAATATTGATGTACCATGATCTAGGAGCCTATTTCAGTCCATAGATAGCTTTCATTAACCTGCACACAAGCTGCCCTTACCCTTTGTGTACAAAACCTCCAGGATGCACTAAGTATACTTCCTCTTTTAAATCACCATTTAGAAAAGAAGATTTGACATCTAACTGGTGTATTCTCCAATTATGTTTAGTAGATAATGCAATTAGCAATCTGATGGTATTCAACTTATCTACTGGTGCATATGTCTCTTCAAATTCAATCCCATCTTGCTGAGAATAACCCTTTGCAACTAATCTTTCCTTGAATTTGTCAATACTACCATCTGCTTTAAGTTTAGAATTGAATAGCCATTTTCATCCTATGGGTACTTTATCTTTGGGTAATTCTACTAAATCCCAAGTTTTGCTTACTTCTTCATTCATTGCAGATACCCATTCTTCATTATCTTTGGCTTGTTCATAATTTAATGGCTCTATGGCATTCATTATACTAGTCATCAAGGCATAATCTCTAAACTTTACTAGAGGATGAGTTTGACGAGTTGACCTTCTAGGTAGTACAGTACCTGTTGGATTTCCATCCATGATTCTTATGTCTTTTGTTGTTTCATCATCAGAGGTAGTATCACTCATGCTTAATTCCTATTCTTGAACTTGTTGCTATCATTTCACCTACTACTGTTCCTACACTTTTTGAAGGATTTTATCTAATTTTCCATGCTCATCTGGGATCAGTTCTTCATCAGCATTATTCAGCATGTTACACATATATGTATTTTCATGAAATATGACATCTTTACTAGCAATCAATTTGTGTGAACTAGGATTAAATAGTTTGTATGCTTTCTGATCATCACAGTAGCCAACAAAGACACATTCAATGGATTTTGCATCTAATTTCCTTCTGTCATCTTTAGGTATGTGTGCAAAATCCCTAGAACCAAATATTCTTAAATGACTAATTTTAGGTTTATAGCCATGAAAGACTTCAAAGGGGGTTTGAAGTTCTAGTTTCTATCTTGGACTCTTTAAGTACACAATAGTGTTAATTTATTCAACCCAAAATACATTAGAAATGTTCTTACCTTGGAGCATGCTACGAGCACATTCCAGCAATGTTCTGTTTTTCCTCTCAACAATGCCATTTTGCTGAGGTATATTAGTGACTGTGAATTGTTGTTGGATTCCATTTTCTGTACAGTATCTTCTGAAAGCTCCAAACATGTACTCACCACCTTGATCTGATATGAGGATTTTAATGTATTTACCTGTCTACTTCTTAACTTTGATTCTGAATTCCTTGAAGTATTCAGAAACACCACTTTTCCTTATAATGAAGTAAGCCCGTGTGAACCTGGATCTGTCATCAACAAATATCAGAAAATACCATGCACCACCAAGTGATCTGGTCTGCATAGGTCCACATACATCAGTGCGTGTCAATTCAACGACTTGACCTTGTTTATTCTCTTCATGGTTAGTAAATTCATTTTGGTGTTGTCGAAGTGCACATGCAACACATTCAATATGATCATTTTTTCTGACAGGAAGACCCTCAACCATAGAATTTTTATGTAATAACATGATATCATTATGATTGAGGTGTCCATACCTTTGATGTCTTAATTCAATATCTGAAATAGCTGATGTTTCTAGTGCCTGATGGTTTCCCTTGATTGCATCCATCTTGTACAATTGACCAAGTCTGGATCCTATCGCTATAACCCTATAATGATCTTGGACATCTTTGACATGGAACTTATATTTATCAAATTGAACTCTCATATCATTATCGGTGATAGTATAAACAGATATTAGATTCTTTTTATGCCTAGGACATACATCACATTATGTATATGTTTAAATTGTCCACCATGTAGGTTAACACTTATCACTCCATAACCTAGGACTTTGTGGGATCTGTTATCACCTAGATAGATGTGTGTGCCACCATACTTTTCATAATACTCATCTTAGAAATATTTATTACAGGACATGTGGGAAGATGCACCCGAACCTATGAACCATGCATTTTCATCATCTATCTCAGTAGACAAAGCATGTTCAAATATAAATAGTCATACGTTTTTAAATCCATCGACATACGAGGTGTCTTTTCTAACATAATTTCCATTATGTTTGTTGTATCTCTTATTGGAGTCATTGTTTATCTTCTCAAAACATTATCTTTCTATGTGACCTGATTTTCCACAATAATGGAATACAACATCTATATTAGTGCTAGGGTCATTGCGTGACATACCTCTATTTCTTGCCCAAAACTTGTCTTTGTTTGAATTCCAATGATTCCCTCTGTGTGGGTATCTTCCTCTTTCCATCAACACCTGATCTAAAGTCTCAGATTCAGGCTCATACATATTCATCCTTTCTTCTTTGGTTAAGGAAGGGCTCACCAACGCTAGTTTCCTTCTACTCTTCAGCGTTGTCGTCGCAAAATGTATAGCCGTAGAGGTGTCGTTGGCGCACTAGGGATAATGGGAGAAGTGACGGTGTGGAGGAAAGAAAAAATATAATAATAATAGCACCAAAGGTGAAACAATGATGATGTGTGAGATTTGCAGTTGAGAGATTACCTCAAACCATTCGAAACGTTGGCATGTGACCTCTTTCTCGATAGCAGTGATTACTTGATTATGCAAGGGATCACATTTTTGGCATTGAAATCCAATGTTGGAGAACTCCAAAGCTTTGAAATTATCCTCCTCCAACATAGATGATGAGGTAGAAAATAATGACATGGTGTTGCTTGTAATTTAATATCTATGTGAAGAGGAAAGAGAAAAAAATTATTTACATGTGAGGGAGAAGGTTCTGTAACTATTTCTCAACACCAAGCAAAACAAAATTATCACGCCCAACACTCATGTAGCCACCCGATTCTCAGACTTGAAATTCAGCAATTTTTCTTCTCCACCACAAACAAGCAGTCGTCTAAGGAGCTCCTCCACACATGCACACTCACAACAATTTTTGGTTCCCTCACAGTAGCCCTCAACTTGGTTCTGATACAAAATTAGAGAAACCAAGGAGGAAACCAGTAGAGCACAAAGGCTCCCTCAGATAGAAAAGAGGAGAAACACTCAACTCATTTGTATTCAGAAATAAAGGTCACATATATATAAACTGATAAGCTCAACTAGATCCAATAAAGGTGGATCAGATCCTACAACATAGGAGTTGTTGAAACGAAATGTCTAGATATAGAAAACATCATGTTGAGCCACAAAAACACCACATTTTATTCATGTTTTACACACCATTTATTATCTTATTCCTATCTTATCCTTCCATAAAACCATTAATATTCATCACTTTCATAATAAATATGTGTTTATATTACCATTTTCCAAATGATTTATTTTTGAGTATTTTGAGTGAATTTGTGGTTAATTATTGAGAAAAATAGCATATTTTAATTATACTTTAAATTTGGGTGAGTTCGGTGATGCTTATAGGTGTATTTGAAGACTTTAACAAGCTCAAAAGTGACCACCTAGCCTCAAATTCGAATTCCATCTTCAAGACCTGGGCTAAATTCAAGGAGAAAATCATGGAAATGTGGACAGAATATCTCATCCAATATTTGTTGAGGATTTGAAGGAATGAGTTGTAGATTTGTTGAGGATTTGAAGGGATGAGTTGTAGATTTTGTTGAGGATTTTGAGGGATAAGTTGAAAGAATAGTGGATCTGTAATTATGATTAGTTATCTTGAATTCATGTATAAATAGGAGGGCTCTCTCCTCATTTTGGTTAGAGGCCTCTCTAGTGGTTTGGAAATCGAGAATAGTTTAGAGTTAGTCATAGAGTGGATTCTTGATTGTTATGTAATGGAGATGATGCCTAATGCACATCCTTTGATTCTCTTATGTTAATTTCAGTATCTTTCTTATGAATTGATAGTATAGATTTATCATGAGCTCACAAGATATTGTTAATTGCTTTATACCAGTTTATTTCATGCAATTTCAGTCTTTCTTTACCAAGTTAATTTATGCAATTTCCTATTTTCTGCAATTAGATTTATTTTTATGCCATTTCCTGCTTTTGCAGGTTTAATTCAATTTCAGTCATGTATTTTTAATTTCAGTTATAGATTAAGTTTAGCGACACTCTGTCCCTGCATATATTTTGTTTGTACCTCACAAGTTTACGCTTTCTTTGGGTTGACAATTAAATCGTTGAATATCTGTTATAAATTATGTAATATTTTCCCCAACACATCATAAATACATAATCTCCATTATATTTAACAGATTGATCATGGTGGTGATTATTTATATGTTCTTGATTAAGTTGCCAAGGCTAATGAATGAGTGAGTTTTTGAGAGTTTTCTTTCATACTATGGATGGGGTTATTAACATGAATTTATGTAAATGACTTATGATTCACTATAAAAATATGTTTATCAGGATAATGATGATGACCATACTATGATATATTTGTCTTAACCACTTAAACTATGAAACTAGAACTTTATAATAAGAAGGAGAACTCTAGCCATATAAAAAATATTGTTTTTGCATAAAAAACACCAAAGAAGCCCCCTAAATAGAAAAGTGTTGATACGAATATACAAGTTTTTTTGGGGGTAAAAAATAGAGCCATGGCCTAAAAATTGCATAGTGTTGTTTACAAAAACTTTAAAATCAAACCCTAAACTGGAATTTTTTTTTAGTTCAAGAGGTAAATTATAATGTTTTTGAAACTTGCATATTAAAAAAAATTCATAAATAATTTCACCACTCTAAGCATAGAAAATCAAAGAAATTATGATGTGATTCATAATGAAATCATATATTAGACCATACAAGAACAAATGATTCATATAATTTTAGCCCAAAAATTTTAAAAGCTTAAATACAAAGAAAAGAAATTATAACAAAAAAAATTAAAAACAAAATTTAATTTTTTTTAATAAAAAAAAACACAAAATTTAAGATACAAATTTTAAAAAAATGAAAAAATATCAAGTAAAACACAAAAGAAATTATATAAAAAACTAATGTTTTTAATGTTTATAAAAAACAAAGTGTAAAAGTATTTTTTTTAAATAAATGTTTTCAAGAAAAAAATAATTTAAAATGCACACCTTACATTATCCCTCTCACTTCCCAAGTATATAAATAATAGACCACCACTCCATACCCCTTTTACACTTCACCTTCATTAATGCTTACCTATTTTGTTTTATTTATTTATTTATTCTTTATTCGTTATTTTAGTTGTTTTGTTTAATTTTTTTGTTTTTTTAGTTTATTATTATTATTTTTAAGTTTCCTTTTGTTTATGTTATTTTAGTTTAGTTAAGTTTTTTTCAGTTTAGTTTTTTTTTAGTTTAATTTATTTTAGTTTTTAAACTCATTTTTATACTTTTGTTTTTAAATTATTTTTAACATTATTTTACATTATTTTTTGTTTGTTTTTAATTTTATATATATATATATATATATACATAGTTCTATCAATGCTTTATTTTTCAGTGATATTGAAAATATACATCTTGCAACTTGGACAAAATATGAGACTTATGAATCTATTTTAATAAATAAAAATAATGAAGGAAAATATAGTGAGCTCTTGATTACAATTTATAAAATTTAGGTTTAGGTAAAATTTATAAAAGTCTCGTTTTGGTAAAATTTATAATATTACATATGAAACCATATTTCAAGTTTTATTGTTTTTTATTCTTCATTATGTTTTTTTGCGCTGTTTGACTAAACTATTTTTGTTTTTATTTTTTGTGATTAGGTACAACAACAACATGCTCCTTACAGAAAGAGAGAAATTGTATATCCATTGATAATGATCCGCTGCATAATGTTATTCAAGTTCTTCTAAATGAATTGCAAGAAGTTGGTTTGAAGAAATGAGAGTTTAGTGAAACATTTGTTGCGAAGATGTCAAAAGAGTCCAAACCCCCATTAGGAGGGATGTTTGGAAAGGAGTACTTTGGGAATATTTCACACATAGAAGACCAATTGAAGAGGACATTGATGTCCCTGATGAAATCTTAGCTCCATAAATTTCCAATTTAGATGAAGAATTTGGCCTGCATGATATTGTTGATTAGTTTCATGTCTTGAATCAAATGTTAAATTTAACAACTTTTTTATAAGATATATTAGTAATGTTTTGACTTTGGGACTTTATTTTAGAAAATAAATTTTCTATATATAATGTTTTTAATATGTTATTTACATCCCGGATGTGGGTGATATTTTAGGCGATAGTCGTGCCTCTTTCCGGCCATCGCAAAGAGCACGTGTCGCCCTCCTTGCACCCATCATTGACACCCATTGCAACAGCTGACCACTCCAGAACATTCAAGGCTCTTTGCGTGTGGGAGAAGCTCCCTCTATCGCTTTGGCTCATGTGACTCAGGCTAGTGAAGATCCTTCATCCTAGGTGCTTTCATGGCTCTGCTACAAACGTTAATGCTTGTATGTACTTCGAATGATAGATGTCTTATTCAGAACGATGTTGAGATTTATGGCTTGGCTAGAAGCAATGCTGGGCTTGCTGTGCGTTGGGAGGTTCTATGTGTATCTATATTAGTGCGCTATAGGTTCATTGCAGGAAAGAACGTTCCTATGTGAATTGGTTTCAAGCTCAAGTTAGCAGCTATGTCCCGATAGAGAGGAACTCCTAGACGAGCTAGCTTCGGAAGAGGCAAAGCCTAGCGGGGCTGTAGTGCTCAGACCCCAGTGGATTACGAACCTCACATATCTCTACGCATCCATGTTTTAGTTGAATCCTGGGAGACTCGGGTCCTCAATGAAAAGCTCTCGACTGGTGAGGATGGTAGCCAAATTAATCATTATTGGATGATGAAGAACATGCTCTGCAATTGGGCGGAGAATATGCTCAACAATTGGTCCGAGGCTCGGGTTGTTGTTCATACCATGAAAACTAAAATAACAGAGATTGATGCTCAACTTTCAACTATGGACAATTCCTTTGCTTGGAAAAGCACGGCTGGAATCTCTAGTCTGAGTGGGATGAAGGATGGGGGTCACACATAGGGTGGTGGTGCCAGTGGTAGTGAATCTAGAGGTTAGGCTCTTACTAGTATCAGTGGTAGCGATAGTGCAACCGGTTTCTCAATTGAAGCTCCTCGTGTTAAGCCCTTTTTGATCCCCTTTACGGTTGAGCCTCTCTTCAAATGTATGAAGGAAATGTTGGCCCAACAGTCTGAGCAGCAGTAGTATACGCTTTCTCTGGCCCCAAATGATGCCACCAAATCGCCTACTTTGTCGCAGGAAGAAACACGGGCCTGCTCCATCACTGAAGAAACTCCTCCAGTTTAATGGACGTGCCACCCAGGTTTTTTGGTCAAGACATTAGTGGGTTTAGTCGGTTTTTAATTATATATCATGTCACTATTTGTTTTTATGTCTAATATGGAAATCTTTGTCTACGCTCAAGTATATGAGCATATTGTTTTTATGGATTACTGTAATTATGTCTTAGTCAGTGGGCCTCAGGCTCGTACTCACAACCATGGAAATCTTAGACGTGAATATTGTTAGAAGATTATTATTTTTTGAGAGGCTCTGGAGGGGGCTTCACCTCCTTAAACCTTAGGTAGTCAAGTCAAAATATGTATTTTTTTCCTCTATAATATAATAGATCTGTGCAGCTTACAAAAAAAAAATCTTATTTACAAATATATGGTATAGTTTTTCTTGAATTTATGTGAATCGTCACTTTTTGGAAAGTAATATGAAATACTATCATTTTTATGCAAAAAAAATATTTGAAAATTGTTTTGAATGTCTTTATTTTCTGTTTTTTTTACAATTTTTTCAATAATGTCTTATTTTAAAGAAAAAATGAGAAAATGCATATGTTTTTCATTATAACATGTTTATAAATGTATGTTTTTTTGTTAAATTTTTAAAATACTGCACTTGAAAATATAAATTAAAAATATTTTATGACAAAGATGATTCCAAGGCCCAAAAAAATGCCTCAAAATGAAAATATGTGATACTTGTATTAACTCTTTTTAAAATGGAGTTAAAAATAGCTACTAAAATTAGGAGAGAGAAAAACAAGAACAGTGTTGAGTTCTCATTTCATAGTATAAGTGGTTTGTTAACATTATAGTTAAGAATCTTGTAAAAATAACTTCGGGAGGTGGGGAGTATGCAATTCCATTCATCACATTAGTTTTTTTACATTATTTTTGTTTTTTTATATGTCTTATATATATTTGTTATAGGAAAACATAGTTCCACCAATGATTCATTTTTCAGTGATATTGAAAATATACATCTTGCAACTTCGACAAAAGATGAGACTTATGAATCTATTTTAATAAATGAAAATAGTGAAGGAAAATATAGTTAGATGTTATCTTAAAATGCAGTGGTTAAAAAAATTAGCATATGAAGAAAGGGATTTGAAAGGAGAGACTGTAAATATCTATCAAAAGCCACACACATTGATTGAAATTTATAAAATTTAGGTTTAGTTTAAATGTAGACAATTCGGGTTTTGGTAGAATTTATAATACTACATATAAAACCATATTTCAAGTTTTATTGTTTTTTATTCTTCATTTTTTATTTTTTTGTAAAGTATGCTTCTTTAAGCTATTTGACTAAACTTTTTTGTTTTTGTTTTTGGTGATTAGGTACAACAATAGCATGCTCCTTACAAAAATGAATAAATTGCATATCCATTGTCAGATAATGATCCACTGCATAATGTTATTCAAGTTCTTTTACACGAATTACAAGAAGTTGGTTTGAAGAAATGAGAGTCTAGTGAAACAATAGTGGTGAAGATGTCAAAAGAGTCTCAACCCCCATTAGGAGGGATGTTTGGAAAGGAGTTGTAATGTCCCCAAAATTTGAAACAAAATATTAGGCTAGCTAATAACTACCTGAACTAGACATTAACTTATCTTCCGCAGAATGTGTCGATCTTTGTTTACGAAACCAAAGTGTAGTAAGTTGTTCTTACCATTTTTAGTTGTTTTTCCAATGTGGTTACTAATGTAATTCTGTAATGTGTTTATGTTACTTGATCCTATTTAGAGGATTACATTATTCATTGATTGTTTCTGATCATGTGTGTGTGTGTGTGTGTGTGTGTGTGTGTGTGTGTGTTCAGTTATAGCCTACTTCCTCGTTATAAGTTTTTCTTGTTGTTTATGGAAAGTCCTTACTTAACTTGTAATTGTCAAGGGGTGGAGTGGCGATACTTGTATCCCTTATAGGACCATATGGAGAAATAACTGGTTTATGTTGGTTTATCCTACAATATTGAAGGGGGGGTGAATCAGTATTGTCAGTTTTTACTTTAAAATACACAAAATCAACAATTAAGACACATATTTTATAGTGGAAACCTCAAAAGAGAAATCCGCCAACACAAACTCATTAAGAAGATGAATTTATGAAATTGTTTATCTGTTGCAACAAAAAGGATACAGAAGACACCCAAGATTATGCATGCAACTACAGACTAGGATACTACAACGCCCATATGGTTTTCTTCCTGCTACAATAGACATGGATGCTACAACACCTTGTTCTCCAGCTACGACTAAAAGGAGGCTTCGACCCCCTATAGACCTGTGGCCTGCCCTAGGACCACCCTGCTACCCTAGACTGATTTTCTCAATCTTTTAGAATAGTTGAAAACCTATTCACTTTGGAGTCTATCAGGCTTCCTCATAGAGGCTCTTTCTTCTTTACAAATTCATTCAATAAATACCTTTTACCTATTACCTACCCACATATCTCTCCATGGCTATGTTCTTTCATTTTGGATTGTTACTATTTACTTACAGACATACCTCTTCATCATCTACCCATTCAAACGTCGAATCACTTCAGTAAAGGCAATGTTTCATTCTTAGAATTCATTTCTATAGCCCTGTTTATCATTTTCTAGTGCTTCTGCAATATTCATCTTCTATCTTTAATGAGAACCATTGATTCTATTTATAAGTCTCTTTGTA
Source organism: Pseudotsuga menziesii (assembly GCA_001517045.1). Classification (NCBI taxonomy): domain Eukaryota; kingdom Viridiplantae; phylum Streptophyta; class Pinopsida; order Pinales; family Pinaceae; genus Pseudotsuga; species Pseudotsuga menziesii. Next base: position 30,024 of record LPNX011123208.1, on the reverse strand, counting down.
CCGTCAATCTAACATATAGATTTATTCCTCGAAATCATATTTCCGCACCATAGTTTCCTTCTCAACGATTCACCACCATTGATCTAATTTTGAGTCTCTCCGGTCCATTGATCTGACATACAGATTTCTCCTTTTGAAATCGTATTTCTTCATATGGTTTCCTTATCAATGATTCCCCACCCGATTGATTTTTATCAGGATTCTCGATGATCGTTGATCTTCATATTTGCAGTATGCAGTATGCAGGACGTGGGATCTAACATTTCCATCTCAACTTTCCGCAAAATTCTTTCTGCAACAATAGTTCTGCACCATTCATGTTTTTTGGGATTCTTGATGATCGTCAATCTTCATATTTGCAGGATGTGAGATGCAGGATATAACATTTTCATCTTGAATTTCCACAAACTTCTTTCCACAACAATAATTCTGCACCATTGATTTTTTGCTGCTAGTTTTATGACTGTTGATTTCCTGATTGCGGGATGCGGATTGTGAGTTCATAGAATCTTTAAACCCAATTCCTTTTCTACATTTTTATTTTCCACTGTCGATATCTTTTGGTGAAACTAATATCACTCATCCAATATTGATCTTTTGTGGAACTTTGTTCTCCCACCTATCTTCTGCGAAAATGATCCTCAGCCATACGATCTCATCCGGGATTCTTTCTGATTGTCAATTTCAAATTGAATTCGGATCTCACCATGAACAACATTGGATGATTGATATTTAGTCATTCAACTTGCCATAGGGTTATTCATCTATCATTCACCTTGTAGCCTGCAACCTGTAACATGGTTATTCCTTTGTCATTCATGAACACCATTGACATCAATGAAAATTAAATACCCACCAATATCCCCCTTTGGAATTGATGGAAACCTCTAATCATTCTCCCCCTTTGTCAAAAATTACAATGGAAACTTTTTGTCTAACAAATCCCCTTGTCAGCATTTCTCCCCCTGAGATTGAGCTTTCTCCTCTTAGTACCTTTGTAATGCTATTACTCCCATTTTCTGTCTAAGACGCTCAAAATATTCCTTAGGTAGTGGTTTGGTGAAAATGTCAGCAATCTATTCTTTTGCATCAATGTGTTCTAATTTGAAATATTTTTGAGATACATGTTCTCTTAGATAGTGATACTTGATTGGTATATGTTTTGTCTTAGAATGCATGATAGGGTTTTTAGACATATTTGTAGCACTAGTGTTATCACATTTGATCACTATTGGATGTTTATATTTTACTAATAGATCTTCTAGGGTTTGTCTCATCCAATTAACATGAGTAAAACATGAGGTGGAAGAAATATATTATGCTTCTGCTGTGGAGAGTGAAATGGAGGATTGCTTTTTACTTTACCAAGATACTAAACAATTTCACCAAAAAATTGCTGCTCCACTAGTACTTTTTTGCCATCAACACTTCCTTCCCAATTTGCATCAGTAAATGCCTTCAAGGTAAATTCTTGTCCTTTCGGATACCATAAATTATACTCCATAATACCTTTTAGATATTTGAAAATCCTTTGTACTATTGTTATATGTGTTTCTTTGCGAGCTTATTGGAATCTATCTACCAATCCAACAACTTGCATCACATTTGGTCTTGTGGATATCACATATAGTAGACTGCTAATCATGGATCTAAACATGGTCTGATCTACTTCCAGCGATTCATCATCCTTACTTAAATTGCAACCAGTTACCATGGGAGTACCAATAGGTTTGGAATCTTCCATTTTTAAATTTTTCAACATATCTTTGATGTACTTAGTTTGAGATATGAAAATTCCTTCGTCTGTTTGGTAGAGTTGCAATCCCAAGAAGAATGTTAATTCACCCAACATTGAAATTTCAAATCCTTTCTTCATTTCAGAGGAAAAATATACACTTAGGATTTAAAGATTGCTTCCAAATATGATATCATCCACATAGACAACAATAATGATCATATTTTTATCTTCAACTTTTAGGTAAATATTTCTTTCAGTGGATACTCTTTTAAAACTTTGTTGTTTTAAGTAACTGTCTAGTCTTGAAAACCACGCTCTTAGAGCTTGTTTGAGGCCATAGAGATCCTTCTTCAATTTACAGACATAGTCTTTGTTCTCTGACAAGAGAAAACCTTCAGGTTGTTCAATATATATTTCTTCTAGTTTTCCATTTAGGAATGCAAACTTGGCATCCATTTGATATACTTTGAAATTTTTATGGCATGATAGTGCTAAAAAAATTCTTATTGCTTCAAGTTGAGCAACAGGAGCATAAGTTTCTTCAAAATCAATTCCTTCCACTTGGGCATACCCCTTACAAACCAATCTTTCTTTGTTCCTTATTACTTTTCCATCTTGATTGAACTTGTTTTTAAAAATCCATTTGGTTCCTACAATGTTCTTATCTTCAAGTCTTGGGACAAGTTCCCAGGTCCCATTTTTCTCAATATGATCTAGTTCTTCATTCACGGCTTTGACCCATTCATCACTTTTGTTGGATTCTGTAAAGTTCTTGGGTTCTACTATTGAGAGTAGGGCTTGTTCCACATCTGGCAGTTGTCTTCTTGTTTTGACTCCATCATTTTTATCACCCATGATATGTGACCCGTGATTATCCTAAAATGATTCTTTCATGAGTCCTAGAGTCGAAATTTTCAAGGTCATCGTCATTTTTTTTATGTAACAGTTACTTCCAAACACTTTAAAATATTTGGCTGAGGCTGGTCTTCCATACCATAATTCATAGAGGGTCTTATCATTATTCACTCCAAGTTTTCCTATGTTAAGTATGTAGACAGCTGTGTATACAGCCTCTCTCCAAAATGATCTGACAATTTTGCTTCATTGAGCATAGTTCTGGCAACTTCTTAGACTGTTCTGTTTTTCCTTTCAGCAACCCCATTCCATTGAGGATTTTTTGCACCTGAAAATTGTCTCTTAATTCCATGACCTTAACAAAAATCATTGAATTCATTTGCGGTAAATTCTCCCCGATTATATGATCTAAGACATTTGATTTTCATACCTGACTCATTTTCATCCATTGCCTTGATTATTTTAAATTTTTCAAAAGCTTCTGATTTTTCTTTGAGGAATTCCAACCATGTCATTCTTGTGTAATAATAAATGAGAAACATAAAATAGTGATGTCCTTGCAAGATTTTAGTTACGGTTGGTCCACAAAGGTCTGTGTGTATTATTTCCATAGGGTGTGAGGTCATGTGGTCTTTTATTTTAAAATTGGCTCTCGTTTTCTTCCCATGTTGACAATGCTTACATATAGAGTTTAGAGGAACTACAATTTTTTTAGATCTCTTACATCTTCCTTTTTGTTTATTTTAGCAATATTGTCAAAAATTAAGTGTCTCAACCTTCTATGCCATAACCAACTTTCATCTACTATACTTAAGTAGCTTTGGTTTTCATTTTCCAATATGTATACATTGTTTGTATTTCTAATAGCAATGCCAATGACCTTTCCTTATTTCTTATTCTTGATTTGACATTTTTCTAAGTCAAAGATACAAATGTTCCCTTGGTCACATGTTTGACTTACATTGAGAAGATTAGGATTGAGCTTTTCAACTAGAAAAACATTTTCTTCTTTGATCTTTCTATTGACAACAACTATTCCTTTGCCAATTATTTTAGAAGAGAGACTATCTCCAAAAGTGACGTTTACCTTATTATATTTTAGTTTTATGAATTTGCTTGAGTCACCAATCATATGTTTTGAACAACCACTGTCCAAGTGCCATAGGTTTTGGCTTTCTATTGCACATAAATAAATCATGAAACTTTCCATTTCTTCCTTCTCTTTCCAATACTTCTTTTGTTTGGTGTTCTGAGGTTTAATTGCAACAGTAGTCCTTGTACGGGTCTTCATTTTACAATCTCTTGCCATATGTCCATGGTTATTACATTTATAACATTCGATGTCATATTTTTTAAGTAATGTAAAAAGATTCTTATTTCCCTTCGACCCATTACTTGATGACTTCTTCTTGTATTCAGACACCTTTCTTTTAGTTTTGTAGTTTACGGCTTTATGAACAAAATTATTACAAGCAAAGCAGTGAACTAAAAATATCTATAGATATTTATTTGGTCTTTTGGGTGCTAGATTATTTTTATTTTTATCTTGAGAAATTAAGCCAAATTTCTTGCTTCTTTCCTTTTTAGCTGGAGTCTTTAGTACTTTAGCATAGCTTTTCATACTTCTTTCTTTATTTGTGACAGGAAAAATATCTGGCTTATTTTCTTTGATGAACCCCAAACTTGACCTATCACCTGATGCTACTCATAATTTCATCTAGAATCCTTGAACTATTCTCAAAATTTGATTTGATAGATCTTTCATCAAGTTTTCTCTTGAATTGCATGATTTATTCTGCAAGCCTTTCAAACTCCTATATTCTTCTTTTCAGATGTAGGATAAGGTCTTCCTCAACCTTTTTGGCATCTAGAAGTTGATCATTCAACTGATTGATGATAATATTTGACCATATGTTATTTTTCCTACATCTCTCAAGTTCTTCAAGGGCGCTTACAAATTCAGCTCTTAGGTCTACTTCTCCTTCCACATTTGAGTCACTAGTTGAGGCTTAAGTATTTAGACCCATAAATAAAACTTCAGATTCTTCAACTTCACTTCCACCTAAATATTCATTGTCTTCCATGGTGTAAACAATTTTCTTTTTCCCACATAATTTTTTCTTGCTTCCTATTTTACCCTTTTTGAATTTCGAAGTTTCCTTTTCTTAATTCTCATCTTGTTTAGTGTATGTTCGTTTAGAGGCAAAAAGACCAATCCTTCCACAATTAAAATACTTTAAAGGTAACTTCCCCTTTTATTTTCCAGTCCCTCTCTCAAGTTTATTAATGAAAAAGGCTTCCTCATCATTTGGGTTTTCTGATTCATTTTCTAAGGAGGATTTAAAAGCTGCTTCTTTTCTTGAGGATCCATTTTGTCCCATTCTCATCTCATACATAATGAGAATTCCATGTAACTCATCCATTGTTATCTTTTTAAGATCATCTCGTTCTTTTAAGGTGGATACCTTAGGGTCATATCTCATTGGTAATGTTCTTAGTACTTTAGTTACTACTTCCTTTTCTTTTTATTTTACTCCAAGACCTCTGATCACATTAACAACTTCATCTACATGAAGAAGGTATTCACCAATGTTTTCTTATTTTTTTATTTTAAGACTTTCAAATTGTCCTTTATATGTTTAGAGTTTGGATTCTTTAAGCTTAGATTCTCCTTCATAAATAATTTTCAACTTGTCCCAAGCTTGTTTGGCAGATGTGCATTACATAACTTTAGTAAACACTGAGTTTGTTAGACCACTTAAGATTGCATTTAGATATTTGGAATTACCTTCATATTAAACTAGTTCAACTATGTATGTATGGTATTGGTTTCCTATCTTAAGGTCGTTTTCAATTGCTGCCCAAACCTTCCATCCCATGGACATCAGATGACACCTCATTCTTACACTCTAGTAAGCATAATTTTCTTTAGTAAATAGTGGAGGTTTGTTAGTGGCTAATCCTTCTTGTTGATCCATTCTAATTATTGGATGGGATCTTCCTTCCAGTGGTTAAGTTGTTTATGAAGGAACCCACTCTTATACCAATTGTTGGTTTATCCCACAATACTGAGAGGGGGGGTGAATCAATATTGTCATTGTTTACTTTAAATTACATTAAATCAACAATTAAGAAACATATTTTATTGTGGAAACCTCAAAAGAGAAAACCACGAACACAAATTCATTAATAAGATGAATTTACAAAATTGTTTATCTTTTGCAACAGAAAGGATGCAAAACACACCCTAGATTATGACTACAACTACAAACTAGGATGCTACAACACCCATATGGTTTTCTGCCTGGTACAACAGACAAGTATGTTACGACACCATGTTCTCCAGCTATGACTGGAAGGAGGATTTGACCCCCTGCAGACCTGTGGCCTACCTTAGCACCACCCTGCTACCCTAGATTGATTTTCTCAATATTTTAGAATAGTTGAAAAACTATTCACTTTGGACTCTATTAGGACTCCTAATAGAGGCTCTTTCTTCTTTACAAATCCATTCAATAAATACCTCTTACCTATTACCTATCCATGCATCTCTCCATAGTTGTGTTATTTTGTTTTGGATCGTGACTGTGTGCTTACAGACATACCTCTTCATCATCTACCGATTAAAACGCCACATCACTTCAGTAAAGGCAACGTTTCTTTCTCAGAATTCATTTCCGCAGCCCTATCTATTATATTCTGGTGCTTTGACCATATTTATCTTCTAGCTTTAAACAAAACCGTTGATTATGTTTCTAAGTCTCTTCATACCATCGACCTAATCCATAGATTTCTTCCTCAAAATCGTATTTCCTCACCATGGTTTCCTTATCAATGATTCCCCACCATTGATCTAATTTTTAGTCTCTCCAGTCCGTCGATTTGACATATAGATTTATCCTTTCGAAATCGTATTTCCTCCCACGGTTTCCTTATCAATGATTCCCCACTGTTGATCTTTATCGTGCTTCTTGACAATCATCGATCTTCAGATTTGCAGGATGCGGGATGTAACATTTCCATCTCAAATTTCCGCAACAATAATTCTACACCATTGATATTTTTTGGGCTTCTCAATAATCGTTGATCTTCATATTTGTGGGATGCTGGATGTAGGATGTAACATTTCCATCTCGAATTTCCGCAAACTTATTTCCACAACAATAATTCTACACCGTTGATCTTTTACAAATTTGCATGATTTCTTTGTGGAAATCCTCTGCTATAGTTATTTCAGCAACAACATTGGATGATCGAACTTTAGTCATTCAAATTGCTATAGGGTTATTCTTCTATCATTCACCTTGTAGCCTGCAACTTGTAATAGGGTTAGTCCTTTGTCATTCGTGAACACCTTTTATGTCAATGACAATTAAATACCCAACAATTTACTTGATGTTTACATGGTTTACACAGTTCATGTTGAACTAATGCAACTCCTCTTCATTTTTGTGCAGGTTTGTTAGATGATGAAGCTCGCTACGACTGTTTAAAACTTGGCATGATACCTATGATAAACTACTCCATTACTTTTGAAGACAAAAGGACCAAAGTCCTATCTTAGCAATGATTTCTAATACTATTCAAGTTTATTGTTTTACGCATAGCTCGTGTTTATAATACCTATGTCTATGTGGTTAATCAGTTTATTGGTGGTTTAAGACTCATCAAACTTTTTTTCTATTCTTAGTATTTTGAAACATATGCTTGGAATGTTTTTATGCTTAAGGTGAAAAGCTTAAGTCATAATACTTATCCATATGGTATTAAAGTTTATATGCCATATGATATAAATACACATGAAGTTTTATTCATGGCATATTCCATATGCCATGAACCTTGGATTAACTTATGTCAACAATGGTATGGGTGGTCTCAATGAAAAATCGCATTCTCAACAAGAAGTCGCATTTGTGATCTTGAGCTATAGGCATGGGGAAAAAGTATTAAGACATTGGTAAGTAAAAGAATGGTAATGTGTCTCACTTTGCGGTAAGATAAATATATTATGTTATTATAAATGCATTCAAAAAAAATTAAAAATTTACAAAAATTGTATTTAAAAATTTTAAAAATAACTTTAACAATCACTTGTATATTATTTGTGTATTCATATAAAAAAATATTGATTTTGGAGTTTTTAAATGATATTTTTTTGGGTCGCGCTTTTACTTACACATAAAAATTACTATTTATATTAATAATTTAATAATAATTAAAATACAACATAAAATCAAATATAAAAAATGTACAACAATCTTAAAAGTGTCTCTAAAACAATTGTTCAAAAAAATTGGAATTAAAAAAATAAATCAAGATAGTTATGGGGGGTCGTGGTTCTGTGAGTATTTATGAGATGCTAGAATAATAATAAATGACCTCTAAAGAAAATGAAATAAATAAGATAAAAATATTTTTTTAAATGTAAAAAAAATACCATATAAAATCTCATTCAATATGAAAGCTTTTGTTTCATTACACCATTATCTAATTCTTCATGTATTTGTATATCTTTAGTTCAATATATTTTATATAATATCATCACCACAAAAGGGGGAAAAGTGGGGCACATTACCATGCATTTACCCGCTCTTCAAGACGGGTTAAACTCAACCCTATGCTTGTTAGAATAATCAACCCATAGTTACCTACATTAGATATTAATTTAATCATCTTTTTCTTATTACCTAGTTTCCTAGATTCCATTCTATGCTAGTTGCCTTCTACATGTCCTATAAGTCAACACATGCTAAAACTAAGTCATGGAGCACTTGGGAAACATCATGAAAACCCAATTTAGATGTCTTTTTTATTCCAGATTCTCTAAAGAGCATATTTGCTTTTTCTGAAAAGTTGCCTTGCTTTATAGCTGATTTAAGGCAAAAGGAAAAGCTGGACTAGGTGTAGTTGCCTTGTTTTTTTCCCACATCATTATCCCTCCTTTTCTCCAAATAAAAGCATGTATGATTTGTCTTCAACGATAATTTTAGGGGAAAATTTTAGCCTAGTGGGCTATTTTCCATGTTTTTCTCCCAAAAAAGATTCGCCACTTTTCATTTTTTGAAGCCCTATTTCACCCAATTTTGATGGGGTAAAAAAATTTCACCCTAAAAATCGCCAAATTATTATATAAACGGTCTAAAATCCTTGGAAATTAATTTTTATTTTGAAAAATATCGCCAATCATTTTATAGTTGGCGTTTTAAGAATTGGTAATATTCGCCAACATTAATACACTTTTAAATAAGTATGGTTCCTTAAAATCATCCCTATTTGTCTTTCCATCCCTCTTTAGCTTTCTCACTAGACTTATAAAATTCATGAGCATGTACCTAGATTTGGAAACTGCTTTATGCACCTATGGGGGATTTGACTAGTTTTGGTAAGCCTGCTTTTTGCCTATTTCGAATGGCATCTTTCTGCATTCGAATCTCTCATGTAATTATATATTGCAGCAGCCTATTACTTCACAAGGTTGGCTATTGTACACTTATTCAATAGATATTAGTGTTATGCTCCAATTTCAGTCTCCTTTGGTGTTAATTTTTCATGTTTGATTAGCAATTTTGTGAGTGTAATTGTTCTATCTCTTGGGTTCAATTTCCACATGGTATCAGATCCTTTGTAGATCGATTTATCTCCTTTCTTATTATTATTGCAGGTTTGACATCTTGACTGGGAGCGCATTCTGCTGACTGGAGGGAACCGTTTCTGAGCTATGGACCAATCTTAGAAGATCATCTTGACTCCATTCAATTTCTTTGAGTGGAAAGATGAGATGGAGATATTGTTGAGAGTGAAAGGTCTCTATAGGGTGACTATTGAAACTGAGGTAGAGCCCAATGCAGCTGCAAAGAAAATTAAATGGAAAACAGGAGGGATGAGGCCTATGGTCTTTTGTGTATGAGCATTTCAGGAGACCTCCTCTTCCATATTGATGGATTGACATCACCTAATGAAGTGTGGGATAAGCTTGAAGATATTTTTGGAAAGACATATGAGATGAGAGGACATCAAATCAAGAATGAGTTGATCCCATTGAGTCCCAGTAGCTTCAAATCATTGCAAATCTACGTTTCCAAGTTTAAGGCCCTTGTTTTGTAGTTGAAATAGTGTGGGATTGAAAATAAGAAAGAGCAACTAGTTTTGGCCATACTCTCTAAGATTGGTCCTCACTATTCAGTGTTTGTTTTGACCTTCCATGCCACCAAGTTGGCAGCTCGAGCCTGGAAGATGCCTAAGCTTGCAGATTTCATGGAATCCCTCACACAGGAGCAAGATAAGTTGGTGATGATGGGCGCCATCAAACCTTCCAAAGACCAAGCTTTGGTTGTTGGATATTCAAGGGTGGTTTCAAAAATCAAGAAAAAATCTAAAAATCCACCTAAGCAAAAGAGAGACAAGAACAAGTCTCAAGAGGAGCCCCAAGGTTCCAAGAAGAACTCCTAGAAGAAGAAGAACAAAGGAGAAATGAGCAAGTACACATACTACAATAAGGGCTATCATCCTGAGAGCTCTTGTATGAAGAATCAAATTGACATGTCGACCCAACTCTTGGAGAAGAATAACATATCCCTTCCTGATTGCTCAAAGAAGAGGGAAGGAGGATCAAATTCACAGGATAGAGAGAGAGTACAAGCCTTTGTTGCTGGCACATCAAGATCGCCTACCTTCATTATAGAATCTGGAGATTCTAGACATATGGTTTTGACAAAAGAGACAGTATCCTCTCTTGACATGTTGAAAGGTCCACCAATAGTTTTAGGAGATGAATCTCTCACTAGCAGTTTGGGGAAGGGTAGGATTGATCTTGACCATGGTAATTTCAATAATGTGTTGTATGTTCCAGGTCTTGCCTCTAATCTCTTGTCAGTGTAGCAGATGACTCATACTAGGTCTCCAAACAATGTCATCTTTTCCCATGATGATGTTGAAATCACTGATATTTCGAATGGTAAAGTCATAGCAAAAGGTTTTGTTGATCACACTTCAAAGGTATACAATTTTTCCCATTTTCTACCCTACTCAAACCTCTCTGCTCTTTTGATTCATGCTAATGAAGCAAGCAATATTTGGCATGAAATATTTGGCCATATTAACTACAAGTATCTTTCTGATTTGAGTGAAAAAGATATGGTCATGGTGTTACCAAAGATCAAGTTTTCTAAGGGAGTATGTCAAGGTTGTATCCTAGGAATACACCTAAAGCACAAGTATGATAAAGCTAGTCATGAGAGAACCTCTGCACCTATTGAGCTGATCCATAGTGACATTGCTGTTCCATTCCCTGATATGTCCATGATTCAATCCATATATGCACTGACCTTCATAGATGACTTTTCTAGGTATTTTTGGGTTCACTTCATAAAGCATAAGTCTGAATTTTTTGGCCTCTTCAAAGTCTTTAGAGCCTTGGTTGAAAACAAGTTTGGGAGGAAATGCAAGATCCTCAGATCTGACAATGGTGGTGAGTACATCAAGTCTGAGTTCATTTAGTATTGCAAAGATGCAGGTATTCATATGCAACATTCGATCCCTTGCACACAACATCAAAATGGTTTTGCTAAGAGAAAGAACAGATCACTGAAGGAGATGGCAACCTGCATGATGGAGGCTAAGAATTTTCCACCAAAGTTTTGGTTCAAGGCTATAAATTGTGCATCATACATCCAGAATAGGGTGCCTCATAAGCAGCTTGATGGTATGAATCTTTTCAAAGCTTGGAGTGGGCACAAGCCAGTTGTGACCCATTTCAGGATTTTTGGCTCAAAGGCTTGGGCAAGGATTCCAACTGAAACGAAGAAGGATTTGCAACCCCAAATCCATGAGTTCCTATTTTTTGGGTATTCTAAAGATTCAAAAGGGTACAAGTTGATAAACTTGAGCACTAACAAATCTCTCATTGAAACAAGTGTTCAGTTCCAAGAAGAGCCTTTAGCAGTAGTTGAAGTTGGAGAGTCCTCTTCACCACCAGAACCATTGATTGTAAGTGAAGAGACTAATGAGTTTGCTGATTCTGATATGTCTGATAATGATGATTTTATTGCAGATCCTAACAGTCCTAGAAGACCAAAATGGGCAGAAAATACTATTCATGTAGCTGGGGAACTAGCTGGAAATCGTAATGACACTAGGAGGACTAGATCTCAATTTGAGAGTGCCCTTTGTGTGAAAGATACTCTATTTGCTGAGAAGTGTTATATGATGGTTCAATCAGATCCACAAAAATATGAAGATGCAGCACATGATCCAAGGTGGCAAACATCCATGAAAAAAGAATTCAGCTTGCTCCATAAGAACAACACTTGGGAACTGGTTGATCTTCCCCCAGGGAGGAAGCTAGTTCAATGTAAGTGGGTTTTCAAGACTAAGTTCGCTGCTAATGGTTCACCTTTGAAATATAAGGAAATATTGGTAGCCAAGGGATACTCACAAGTACATGGTATTGACTATAATCAAACCTTTGCACCAGTGGCAAAGATGGACTCCATAAGGCTAGCTCTAACCATTGCATCTTCGAAGCAATGGGAGGTGCATCACATCAATGTGAAGTGTGATTTCCTAAATGGAGATCTCACTAAAGATATTTACATACAAAAATATGAAGGGTTTTTTTCTAATCCATATTTAGTGTGCAGGTTAAAGAAATAATTGTATGGGCTCAAGCAAGCCCCTAGAGCTTCGTATGCCAAGATTGATGGCTTTCTGCTGTCACTGAGTTTTGTTCGATGAAATTAATATCCTAATCTCTATTTGAAGTTAATTCATGGTTCTTTGATGATTATTGTTTTGTATGTGGATGACCTACTGATTATAGGAACTTCAAAGAACGAGATTGCCTCCTTGAAGGATGCAATGAACCATGCATTTTCTATGACGGATTTGGGATTGTTGAGCCAATTCTTGGGTCTTGAAATTGCTCAATCCAAACATGGAATCAAATTACATCAGTCCAAGTATGCTTTATATTTTCTCAACAAGTTCAACATGAAATATTGCAAGCCAAGAAAGATTCCCTTCCTTTCGGGAGTTAAGCTTGAAGAAGCAGGTTCTTCTCCTATGGTAAATAATACACTGTATAGGAAGTTGATTGGGTGTTTGCTTTATCTTACACACACTTGACCTGATTTATCTTATGCAATTAGTGTGGCTTCAAAATACATGTATCAGACTCATGATATCTAATGGAGGGAAGCCAAAAGGATCCTAAACTTTGTTCAAGGAATAAGAACTCATGGGATCTTCTACAAAGCAAAATCTGATCTTGATTTGATTGGGTTTACTGATAGTGATTAGGAAAGTGAAAACACAGATCAAAAGTATACATCAGGATATGTGTTCATGCTTGCAGAAGGGCCAATCAACTGGTCAAGCAAGAAGTAGAGTGCCATAACACTCTCGTCTATAGAAGCTGAGCATAGAGGAGTTGTAAATGCATCAAATCAATGTTTATGGTTGTAGGGGATACTTGGAGAATGTGGCTCCAATTCAGAGTTTTCAACTATTATCTACTATGATAATTAGAGCACCATTTGAATCCGTAATGATCCAGTTCAGAGACAGTGAACCAAGCACATTGAGATCCATATGCACTACATCAGACAGCTTGTGCATGATGGTACCATTGATCTACTCTTCTGTGCATATTCAAAACAAGTAGCAGACATCTTCACCAAAGTTTTTTGTGAGAAGACATTCAGCAATCTCAAATCAATGCTAGGGATTGTTGATCATGCTGTGAAGTATGATTGATGACAATATTTCCAAATTTTATTTTTCTTGTCCATGTTTAAGGGAGGATTTTCCCACTGGGATTTTGCCTCTTTCCTTGGTTGTATGGACAAGTAGTATGTAAAGGGTGACTAAGCATTGTTACTAGGCCCTATAGTTTTCTGATATTTACTCATAAATTCAGGATTAATGGGGGATGTTAGAATAATCAACCCATAGTTACCTATATTAGACATTAATTTAATCATTTTTTTCTTATTACCAAGTTTCCTAGATTCCATTCTATGTTAGTTGCCTTCTACATGTCCTAGAAGTCAACACATGCTAAAACTGAGTCATGGAGCACTTGGAAAACATCCCAGAAACCCAATTTAGCATGTATGCTTTATTCCATATTCTGTAAAGCACATATCTTCTTTTTTCTGAAAAGATGCCTTGCTTTATAGTTGATTTAAGGCAAAAGGAAAAGCTAGACTGGGTGTAGTTTCCTTGTTTGTTTCCCACATCATCCTCCCTCATTTTCTCCAAATAAAAGAATATATGAGTTTTTTTTCCATCCCTCTTGATCTTTCCCACTTGACTTAGCAAATTCGTGAGTATCTACCTAGATTTGGAAACTGCTTTATGCACCTATGGGGGATTTGACTAGTTTTGGTAAGCCTGTTTTTTGACTATTTTGAATGGCATCTTTATGCATTTGAATATCTCATGTAACTATATATTGCAGAACCCTATTAGTTCACAAGGTTGGCTATTGTACACTTATTCAATGCAGATTAGCGTTATGCTCCAATTTCAATCTCCTTTGTTGTTAATTTTGCATGTTTGATTAGCAATTTTGTGAGTGTAATTGTTCTATCTCTTGGGTTCAATTTCCACAACGCTTCATCTATTGTAGATGAATGATTCATTTGATACTACTATGGTTATGCTCTATTCATATTTCTAGTTTCGTCAATGCATGGAGGAGTGGCTCTCCCTGCTTGGTTGGAAGGTATGCTCTCTACATGCGTTTGCTGCGTTATTACTTGTTTTTTTAGATGGAGGAATGGTATACTTATAATTCTCTCCATTCATTTTTTGCAGGTGACAGAGCTTCCATTGCATGGGTTGTGGTGCCTACCAAGCTGTCAACAAATACCCATCACGTGTAAGCCCTGTACAAACAAGCTTGAACTTGTTACCTCTGCGTATAGATAATTTTGAGCAGAGCCTTTGATCTCGTTGTTATAAAGGTAAAAATGATTTGGTTTAATGGTTTTCAACTGTGTAATGTTCTGTTTATATTTAAAGGGCATCCATAGATGTGTGTGAAAGTATGGGGTTTATGATGTTTTGAGTATGGAACCTTTGGGCCATGACTATCACGACTCAGCTGTTTAATGTATTTTGGGTTGGTAGCTTAAACATATGAATTTGATGCTTAATGAAAATATACATTTAGATTTGATGATGGGTCTTTAAATTGTGGTAGTACCATTTCTTGCAATGGTTCCTTGAATTGCAACTACGTAGTTTTATTTGTAAATTATAGTGGGTATAATTCTATGCATTTATAGCTGGGGTTTATTCATACTGTCACTAGCTTGGAAAGGATGTGATCCTATGTATTTCGATGTTTGTAATTAAACATTTTTTGTGGTGTGTTAATGGGGGTTCTATGTATTGATTTTAAATGATTTAGTTTTGCTTACAATAGTGCCATTACTGGCAATGGCACTCTTGCCAATTCGCGACTGTGTATTTTCTTATTGGAAATGTTTATTTTAATGGTCATTTATGATGTATTTTGCTTACTTGTGACTTAGTCTGGGGATGGTCATGAGCCTTGGTTTATCATTGTGAAATGGGTAAGCCCTGCCTAGGATAGCGCAGACGATGGTTATTTTTACAAGGATTGTATTAATGGATAATTGTTACATCTCGACCATGAGCCTATTTATATTTAAAGGGAATCCATAGATGCATGTGAAAATATGGGGTTTATGATGTTTTGAGTATAGAACCTTTGGGCCATGACTGTCATGAATCAGCTCTTTAATGTATTTTAGGTTGGTAGCTTAAACATATGACTTTGATGGTTAATGAAACCTTGCATTTAGTTTTGATGATGGGTCTTTAAATTGTGGTAGTCCCATTGCTTGCAATTGTTCCTTGAATTGTGACTGTGTAGTTTTATTTGTAAATTATAGTCGGTATAATTGTATGCATTCACAGCTGGAGTTTATTCATACTTTCACTAGCTTGGCAAGGATGTGACCCTATGTATTTCGCTTTATATAATTAAACATTTGTTGCGGTGTGTTAATGGGGGTTCTACGTATTGATTTTAAATGATTTAGTTTTGCTTACAACAGTGTCATTGCTGGCAATCGCACTATTTGCAATTCACAACTGTGTATTTTCTTATTGGAAATGTTTATTTTAATGGTAATTTATGATGTACTTTGGTTACCTGTGACTTAATTTGGGGATGGTCGTGAGCCTTGGATTATCATTGCGAAATGGGTAAGCCCTGGTTAGGATAGCGCAAACGATGGTTGTATTTACATGGATTATATTAATGGATAACTGTTACTTCTCGGCCATGAGCCTTGATGAAGAAAAGTAGCGTGTATATTTTGTTTGGTTTGGTTGTAAAATGGGAAACATAGACAGAGTAATGATTTGTTTATGGTTTGAACTCTGTTATGGGTTCAAGCTTGCTAGCTGTGATTTCGACCTTTATGTGAAAGCATAGCTTGTGTATAATTTCAATGTTTATTCCTGTACATTATTTAGTTTCGTTATCGTAGTTTCTTTTGACCAATGTGGAATTTTATAAAGCTTTGCAACATAGTAATATTTTGCCAATCGAATCCTACAAGATTCGATGCCTGTCGTGGTTTGAAATAAGCTTTGTCTTTAATGAGAAGATCCCATAGGATTCAATCTTGGGCTGTGTGGGTTTATGGTTTAAAGTTGTGTGAGTGGATTTTGGTTTTGGCATAAGTGCCAAGAAGATTTGATCCTGAGACCTTTAAATGGATATTATTTTGATAATGTGTCTTGTATTAGGTTTTAAGTTTGATTCCTTATGTTGATGATACATAGTATTGTTTATTGTTTACAACTTGTTCCTACAGACCTTGATAGGTCTCGATGGATTGCGTACTCTACGATAAAGTTATAAATTGGAAATTGTTCCTTTATAGTTTGTTTATGTTAATTAGTAGGTTTTACAGATATGTTAACTCTTTTTTATCTTGTGATTTGTTTATAGTATTTAAAGTTTCAACAATTATATTTAGGTTAAAACATTATGCATAGAATTTATCCTAAGGCTATAGATAGTAGTTTGGTTTATTATAAATAATACAAGCCTGCTGAAAATATGAAATTTGTCAGTGGGGTAAAGTTATAAAGTTAGTTTTTACAATATATTTATCTACGTTTAAAGAAAATGCCTCTATCATAAGAGGCTGAAATTAATCCTGTAAATGATGAAATCAAATGAAGAAAATAACAGAAACCAAACCCTCCTATAGATAAAACTAAAGGAGCTAGTTAATCATTATAAATATGAATAAGATATATTTTCCTAACTAGAATATCATGGTTTAATAGATAAAATAACCTAACCTTTGTTAAAAGAAATACATCTCCCAAAGAATAATGAATTTAACGTATAAGTGAAAATAGAAGTAATGCAGAAAATCTAATCTAGGTTATAGCAAACAGATACTAAGTATTGATTCAAAATTTAATCTCCTCGTTTAATAAGGAAACCTGTGTAGCTTGCAAGGGAAAAATAAAAAAACCTCATACCTGCAAGATGAAGTTGTTTCAATGGATAAAAATCCTACACACTCAAATACCAAGCCTTAAAAAATTCATAGAGAGATTTGACCTCTGTTCAGATAACCAGATAACATGGCAACTACCATGTTCCACCCAACGATAACCCGGAATCGTTCTTGGTTTCAATCTAGATCCCCCGGAGATGGTTCCAACATGCAAGTAGCTTAGAGCTCTTGAGGTAAGGCTTCTCTATATAGGATATCAGGTTCTATATCAGTTTTCCTTTTTTCCTCTTAGAAAAATGTTCTCCAACAACTCTCTTGAATATTATTAGGTAGAATTATGGAATCCTTAAAATATATATAGATAGATCCCCAAGCCTCTCTTTGTCTTGGTTCTTTATAGACATAATTTTCAGGAAAACGGGCAGTTAAATCAAGAATCATTTGATTTCTTGAAATAACACTTTTTATTTAATTTAGATAATTTTAATATTTACTTAGAAACTTTTGAGTAGTTCCTACTTTGACTCTTGTAGGTATTTTAATATTTAATTATCATTAGTAATAATAATAACATTGAGATCCTTTCTTTATCAATTATAGTTACTAGTATTATTTTTATTCTTACTCTTTATACATATCATGTATAAATTATATATTTATATATACCATTTGTTAACATTTTAACCTCAGGTATCATATAGAATGATCCCTAATCATATGACACTTTCTTTAATAAGGTATTTAGGTAGGGGTTAGGTCAACTAGGTTAGGCAACTCTAAACCTCCTTGCATGTTGAATTCCCTCATATAACATGGTAGTTCTTCAACACTTTGAGGAGATACAGAAATTCAAAATTTCATTTAATCACTTAAAAATAAGTAAGATGAGATCAATTTTTTATCAGAGTTGTTTTCACTCAACATATCAATTTTTCTGGTAACTCCTAGTGTTTATCCAATGGCCCTACTCAATGTAAAAAATAGGGAGTTACAAACTTAGTGCAATTCCAAAGCTCCTCGCTCAACACTAATGCTAGTATGTATTTGTAGGATACACCTAGGGATACAATGGCCAAGGATCTGATGCTCTAGAGATTATGGTTAACATCAACTTGGAAGCCTCCAGGGATTATGCCCAACACTTCCAATTTTATCTTTTCATGTGCTTTAGAGCTTCATGCTCAACAGAAATGTTTCATAACTCATGTGTTCCAACACTTCTCTCTCAACACAAATATAAATACGCATGTGCTCCAGAGCTTCTCGTTCAACAAAAACATCAAATAACCATGTGCTCCAAAGCTCCTCACTCAACAAAAAACATCTCATCAATTATGTGTTTTAGGGTCCATGACCAACACATGAAATCGTATATATAAAACATATGCAATTGGTTTACGTCCAATAATAAAACAAGTCATCATGTTCATGTGTAGTGGGGTCTTAGGCCAAATATACCAATTAAAAAATCAAAATAACATCATAATCAATGGGGCTTATGCCCATAAGTGTTAGGTCAACAGTCGAGATATCACATCCCTCCCCTCTTAGAATAACATTGTGCCTCATGTTCTAGGGACTCAGAATGAAATCATTAAACAAGGTGGGGTAATCCTTTCTCATGCTAGCTTCATTCTCCGAAGTATCCTCATCATCCTCGAGTTGCTTCCATTGCACTTTCAACTGGACTATGGTGTGCTTCCTGAGTTGCACCTTTCTCTTGTCCATTATATGAAGGGGTTTAGGTGCAAAATCCCCTTCAGGTTGCACCTGTAATAAGGACCAATTAATCACATGTTTAGTATCTCAAACATATTTCTTTAATAAATATGCATGGAAAACATTATGGAATCTTATGTGAGGTAAAGCTAGTTCCTATGCCACTAGCCCTCCCTTGGCCAGTATCTCAAAGGGTCCACAAAATATAGGTGCTAACTTACAACACCTCCCCAAGCTCAATGAGCTTCATTTTTCTTTTACTTTCAAGTAAACATGGTCACTTATCTGATAATATTTATCTTTTATTTTCTTATTCACATAAATTTTATGGCGGTCTTGTGCTTCTTTATGGTTCAATTGGAACTTGGTAACCAATTGTTCCAAGTCCTTTAGTAAGTCAGGCCCTAACATGAGCTGATCCACTGGGATATCCCAAGTAACTGATGTTCTACACTTCCATCCATAAAGTACCTCAAAGGGACTCATCTTGGAGAAAGTCTTGTATCTGTTGTTATACGTAAAATTTGTAAGATGCAGGTAATGTTCACACTTGGTGGGGCTTTTCATGACATACATCCTAAGCATGTCCTCTACAATATGGTTTACCCATTCTATTTGCTCGTCTATCTGCGGGAGGTAAGCAGTACTAAAGTTCAACTATGGCTCTAAACTGGAGAATAAGGATCTCCAAAAGTTCCCAATAAACTTAGCATCTCAATCCGAGATGATTTCCTTGGGAATCCTTTGCAATATAAATATCTCCTTTAAGAAGATGTCGACAAGGTGTACTACCTTGTACGTCGACCTCACTAGAATGAAGTGTGCTGGTTTTGACAATTTGTCAACTACTACAAAGGTAAAATCATTTTTATTTTTACTCTTAGGTAGACCCGTGATTAAATCCATACTAATGACCTCCCACTTCCATTCTGGAATGGGTAATGGCTGCAGAAACCTCGAGCGATGATGATGCTTAGCTTTGACCAGCTGTCAATCTTGAGATTTTGTGATAAACAACGCTATGTTGGCCTTTAACATAGTCCATAAAAAGTGTTTCTTTACTATGGATATCATCTTTTGATATCCCGGATGCCCTGAGTAGGTTGTCCAATGAAATTTTGTGAGGATGTTGGACCTGATGTCCCCTCCTTCTGGAACGTACAATCTCTCTTTGGACCATAGCAGTCCCATTTCATCTACCTTGTACTCTTTTTCTTGTTGAAACAACCTGTCCTCTTGGACCTTCTTTAGGATTTCAACATAGAAATGCTCAACTCTATTGTCCATTCTAGTTCTCTCATGTAAATCCGAATTGGTTTGAATTAAAATCACATCATAAATCATATGAGCTCATCGGCTCAAAACATCGTGAATTTTTTCTCCTTTCCCTTTATATTCTTTAGCTCGAAATGGTACTCGCTGAGTAAAGCCATCTATCTTGCTAGCCTAGCATTTTGATCCGGTTGTTCAAAAAAATACTTCAGACTGATATTGTCTGTTTTTAGAAGGAATTTCTTTCCCATGAGGTAGTGCCTCCACATCTTCAAGGTGTGGATGATGGCCACTAACTCAAGATCATGGGTGGGGTAATTTTGTTCATGTTCTTTTAACTTCCATGATTCATAACAGATCACATAATCATTTTTCAAGAGGACTCCTCCGAGCCCTTCCCTGCTTGCATCCTTACAAACAATAAAATACCCATCGGGATCCATAATTCGTAGTATCGGTGCAGTCGTCAAAAGTTGTTTAAGCTTTTGAAAACTTTCCTCGCACTTGGTCATCCATAAGAACTTGTTTCCATTCTTTTGCAAAGTAGTCATGGGACAAACTATCCTTGAGAAGTTCTGAATGAACTTCTGGTAGTATCCATCTAATCCCAAAAAGGATCTAATGTCAGTGATATTAGTAGGGGTATGCCAATCCTCTATGGCTTTAATCTTCTTCAGGTCCACACCTATCCTCTTCTCGGAGATGATGTGACCCAAGTACTGTATCTGTGGTTTATAAAAATCACATTTACTAAACTTGGCGTATAGCTAGTGCTTCCGTAACACCTGTAGCACTATGCAGAGGTGCTCCTCATGTGCCTCTTTACTCTTAGAGTAAACTAGGGATTCATCTATAAAGACAAAAACAAATTTATCCATGTATCTACTGAATATATTTTTCATCATACACATAAATTTCGCAGGAACATTGGTCAACTCGACTGGAATCACTACAAACTCATAATGGTCATACCTCGTACGAAAGACGGTTTTGTGAATATCCTCGTCGCGAATCCATACCTGATGGTACCCAGATTATGGGTCAATATTCCAAAATATCTTGGCTCCCCCTACTTGATCGAACAAGTCATCGATCCTAGGGAGTGGGTATCGGTTCTTGATGGTCATCTTGTTAAGTTGATAGTAATCGATGCACATTCAGATCGTACCGTCCTTCTTCTTTATGAAAAGTATCTGTGCTATCCAAGGGGACACACTCGGTCGGATATATCCCTTCTCAATCAACTCTTGCAAAAACAATTTGTGTTCCACCAAATCTAGTGTGCTCATGCGGTAAGGGGATTTTGAAGCTAGAACTGATCATGGTTTCAGTTCTATGGAAAAATCTAAGTCTTGTTTTGGTAGTAATCTGAGGATTTCCTTAGGAAATACGTCCTTGAAGTATAGGAGAACTCGAAAGTCATCGATGTGTTTTTCTATTTTAGCTTCTATGTCTTGGATGTTTACTACAAATAATTTACAACCTTTCTTAATGCACTTCTTTGATTGTAAAGCAGATATGTGTGTGAAAGTATGGGTTTTATGATGTTTTGAGTATGGAGACTTCGTGCCATGACTGTCACGACTCATATTTGTAATGTATTTTGGGTTGGTATCTTAAACATATGAATTTGATGGTTAATGAAGCTATGTGTTTAGTTTTGATGGTGCTTCTTTAAATTGTGGAAGTACCATTACTTGCAATGGTGCCTTGAATCGCGATTATGTAGTTTTATTTGTAAATTATAGCAGGTATAATTGTTTGCATTCACTATCGGTGTTTAATCATACTGTCACTATCTTGGAAAGGCTGTGACCCTGTGTATTTAGTTGTATATACTTAAACATTTGTTGTGGTGTGTTAATGGGGGTTCTGTGTATTGTTTTTAAATGCTTTAGTTTTCCTTACAGCGGTGTAATTGCTGGCAATGGCACTCTTCCCAATTCATGACCGTCTATTTTCTTATTGGAAATGTTTGTTTTAATGGTAATTTATGATGTATTTTTCTTACTTGTGACATAATTTGGGGATGGATGTGAGCCTTGGTTTATCATTGCGAAATGGGTAATCCCTAGATAGGATAACGTGGATAGAGGTTATTTTACATGGATTATATTAATGGATAATTGTTACTTCTCGACCGTGAGACTTGATGAATAAATTTAGCATGTATATTTTATTTGGTTTGGTTGTAAAATGGGAAACACCGACAAAGCAATGATTTGTTTATGTTTTGAACTGGGTTGTGGGTTTGATCTTTCTAGCTGTCATTTCGACCTTTATGTGAAAGTGCAGCTTGTGTATAATTTCGATGTTTATTCCTGTACATTATTTAGTTTCGTTATCATAGTTTCTTTTGACTTATGTGGAATTTTATAAATCTTTGTAGCATAGTAATTTTTTTCCAATTGAATCCTACAACATTCGATGCTTGTCGTGGTTTGAAATAACCTCTGTTTTTAATGACAAGAGCCCACAGGATTCGTTCTTGGGCTGCGTGGGTTTATGGTTTAAAGTTCTGTGTGTGGATTTTGGTTTTGGCATAAGTAGCAACCGGATTCGATCCTAAGACCTTTAAATTGATATGATTTTGATAATGATTTTTGTATTAGGTTTTATGTTTGATTCCTTATTTTGATGATATATAGTATGGTTTATTGTTTACAACTCGTGCTTACAAAACTTGATAGGCCTCTATGGATGGCATACGATGTGATAAAGTTATAAATTGGAAATGGTTTGTTTGTAGTTTGTTTATGGTATTTAGTAGGTTTTACAGATAGGTTATGTCTTGTTTTATCTTGTGTTTTGTTTATATTATTTAAATTTTTAGCAATTATATTCAGGTTAAAACCTTATGCATATAATTTATGTTAAGGCTATAGATAGTAGTTTGGTTAATTATAAATAATACAATCCTACTGGAAATATGAAATATGCCAACGAGGTAAAGATAGAAAGTTAGTTTTTACAATATGTTATTCTCTGTTTAAATAAAATACATCTATCACAGGAGGTTGAAATTAATCCTGTAAATGATAAAATAAAATAACAGAAACCAAACCCTCCTACAGATAAAACTAAAGGGGCTAGTCCATCATTCTAAAAATGAATAAGATATAATTTTTTAACTAGAATATCATGTTTTAATAGATAAAATAACCTAACCTCTATTAAAATAAATACCTCATACCTGCAAGATGATGTTGTTTCAATGGCTAAAAATCCCACACACTTAAATACCCAACATTAACAAATTCATAGAGAGATCTTACCTTTGTTGAGATAACTGGATAACTTGGGAGCTACCATGTTCCACCCAACCATGACCCGAAACTGTTCCTATTTTCAATCTGGCTCCCCTCAAGCTCATTCCAACATGCAAGTAGCTTACAGCTCTTAAGGTAAGGCTTCTCTGTCTGGGATATCAGCTTCTGTATCAGTTTTCCTTTTTTCTTCTTAGGAAAAATGTTCTCCAAGAGCTCTCTTGAATATTATCAGGTAGAATTATGGAATCCTTAAAAGATAGATAGATAGACCCCCATGCCTCTCTTTGGATTGGATATTTATAAACATACTTTTCAGGAAAAGGGGAACGTAAATCAAGAATCATTTTATTTCTTGAAATAACCCTTTCTATTTAATTTAGGTAATTTCAATGTTTACTTAGGAACTTTTGACTAGTTAATACTTTGACTCTTGTAGGTATTTTAATATTTAATTATCATTAGTAATAATAATAACATGTGGATCCTTTCTTTATTACTTATAGTGACTGGTATTATTACTATGCTTACTCTTTATACATATCATGTATAAATTATATATTTATATATATACCATTTGTTAAAATTTTAACCTTAGGTATCATATAGCATGATCCCTAAACATATGACACTTTCTTTAATAAGGTCTTCAGGTAGGGGTTAGTTCAACTAGGTTAGGAAACTCTAAACTTCCTTGCATGTTGGATTCCCTTGTATAACATGGTAGTTCTTCAGTACTTTGATGAGATACAAACTTCAAAATTTCATTTTATCACTTAAAAATAATTAAGATGAGATCATTGTTTTATCAGAGTCGTTTTCACTCAACATATTAATTTTTCCAGTAACTTCTAGTGCTTATCGAGAGCCCATACTCAACGTTAAAAGCAAAGAGTTACAAAATTAGTACAATTCTAGACATCCTCTCTCAACATTAATGCTAGGATGTATTTGTAGGAGACACCTACGGATACAATGGCCAAGGATCCAATGTTCTAGATCTTATGCTCAACATCAACTTGGAAGGCTCCAGGGATTATCCCAACACTTCCAATTTTATCTTTTCATGTGCTTCAGATCTCATGCTCAACACAAATGTTTTATAATTAATGTGTTCTAGAGCTTCTCGTTCAACAAAAATATAAATACTCATGTGCTCTAGAGCTTCTCACTCAACACAAAACATCTCATCAATTATGTGTTTCAGGTTCCACGCACAACACATGAAATCATATATATAAAACATCATGTTCATGTTCATGTGTTGTATGGTCTTAGGCCTAATATAAAAATTAAAAAATCAAAGTAACATCACAAGAAATGGGGCTTATGCCCATAATTGTTAGGTCAAAATTAGGGATATTACATCCTGCCCCACTTAGAACAACACCATCCTTAGTGTTCTAGGGACTTGAAATGAAATTATGCTACAAGGTGGGGTAAGCCTTTCTCATGGTGCCTTCATTCTCCCAAGTAGCCTCATCGGCCTCGAAGTGCTTCCATTGCACTTCCAACTGGACTATGGTGTGCTTCCTGATCTACAACTCTCTCCTTTCTAGTATATGAAGGGTTTCAAGTGTAAACTCTCCTTCAGGTTCCACTTGTAATAAGGACTCATCAATTACATGTTTAGCAGGAATGGTTTTAAGCAACCATACTTTTTTGAAAGTGTAAAAATGTTGACGAATCTTACCAACTCTTGAAAAACCAACTATAAAATGTTTGACGATATTTTCCAAAAGATATTTTAATTTCCAAGGATTTTGTATTGTTTATATAATAATTTGGAGATTGTTAAGGTGAAAAAATTTTACCCCATCAAAATTGGGCAAAACGGGGCTTCAAAAAAATGCAAAATGGTGAATCATTTTTTGGAGAAAAAGATGGAAAAATAGACCATGGGATTAATTTCGCCCCTAAAATTATCCATGTAGTATCATAAATATATTTCTTTAATAAAGATGCATGGAAAACATTATGGACGCTTAGGTGAGTGGGTAAAGCAGTTCAGATGTCATTGGCCCTCTCTTGGCTAGTATCTCAAAGGGTCCACAAAATCTAGGTGGTAACTTACCACACCTCCCCAAGCTCAACGAGCTTCATTTTTCTTTTACTTTCAAGTAAACATGGTCACCTATCTGATAATATTTATCTTTTCTTTTCTTATCTGCGTAACGTTTCTGGTGGTGTTGTGCTTCTTTAAGGTTCAACTGGACCTTGGTAATCAATTGTTCCAAGTCCTTTAGTAAGTCAAGAACTAACATGAGCCGATCCACCGGGCTATCCCATGTAACCAGTGTTCTACACTTTCATCCATAGAGTACATCAAAGGAACTCATCTTGGCGGAATTTTGGTATCTGTTGTTATATGCAAACTCTGCAAGATGCGGTTAATCTTCCCACTTGGTGGGGTTGTTCATGACATACATCCTGAGCATGTCCTCTATAATATGGTTTACCCGTTCGGTCTTTCCGTTTGTCTATGGGTGGTAAGAACTACTAAAGTTCAACTGCATCTCTAAATTGGAGAATAAGGATCTACAAAATTTACCGGTAAACTTAGTATCTCAATTCGAGATGATTTCCTTGGGTATCCTATTCAATCTAAATATCTCCTTTAAGAATATGTTGGCAATGTGTACTGCCTTGTAGGTAAACTTCACTAGAATGAAGTGTGTTTCTTTTGACAATTTTTCAACTACTACAAAGATAGAATCATTTTTCTTTTTACTCTTAGGTAGACCCATGATAAAAATCTATATAATGACCTCCCACTTCCATTCTAGAATAGGTAATGGCTACAGCAGCCCTGAGGGATGCTCATGCTCAGCTTTGACCAGCTGACATTCTTGACATTTTGTGATACACAATGCTATATCAGCCTTTAACTTATGAAATAAAAAGTGTTTCTTTACTTTAGAGATCATCTTTAGATATCTTAGATTCCCTAAGTAGGGTGTTGGGTGAAATTCCATGAGGATGCTGGACCTGATGTCCCATCCTTCTGGAACATACATTCTCTTTTTGGACCATAGCAGTCTCGTTTCTTCTACCTTGCACTCTTTTTGTTGCTGAAACAACTTGTCCTCTTGGACCTTCTTGAAGATTTCAACATAGACAGGGTCAACTTTGTTGGCCACTCTAATCCTCTCATGTAAATATGAATTGATTTTACTTAAAGGAACCTCATATATGATATGAGCTCATCGGCTCAAAGTATCAGCAATTTTGTTCTCCTTTCTCTTTATATTCTTTAGCTCGAAATGGTATGCACTGAGGAAACCCAACCATCTAGCTTTCCTAGCATTTAGATCTAGTTGTTAAAATAAATATTTCAGACTCATATTGTCTGTTTTCAGAAGGAATTTCTTTCCCATGAGGTAGTGCCTCCACATCCTCAAGGCATGGATGATGGATGTTAAGTCAAGATCATGGGTGGGGTAGTTCTGTTTGTGTTCTTTTAAATTTCGCAATTCATAATAGATCGTGTAATCATTTTGCAAGAGGACTCCTCTGAGCCCTTCCTTACTTGCATCTGTGCAACCAATGAAATCCCCAACGGGATCCACAATTCGTAGTATCCTTACAGTCGTAAAAAATTGTTTAATCTTTTGAAAGCTTTCCTCACACTTGGTCATCCATAAGAACTTGTTTTACTTCTTTTGCAAAGTGGTAATGGGACAAGCTATCCTCGAGAAGTTCTCAATGAATTTTCGGTAGTATCTGGCTAATCCCAAAAAGGATATAATGTTAGTGATACTAGTAGGGGTAGGCCAATCCTCTATGGCTTTAATCTTCTCCGAGTCCACAGCTATCTCCTTATCGGAGATGATGTGACCCAAGTACTGTATCTGTGGTTTGTAAAAATCACATTTACTAAACTTGGTGTATATATAGTGTTTCTTTAACACCTGTAGCACTATCCATAGGTGATCCTCCTATTCCTCTTTACTCTTAGAGTGAACTAGGACGTCGTCTATAAATACCAAAACAAATTAATCCAGGTATCTATTGAATATATTGTTCATCATACACATAAATTTCATGGGTGCATTGGTCAACCCAAATGGCATCACTACAAACTACTAATGGTCGTACCTCATATGAAATATGGTTTTGTGAATATCCTCACCGTAGATTCATACTTGATGGTACCTAGATCATAGGTTAATCTTTGTAAATATATTGGCTCCTCCTACTTGATCAAACAAGTCATCAATCCTAGGGAGTGGGTATCGGTTCTTGATGATCATCTTGTTAAGTTGATGGTAATCGATGCACATCTGCATCGTACCATCCTTATTCTTTTTGAAAGTATCAGTGCTCCCCAAGGGGACACACTTGGTTAGATATATCCCTTCTCAACCAACTCCTACAACTGCAGTTTGAGTTCCACCAACTCTGGTGCACTCATGCGGTAAGGGGATTTTGAAGCTGTAACTGATCCTGGTGTGAGTTCTATGGAAAAATATAAGTCTCATTTTGGTGGTAGTCTTGGGATTTCCTTAGGAAATACGTCCTTTAAGTATACAAGAACTTGAAATCCCTTGTTTTGTTGTTCTCTTTCAGCGTCAATGTCTTGGATGTTTACTGCAAATAGTTTGGAGCCTTTCCTAATGCACTTCTTTGCTTGTAAAGAGGATATATGCATTATGAAAAATTTCTTAGGTATGCCTTGAATCTGTGCCATATTTCCTTGGCTATCTGTACATAATATTGACTTGTGTAAGCAATCAAGCATGACATGGTGTTGTTCCAACTAGTCCATGCCGATAAGTATATTATACAATCCTAAGGGTAGGATGTTAAGGTTTATTCTGGTAGGAAAACCATTCAGGTTTACCTCACAATCTTTAACTATTTCAGAAACATTTCATTTCATACACATGGCTAATTGTACCATTCAGGGTTTATCATGTTTAACCTGGTCTCGTTTACATACATTAACAGTTTTGGGCGATACATAGCTCCAAAAAGCATCGAGGTCAATCAATATTGAAATAAAATTGTTGAAAACCTTACCTTCTATCTCAAACGTGGTAGCTTGATGGTCTTCCTGTCGGCCATCCAAGGCTGCATAAATCCTCAATGTTCTAGCTATGTCCTCTATTGTTGGTTCTTCTTGTAAGTTGTGGAAGAATCCATTGGTCTTGTTCTTACACTGTCGAGCATAATGGGGCTCTTGGAATTTCAATCATTTGATTTGCAGCGCGACAACATTGGCTCCCCCATTTGCTGCTGGTTTGTTAACATTTGGAGCTAGTACATATGGCTTTGTATTGTTAGAATAATAAACCCATAGTATTTACCCACTTAGACATTATTTCATTTATTTTGTCTTATTTGCCTAGTCCATGAGTCCCACCATGTGCAAGTTGTCAATTTCCTATCCATAGAGGTCAAACTTGCCATTATTGACTCATGGAGTGCTTGGGAAAGTCCTGGGAATCAAATCTACTTTATTCCTAGCCTCCTAGGCACCCTTCTGCTTTTTCTGCTTTATTACCTGCTTTTTCAGTGTTTTAAGGCACATAGGAAAGCAAGACTAGGTGAGGTGAATCAGCTTTGTTGCCTCTTCCTCCTCCACTCTTTCCTCCATGCAAAAGAATGTATGAGCTACCATTTGACCACTCTTTAGCTTGCCCATGCACCCTTGCTAATTCGTGGGGTCCTTGATAGATTTGGGATCAGCTTTTTACACCTATGGGGGATTTGCCTATTTTGGGTAAGCTTGCTTTATGCTAGATTTGGATGCTTCCTTATGCATTCGATTTGCTCATGTATTCTATATATTCAGCAGCCTATGTTATTACAGGGTTGGCTATTGTATACTCAGTTAATATAATTTTGTCTTACAGCTCCATATTCAGTCTCCATTGTTGATAATTTGCATGATCAATTGTTAATTGTTGTGAGTGAAATTAATCTACTGCGGGCTTGAATTTATACATGGTATCAGAGCCATTGTAGGTTGTTACTCTCCTCCAAAAAAAAATTTGCAGGTTCGACATCAAGACTGGAGCCTTCTACTGACAGCCGGGACAAATTTTCTAAAGCTATGGATTCACAGAAAACTATCCTCACTCCCTTCAACTTTTTTGAATGGAAAGCAGAGATGGAGATCTTGTTGAGAGTGAAAGGCCTCTACAGGGTGACTATGGCTACATAATCAGAGCCCAATGCTACTGCAGAGAAGGTCAAATGGCACAATCGAAGAGATGAGGCCTATGGCCTCCTATGTCTCAGTATTTCCCGAGACCTCCTTTTCCATCTCGATGGATTGACTTCACCGGATCAAGTATGGGAGAAACTTTCTGAACTCTTTGGAAAGACAGATGAGATGAGGGGACACCAAATCGAAAATGAATTGATTTCCCTGAGTCCCAGTAATTTTGAATCCCTGCAGCTATATTTCTCCAAGTTCAAAGCACTAGTTTTGCAGCTGAAACAGTGTGGTATTGAAAAGAAAGATGAGCAGCTCATGTTGTCCATCCCCTCGAAGCTAGGGCCTGATTACTCAATCTTTGTTTCGAACTTCTATGCCACAAAACTCATAGCTCGAACCTGGAAGATGTCTAGCCTTGCAGATTTCATGGAATCTCTCACACAGGAACAAGACAAGCTGGTGATGATGGGCACCATCAAACCTTCCAAAGAC